>JBBBDQ010000614.1:3337500-3780000 GCA_037127315.1 Ascarosepion bandense
TATTGACAGGCTGACAGATAGAGAGACAGAAATAGAGAAATAAAGAGGCACGTAGGGAGAATAGAAGAAAAAGATAGACGGAGAGAGTATTTGTATTTGTACTTGTGGTGCATTGAATATCGGCTCGGAACGAAAAATCGGGGAGCCAAGTTCAAATTCCAGCTGAATTCATTGCATTCAATTACGCGCAAATACCCTTAGGAAAGGTATTAATCCGTCTCTTCCTTCCAGTTATGGGTTAAATAGCAGGACAGATTGGGTTCTATAGCCTTGGTCGGCAACCAGTCTACTGCAGAAAACAATGGCAAACTACTGCGGGATAATCTTCTGCCCAGTCAGTCATGTCTCTTTCGAGACATGATCGCCCAAACGTGTATCAAGTATGACACTTAACTGACTGACTATATCATATATTACGAAAAATATTTTATATTTTAAATACATTTAAATGTCACGCTGTGTTTAAAAAACTGAAAAGGCGATTGACAAATTTTAAGCATAGAAATTAATATCTCCTAATGCACTTGTCATTAGATTATTTTCAATCATTTAATTTATTTTATTATATATAAATACGTTGATTATTTCTAATCAATTGCTGCTTGACGACCAGAAATAACGAAAGGGAGTAAACAGTTAATTACATCTTAATTTTGATTTCATGACCCTAAATATCTTCATATAAATTAGTGTCTCAATCTCGATTTTTCGTGATATCTCTATATCTTCTCTCGAATTTAAAACATCGTTATTATGCAGAGTTTAAACATTTATACGTATTCTACATAATACACATTTTTATAATATCTGTTACTTGAAGTTAAGGAAAACATCTCACAAATTTCTCTTGAAATAATTATTCTTCAACTGAAATTAACTGAATTTATATGTGGAATATCGCAACACACACGCACACACACACTCACACACACACTCACACACTAACACTCACAGACATAGTCACACACACATAGGACTGAAGATAAACTATGTGACTTTTATGCGTTAACTAAACTACTCAGACAACATGAACAGTTAAATGATGATTCTTCTATATTAAATCTACCTCGCGATCTTCCCCCTCTCTCCTACTTTCCTTCTTTTAATACATACATACATACATACATACATACATACATACATACATATATATATATATATATATATATATATATATATATATATATATATATATATACATATTGATGATGAATGTTAGTTTAAGTGTAACAGACTATAAGTGATGTTATGTATATTGTAGTGTAGTGGTATGTGTTTGTACCAAACACGTTAAGCATATTGTTAGTGTGTTCTTATTTGGTGATATTGAAAAGTTAAGATTTTCGATTTTATTAATAAAACCTCTATTTTTTAGACAGTTTGGCATATAGAAAATGGCTAAATCTGTAGCCTAAAACAGTCGGATAAAAATTAATCATCACAGCTTGTTTGTCACTTATAATGAAACGGGCATAAAAAGATTTTTGTTGCTTATATATATATATATATATATATATATATATATATATATGTGTGTGTGTGTGTGTGTGTGTGTGTGTGTGTGTGTGTGTGTGTGTGTGTGACATTAAACACTTCTGCATGCGATTTAATTAGCATAGTAAACGTAAAATATAACTTACAGACATAAGTTAGAAAAGAATGGAGAAAAATATCTTGAGTTCCACCACGTTTCTACGTTTTCTTATTTTTGCAAACATAAATAAGATAAAAATTATGAAATACTTTCAAAATTTGTTAATTTTAATGCCAGCACATCAGCGTAAATATACAATTTTGTTTTCTGTCGAATTGGAAATACACACATTGACGTGTGCCTTTTCACATTGCTACAAATTATTCTAAAATTAAAATAAGCTTTCATACAACATCATATCAATTATTCGATAGAGACAAACCACATTTTTATATAATTCACTAAATATGCAAAATAATATATTTAATTTAAATTGTTTTTTAAATATTATTGAATGATTTAAACAAGAAAATATCTGTAACTTTACTGAATAATTTCTATTTCTTCTTATTATTGTTGCTGTTGTTGTTGTAGACATTATTATTATTATGTCATTTTTCATCATATTTCGATTTCTGCTTTGGTCTCACTACCAACCAAGTCTGCGGGGAGACCTAAGGCAGGTAGTGGCGTGTTGTTATGGCTCCATTTCATGTTTTTCTATCTTCCCTATCATCCCCAGCATTACATAGATAAAGTTTTCTTTAGTGTGTGGGCTGTACTTAATAAGACAATTTTTTGTATATCTCTTAAGCTGGGGTTTCCAGGGATTCTTTCAATGTGTTGTTTTGTTCCATTTTTTATCATTCCAAGTGCACCTACTATCACTGGCACAACTCTTGTTTTCAATTTCCACATTTTTTCTATTTCAATTTCCAGGTCTTTATATTTTGACAGTTTTTCAAATTCCTTGATTGCTATGTTACAATCCGCTGGACAAGCCATATCAATTAATAGACAAGTTTTCTCCTTCTGGTTTTTAACAATAATGTCTGGCCTGTTTGCTTCAATTTTTCTGTCTGTGTAGATGGTGTAATCCCATAGAATGGTTACATCTTCTATTTCTGTAACCGGTGCTGGGTGATGTTCATACCAGTGTTTGCCTAAAGCTTTTCCATAATGTTTGCATATTGCCCAATGTAAATATTGCCCAACTGTATCGTGGCGATTTTTATATTCGTTTGGGGCAAGCACAAAACAGCCTGAGATTAGGTGGTCTATTGTTTCTTGGTGTTTATCACAAAACCTGCATTTTGGATCCATATTATTATGCATAATATTTGCCTGAAAGTTTCTCGTGAAAAGACTTTGGTCTTGTGCTGCAATTATAAGTCCTTCAGTTTCAGAATTTAATCCAAGATGCACGTAACCATCGATGAGTATTAACTTTGTCAACATTGGATTTATTGGCACGTACTGGATATTGGCCATGCAGAGGTTTGTCTTGCCAGCGCTGTTTCATCTTTTCAAGAAGGGCTTTATCTTTGGCTTTCATTTTCATATTTTTTGCCGCAATAGTTGGTTCTTGGCTTCTGTTTTGCTTTTCTACAGAATCTACTAACTGTAAATCTTGTTTGTATTTACTGCCTTCTTTTATTATTGAATATTTTTTCTTTCTTTCTTCATGTTGCCTTACTAATTGTATCATCCAATCCTTTGTTGTTTCTATGTATGTTAGTAAGCCAATAGTTGTTGTCTTGTATGACAATTCCAGCTGAATAAGACCCCTTCCACCTTCTTTACGGGGTATGTATAGACGGTCTACATCAGCCTTTGGATGATGCATCTTATGCTTAGAAAGAAGCTTTCTTGTTTTAGCATCCATTCGCCTGATGTCGTTTAGAGTCCAGTTTAAGATGTTGAAGCTATATTGGACAACTGGGATTGCAAGGCTATTAATGGCCATAACTCTGTTCTGTGAATTTAATTCAGTTTTTAATATCATTCGTAGCCTTCTATAGTACTCCTTTACGCACTATTTCTTTCATTCTTATATGGTGAATGTTTTCGCTCTCATTTACACCTAGGTATTTATAAGCTTCTTCTGGTTTCAATTCTTTTATTGTTACAGCAGGTTCTAGGCTAATTGAGGATGTTTCTTGTATTAATCCACGTAAAACTGTAGCTTTAGCACATTTATTCAAATTAAATTTCATTCCAATGTCTTCGCTGAAGCATTTTACAGTTTGCAGAAGACCTTTCCAGCTCATTATCATTCTTAGCATATAACTTTAAGTCATCAATGTAAAATAGATGGCTTATTTTCTTTTGGCCTATTTTATAACCACATTCTGTCTTATTAAGTTGACTGTTTAATGCTATTAATGATATGCAGAATAGTAAGGGAGATAAAGAATCACCTTGAAATATACCTCTTTTGATGTTTATTTCATCAGACTTATTATTATTATTATTATTATTATTATTATTATTATTATTATTACTATTATGATTATTATCATTTGAATATATCTTGTAAACATATTAACATTAGAGACCCAACTTCATATATAATGTCAAATTTGGCTTCATGACAATTTCCACAGATAAATTTTAAACAACTCTGATTCATATACATTTTATAGAGACGAAACGCTTCGTAATATGTGACTTTTAATTGCAAGCACATGTTTTTGTATTTTACTGAAGCATGGTCTGCAAGAATTTCCTTCAGAGAGACTATTAGGGTATTTTCCTATCAATGTGAGTGCTTCAACTAAAATTAGAATTATTGATATTCTCATGTGCCACATCTTTGGGAGATAAAATTTGAGATTTTTGCATTTAGAAAAGTTTTGTAAGATTATTAATACATTAATTTTTGTTGAAAACTGTTGAAATTAAATTTAAATTTTAAATTCGCCTGTCCTAACATCTCTGAAATTTGCTTCGTCCCCAGGAGACACTGGTCACTGTGATACTATATGAGCAACAGTTTCTAGAAATCTTTGCATAATCCAAAACATGGATTACTCTTCTGCAGTACACTTTTTACGCATCGACCTTAAAGGGGACTTGGTTATTAGCCACTTAAAATTTTTGTCTCCAGCCAGATGATAACATACTCTAAAAAATGCAAATACAAACATCAATAATACTTCAAATAATACTAGTAAAAAGTAGTGCACGGTTGAAAATTTGAAACCGAATGTTTTATACTCGCTGCATATGGGTCAAAGTTTGCTAACTAGAAATAAGACAGCACACGTAGTGAAAAAATGCGTTAAATCCTAAAAGCAGATTTTTTAATAAACATCTAGTAAAAAATTATTATCATGTATCAAGCTGCAAAGTAGTATTACCCACTAAATATAAAAATTGGTAGGATAGCGTGGGTCAATATCTGGATGGAAAATATGTCAATTCTTCTGAGAAGGAAACAGCGAGAAACTGCTATGAATATGCCCCAGACTATAGTTACTGACATAAGACCTGTAAACATTTCACAGGACTTGACAATGCACACAGGTAGAACAAATGCAGATAATCGTTTAGATATGATGATAAAAATAAAACAGGAATAAAATTTGCACTCTTAATGACATGTTTGTCCAGGCAGATTTATTGCATATTTGCATTAAATACTGTAAATATATTGAATACACTTGCCATATCTGATCGGATGCTCCTTCTATTCATTTTGATGTTATCGACAAAATTCAAAGATATATATATATATATATATATATATATATATATATATATATATATGTGTGTGTGGTATATATAAATATATATATATATATATACCACACGCAAACGTTAGAGCGTGCCTAGCTATCTAGGAAATTTGTTTTTGTGAATACATCGTAACACGGGCAAATTAATGTGTTAGATTAATATGAAGTATCTTCGAGAGAGTACATTTGTAACAAACACAGGCAAAGTTAAAATAAGACAAACTGATTAGTCAATAAATGACTTTAATAATTGGTTTAATTCTCGGAATGTAATTTTCGCTTACATTAAGCATCTATGATAAAATCCACTTGAAACATTGTATAATCTAATATAACTCTTGTCTTGCGTCAATTACATATTTAAATATTTAATACAAAACGATTGCAAAGCAGCAAATCATTAGTAAATATTTCGTACAGTGTGTCATAATATTAGCAATATTAGCCTCTGTAAATCCTTTTTCTTTTTTTCTGCTGTCCAGAAACGAAGATTTGTAATGGAGAGGTAATTATTTGTGTTATTAGTTTTCAATAATTAATTATTTTATGTAGATTAACGATACGATATGTTTCAATAAAATATGGGGCTGTATTTATATTGATCACCTTCCATTTGCATGTAAACCAATATTTTTCATCATTGTTTTCAAATTTTTTTTATATTTAAATTATATCATAATTTTGCAACTGTATACTTGTTCGTATTTTCTTAGATTTGTTAAAAAAATCTAAATGCCACAAATGAAGTGTACATCATTTTATCCCAGCCTAAACTTCACTTTTCTTTTCCCTCCTAAAAACATTCTCATTGCTACAACAATTATTCTACAGTGTAGCCATATTTTTGGAGAAAACCGTTTTTATTAAACAATCAAATTCTACTGGGCATGATTGTCAAACTCGTATGAAATTGCAATAATTCATTCCTAGATAATAGTCATTCTCATTTTCTGTCAATTTTCTGACTCTATCTGCCTGTCTCTGTTACTCTTTCATACACACACACACACACACACACACACACACACACACAAATATATATATATATATATATATATATATATATATGTTTCGTTAACACGGCCGCCAAGGATGATTATATTAATTGAGTGAATATGCCTCTTATCCAGCAATAATAGTACAATAATTAAAATTATTAACTCATAACTCACAAGAATCATTTAGGAACATTGGATTTGAAAATACAAAAATAATATGTAAATCACAATATCGAAGCGCCCTGGCTATAAAAGTGGTACTATGTTTTAAACATTTTTCTCCTACCAATTATCCTTAAATTATTTAACAGTGGTAATGTAGTTTTAATTTTTTTCAAAAAAGATAATCGCTCACACAAAGCCCGCTGCGCGAATCACGTGACAGGATTGCCCATTAAAAAAAAAACAAAACAAAAAAAAAACACAAACTAAAACTGACCAAAATAAGCTAACATCCAAACATAAGGACATAACGACTCCAGCAAAATAACGTCCTTGAAAATAGCAAATGAAGAAGCTGAAAGCGCTTGGACAGTCAAAAATTACGGAACATTTTTACACTTCTTATCTCCTGCAAAAAGGAACCATGTCAGAATAATTGATAAATTAAATTAAAAATAATAATTAAATGTTACTTGTCTTTCGTTTCGAAAACTGTCTAAATGAAAGCTTTTTGCCTCTGTTCATATATATATATATATATATATATATATATATATATATACAAAAGTATTAATAATATTACGATCTTCTTTAGAATTTTTTTTACCATCAATTATTTTCCTTGGAATATATATATATATATATATATATATATATATATATATATATATATATATTATTCATCCACACACAAGCCTATTTTGCTGTATCACAGCTCATCAGTGTGGCTAGATACATCCACTTGCTTTTGGCCGCGATCGAAACTCGACCGATTTGGTGTCAGCCTGAGTCGCTACTTCTTTGCAATTTGGACGCTATGACAAAGAAAGTAATATTTTAGGAAATCTTTGGGGGTCAATACTGATATTCTGCTGCACTGTTGTTTCTAGGCCTGATATATGTTATTACGCAACGTTTGTACAGTTGTTAAAACAATGTCGACCTCTACTTCCATAATTACAAATAAAACTGTAATACTTCAGATTGGCATTTCACATTTGGAGAAATAATGGATTTGCTAAAATGGACAGTGATGCCCACAAGATAAAATTTTTTTATGTGAAAAAAATAATCAAAAATAGAACAATAACATTTATTATAAAACAAACTTATTACCCTTCTCGTCTCAATAATCAACTCTTTAAATTTTATTCTTAATTATTGCAATTAAGCATTATTTATAGTTCTTTATAGTATACATAACGACACTAATATTCATTTTGCCTCATTTTCTGGATGATTGCGCGAGTTCTTCGTAATTTGAAATACTTTTTGTCTTACATTTTATTTCAAATATGCCATGTATTTATAATGTGCGTGGTACACTAATACCTTCATTTATCTATCATCTAATTATTTTGTAAATGTCCGTTGTGTGTTTTTTCAGTCATTTCACGTTCAAACATTCAGTGATTGTTCAAAGACGGATTCCGTGCTCTTTGTTTTCTATTATTCATTAGATTAAACAGATCGCATTCTTTATCCATAATACCCTGTTCTCTCGATAGTTATCTTGGTTCAGATGCAGCAACACATCATCAGAGCAGATTCCTTCTACTAATTTACTTCATTGTATGGAATTTAACTTTGGGTTTTGAGCCTCATTTTTCTATACATGCATCCCGGAACTTCATATTAACTAATAATTCTAGGTTGGTGTCATCTGAATTTGAAATATTTTTTCATATATACTCTCATATATTAATTCGCTTCTAGGATAAGTTCATCTGCGTTTTAGGTGTTTATCGTTGATCAAAGAGATTCCTGGGGTGACAAGTTGAAAGTGTTCCTTAGTAATCACATCTAAACTGCATCTAGAGATTATATGCAACAGAGTTATTGTCAAATATTTTATGTAAAATTCATAGATATGTGTTATCTAATAAAATAATTTGTACTATTATGTATAGCGAGCAAGAATGAAAGCAATTAAGTCCGAATTTTCAATTTCAGTTTGATATTTAGTATTTTTTTGGTAATTAATAGCAATTTGCAGTGTCAAAAAATTACTAGAATTTAGTATTATGGCTCGTAAAAAAGAACTAACAATAAATGAAAAGAACTATATAATCAAAGAAATTAACAAAGGAAAGTCTTCGTTTCAAATTTCTAAGGATTTGAAAAGGGATCATTGAACAATCAAGAAAATATATCTAATCGGAATTCAACTAAGAAAAAAGTCTCAGGCTAAATTCAGGAATTTACCAAAGCGAGATCTATCAGATATCTGAAGAAAATTAACAACAAACGCAAATGCGTCAAGTGAATTCCTATTTAAGGCCGCTGGAGACTCCTATGGTGTCAAGGGAAACAAGGTGTAAAGCATTAAGGAAGTTTGCTGATGTAAAATATCAAACCAAAGAAACCCATTTTAACAAAAATACACAAGGGAAGAAGATTCCAGTGGGCAAAAAAGTACATGAAAACTGATTTCAGTAAAGTGCTTTTTAAACACGAATCAAGGATCACCCTCGATGGGTCAGATGGATGGGCTCGATGATGGGTTTGCAAGTAAAATGACTCAAGAAAATCTTTTAAACGTCAAAAAGGCGCCGGTGAGATCATGATTCAGGTTGCGACTATTGGAAATGTCTCGTGGGCCCATTTAAAGCGAAAGACGGGGGTTAACATTTGCTGTTATTTTCTAGAGCAATATTTCTTTGAATGGCTTGATAACCAGTCTTTAGCAAAACGTATATCTATGATCTTCATAGAAGATAACGCACCAAGTCACGCATCAAAGTTTACTAAATCCTGGTTGAATGAAAAGGGATATATTGAAGATTCTCTCCTGGACTGGACTTCAAATAGCTGTGACTTGAATCCCATTGAAAACTTGTGGAGCCTCTAAAGGAATGCAATTCAACAGCATGTGTGACCTCTTGGAGACAGTTAAAGTTGCTGGAAATAACTTACCAGACGCTAAAATTGCAAATCTAACATCAGATGTTGACAATAGGCTGCTACGTATTACTGAAAAGAAACGAGCATTTGTTCAATAAATTTTAGGAGGTTCTTATTCTTGTTAATATATCTTTTACTGTTAAAATAAAAGGTTTTATGTTTTTTTTAAATTGACGAATTTCTTCAAAAATCTTTTCAGATTGTTTACATAAGTTTTACAAGGTATAATAATGTAAAAATATCAAAATAGCTGCAATTAAATTATTGACAGCCAAATTAGTCTGTTTTGTTAACTTCGAAAACTTTTTTCCAACCAATCACAATAGTATTGTCTCTCACTGTATATGTAAGTTAATAATATTGAATAGAATCTAAACAACATCATAATAAGACTTTTAACATTAAAGAAAAACGCAATTCTTTATACAAATTAATAACTTGAATATAATCTCTAGATGAAGTTTAGTGATAATTTTCATCGATACAGTCAACTCTGATATATTCATATCATTGAAAGTGTCTTTCGTTGTAATTGAGGATTCTTCGATACATCTATAATTCTGTTTCATCCTCGTTTGTATCTCTTTAAAATGCAACTGCTTTCTGTCTGTTCATAATCTATTCTTAACACAGTAAATATCGTCGTACTTCTTGCTAATGCTATGAAATGTGGATCTAAGAATATTTAAATGGTTAAAAAGTGTTGTTTATCCATTAATTTTTTTTTGCATAAACTGTCTTTATTCGCAGCTTCTTTTTTATTTCCTCTGTCTTTGTCATATTTTCAGAAGGATTAAGTTATCATGGTACATGGCCACCCACGTAGCAACCTTTCCATTAACTTTTAGAATTTTATGAAATCAAACCATTTCGTTTTCCAGTGGTGCTTGTATTAAATATCAGATTAAGAAAAATAACATTACAACTGCCCATAGAATAATATTAATTTATAATTTTCATAATGAAGGTGAATAATCTTGAACTATACCAACTTTTTGAAAAAAAAACTATATCTATGAATATAATAGATCGAAACTTTTAAAATTTAAAGTATTATTCTAAACTATGGACGTAATAAAAATTTTATTGAAAATATATGTATATTTCGTAAAGAAACGCGCATATTGACAATTAAATAATATTTGCGTATCCTTAGGAAATAGGCAAATATTAAGTTGGTGTGATTTATTCTGCACATAGCTGTATATTCATGAACATGTACCCACCACTCTCATTCTGAAACATTTTCCTCTATCACTCACTCTATTGAGCACTATGGAGAAATTTTAAGCTTAAGAAACTGTAGCTAATCACGCATTCATGCATCATTCATTCAGTCATTAATTAGAACACTCTCGAATACTGGCGTGTTTACATTGAGTATATTACAAGGTAAAATCCGTCTTTCTTTTTTCACCGAGCTCCCATAGATCTGAAGTAGAATCACCGATTTATATCAATTCGGTAGAGTTTCAATATTTGATATTGAATGCAATCGGATGTCTAACCGTAATGATGGGCTGTGATAGTGCGGAAAAAGTCTGTCAACGGATGGCTATAATATATATATATATATATATATATATATATATATATATATATATATATATCTGTGTGTGTGTGTATGTTTGTGTCCCTATTATACACATTTACACTAAACTATTTTACATTTTCTGATATACATTATTCGCTACTTATTTATTAGTTACACATATGGATCAATTTACTTATTAAGATCATTAATAAATATTTGGTAATTTACTAGTCGCTATGTCAGTCTTGGTTTTATCTGGCTTTGGAAATTAGAATAGATTCACAAATCAACAAACATTTTCGATAAACTTTCTTCATATAAAATCGATGATAACGAACATCCTTTAAATTACATTAGAATCATGACAATCAGTTTATGCGCCAGTTAACATAATATATAAATAATAAAACACATTCAGTAATCACTTTAAGTAAATATAAAATGATTGAAATTATGACAAGGCATGTTTTAAAGAATGTTTTCGAAGAAGATGACGACAGTTGAATCCTTTTATGAATATTCATTGTCAGAGAATTTCCTACCAAATATATTGATTCTGTAAATTGACTAGAATAAATTGCGTACAAATGTGATTTTCACAGTGCTATGTGGAAAAATATTTGACTGCATCTGTCGAGAGATAGACAACAGAATCATGACAAATGTTTTTGTTACATTCATGAGATAAGTTGATTCATTGAGAAGGCAACTAATTGTCTAAAAATAAAAATTAAACTTTAGCTCCATATTTCAAAGGGGCTCGTTTTTTATGTCCTTAGTTTCGGAGCTTACAGAAATTTTATTTTGATGAAAACAAAATATTTTTTACATAAATTCTATGATTGCTTTTTCTGAAAAATCGTAATCTTTTAAAATACATATTGACTTACATTCTGTTGTGGATTCCGGGTGAAATACCGCACAAAATAATGAACAAGAGAATAAGATATTGAGATAGAAAAGTGGGTTATATTTAACGTAATATACAAATTTGAACGCAGGTTTTTAAATCCAGGAATACTATTAGTAAAAAATAAATATATACAAGTAATGAAGTGAAGTCATTGAAGATAGTATATCTGTGTATATTATTTTCGGTCAGTGGAGCTCAGAGCTAGTATGACTTCCGATGCGGTAATCCCTGGGTAATTTCGGTACTCTCGGTAAATTATGTATCAGTTCCTGTACTCTCCGATAACTCTAACTGATCTCTACGATTCCTCTCAACTTTCAATCGCTGTCCTGTCTATGGCAGGAGTATATGTATACTCAATCGAGTCCATTATCCTGTACAAAGGAGAGATCCCACAAAACATTCAGAGAGTTTCTTTCAAATAATTTTTTTGTTGTGCAACAGAATCCGGGCATGTTACATTTTAAACAATTATAATCTTAATAACTTCAATAAACTGCAAGAAAACCCAACGCAAGTTCATCAGTAAAAAGGGTAGCCCAATATGCTAAATACAGATCGGGGATACTAGAATCAAGCAGGTACAAAAATTTAAATATCTGAGAACTGTTATAACAGAAGACGGAAAGTGGGACACAGAGACCTAAAGACGAATTGGCATTGTGAAGGAAGCATTCCAGAAGTTGAGTAAAATATTAAGAAACAGGACAATTTTGCTAGAAGAGAGTACTAGATTGCTATGTGTTTTCAGTTTTTCACAATGGCAATATCATCAAAGATGAAGGGAAAATTGAAGCAACTGATATGTGGTTCTACAGAAGGATGCTGCGAATATCATGAATCGAGCATGTGAGCAATGTTGAGGTCGTAGAAATGATGGAAGCAAAAAGGAAATTAATACTGAGCATAAGGAACAGACAGCTGAAGTTCCTAGGACATGCAATGAGGAAGGAGCAATTGCAGAATATGGCACTGACAGGCTAGATAGAGGGAAAAATAAACAAGAGAAAGCAACGGATAGCATATTTGAAGGACCTAATCAGGTGGATGATGGAACGAAGATTGCATGGTGTAACAGGAAAAGGCGTGCTAAGAATTAATGTTTGATCATACCCTCATTAACTTCAATTCTTGCACTGTCTTACTCTGATAGAACAGTAAAAAGTAAACATTCAAAAGGAGTTGATCTCGGGATTTTTATCGTGTCCATATGTTTATAAAAAAAATCTTAATTCAGTGCATAAATATAGGATAACAGATAAAAATTTTACACACATCTTTTTAAAGATTCTGTTGGAACTTTGTCAAATCGGGAGAATTTTTTTCCATAATTTTACGTTATATAGAAGGAAAATGATTACCGGTCAACCGACATATTGAAAAATTATGATAATATATATTTTATATAAGTGAATATTTTTATTGCAAGTTCGAAGGATAAAATGTAATGTTTATTGTAATCATTTTTATTTCGAATTGATATATTATGTGGAGATGTGTTGAACGAGAAAGAAAAATTCCAGGTGGAATTCCTGGGCGAAATTTCTTTGTCTTCACAAACATTTCCTCGATATATTCATGTGTTTTATGACAGTAAATATATATCTTTATTTTTTTTTCACTTTCACACCGAAATAAGGTTGTTTTTCTGAGCATTTTTATCAATACTTTAATGGCAACTGTTCGGAAGATCTCTTAGATTTGATGCCTAGGGTTGATGAATTTAATCGCAGTACAAAACTGGCGTCGAGAATTCATAAATGTAAGGTTGATTTGACTAGTGATCACTGTAATTTTCTATGCTAACAGTCATTTTGTCTCGCTTGTTGGATTAAATTTTCGTGCCCATGCTTTCCAGTCACTTTAATCAGCAAAATTTAAATTTAATGAAAATCTTTATTTAATATCTTCCTATTTGTCTTTTCTTTTTCTGCTCATTATGAATGATAGTGTTCCTAATTCTTCGACACCCTGTAAACCCTCACGTCATTGTGACATTATTAATTTGCCTGGAGTGATACCCATTGGAAATAAGGATAATTTTATAGCCCAAACGCAAGTTTAATCTAGCAAATATTGTGGAAACTGATTTCTTTAGAAGAATTCACGCACCATTAAGATTTCACACAAATTTGCAGCTCATATCTCTGAAAATGCGGAAAAACATTTATTCAGAAATTCGCAGACGCATTGAAGTAGTTACAGACGTATAGTTCCTTTCTCAAAATATCAAATATATACTGTAGCTTCATTATAAATATATATTTGTTTTTCTAAACATATACTGAAAAATATAAGAGACAATGAATGTCTATTATGTTTAATCATGAGCCGTTCTATACATCCTATTTTGGCTTTAATTTCAGTTAAAAATAAGGACATGTATTCTCCAACATTTGGATAATTTTTTATTAACTTGGTTTTAAGCTTTCGGCTATTTTTTTCCATTTGTAACTGTTGCCGTTGCTTAGTCAAGTTTGAGTTCAACACAAGATAAAATTGTCATTGATATATATATATATATATATATATATATATATATGAGATAAAATTATTTCATAAACCAAAATTATGGATTGATTGTAGGGTAAGCAACATGATAATGATTTCTCTTGTTATAACCATCATCAAAGCTTATATTTACTCTTGTGAACTAATGTTACAGCCTGTGAAAAGATTTAGAAATGTGACAACAACACTTACATATTAAGAATATTTGAAAGAATTGTAGGAAACTACGACATCATTCACGAAATGTTTGTAACGTTTGTTATTTGAAAAAGTCGTTGGGATGAAATTTAAATAGTTCGCTTATAGGCTTGCGTATTTTTTGTTAAGTTGTAAATATGATTGTCTGAACATTGCTGTAATTATATATGTTTATGCGTTATATTACTTTAGATATATTTATATTAAATGTAGGGGTGGTTTTATAGGTGATGTGGAAGAGATTTAAAATATAGTGACGGTGGATTGTAAATTATTCTATTGTAAAAATTGAGTTAAATGTTTATATATATATATATATATATATATATATATATATATATATAGAGAGAGAGAGAGAGAGAGAGAGAGAGATAGTCTTTTTGTTTTAATCATATCACCCCGAGCAAGGCGGTAAGGCCACTGGTGTACAGGGGGCTACGTAACAGTGAATAGATTGGAAAAGAGAAAGCCGGAAACCAATTAAAAGAGAAAAAAAATAAGCAAAAAAGAAAAGTGAAATGATTGGAAAAGAGAAAGCCGGAAACCACATCCTAAACAGGGAACAAGGGATGAGCCTCTTCACCTGTTCAATAGATGAGGGTGGAGTGTGAACCGGGCGATAGTTTAGTGTATCTACTCCAATTGAAAATAAAAGTGAGAAGATTAGAAAAGAGAAAAACCGGAAACCGCATCCTAAACAGGAAACAAGGGATGAGCCGCTTGACTTGTTCAATAGATGTCGGTTGGGTGTGAACCGGGCGATAGTTTAGTCTATCTACTCCAATTATGAACCGATGAAATGATGCATAGAGTCATGGGAGACACTCGCGATAGTAAGTGGGTGACACAGTGGGTGAGACAATGTAAGTTTTCTGTTTGTGGAAATAAAACTATATGATAGAGCATATCAAATGACTTGAAGATATCGAAAGACCTATTTTCATCTAGCCTCTCTGTACAATTTCTATCAGTATATCAGCAGTTGATTTAGATAAGTAATATATATATATATATATATATATATATATATATTCTAGAGTATCTTATATATATATATATATATATATATATATATATATATAGTCATCCGCAGACAGATCTGTTTCGCTGTATCACAGGTCATCAAATTGCTTAGAGAGCCGATTGCTACTAACCAGGATTGCATACTGACCGAATTGGCATCAGTCGGCGATTCAAACTTTGAGCTATGGGCGTTCAGTAGAGGAAGACGGACTTTAGATTGTTATATACAATGTTAACCTCACCTACACACATTAACACACACACACACAGACACACACATATGACACACACACACACCCACACACACACGCACACACACACAAATACACACACACACACACACACACACACACACATATATATATATATATATATATATATATATATAAATATTTGCTTTTAAAACAAAAAGTAATGCTTAGTAGTTAATGACCATTTTTTATTATTTTGTGGATAGTATCACATACCTCTCTCGATGATAACCATCAAGATGCTTACACGTCGATTCTGGTATATTGCATTTTCACATCTATGGACCGATACGGATTATCTACCGCAGATGATGATAAATGGACAATGATAAATAAAAAAAATTAAAAAAAGTTTGCTGTGCTTTTGATATATTCGAATGGCAACCTTCCCAGGTCTGCTTCAATATATCATCACTGACCAGCAATTTAATGTTTGATTTCGAGACGAGGTGATTTTGATATAAAATGTTAATAAGTAATAAATGATCAAAATAACAAAAGAAATATTTTAGTATGAATTAGATTGACCAATGACCTGAACCTCAAAATTATATTCGGATAACCAACTTAGCCTTCGAAATAGCCATTTAAAATACACAATAGCAAATATAAGTAGTTGCAATTACGAATGCAAAAGATTAACACAAGATAAAATGGGGAGAACCATATTATTTATAAACACGTGGTACGGTTTATGCGGTAACATAATATTCGTGGAAGTGTATGCCTGTTCTAACATGAGTCTAAGAGCATAATAACTTATCTTCGTATCAGTTCCTTCGCTCTTTCTTTTACTGTCTTTCCTTTTCATTTCTATCTTCCTCTTCTTTTTTATACACTTGAAATGTATGAAGTTACGACTGTTTCTGTTTCTTTCAGTTGACTATTATATTTTCAGCATACAACTATTCTGAAAATGTTCGAACATTTCTTTATTCTTTTCTTCAAGCAGCGTCATATTTTCTTTATTCAAACAATTCTGCTTTCTTCTTTATTTTCAAAATATTTTCATTTTTATGTGGACTGCACTGCGTCGCTATCTCACTTTCTTTTTTTTTATTTTCTTGATAAATCACTTGGCTTCACTTTCTTTTTCTTTGTTCAAAAAACCGGAATCAGCGTACGAATGATATTAGAGATTTTCTTCATATCTTCATCGCTATCTTTTATTCTTCCTTGATAAAACGTTTCGGCCTCGCTTTCTTCTTTCTTCAACAAGAAGGAATCAGCATACAAATGATATTACAGCTTCTTTCATTTTCGTCGCTCTATTTCTTTCTTTCTCGATAAACTGCCCGGCTCAGCCCCGCTTCCTTTCTTGTTTTTTCAATAAATATAAACCAGCATACAAGACTTCTCTTACCTTCTTCGCTATAATTCTTTCTTTCTCGATAAACAATTCGGCCTCGCGTTCTTTCTTGATTTAACGAATAAGAATTTATATTTTCGGTCTTTTTCTTATCCAGAGTTGCTTACGATTAATTGGTTAAAATACGCTTAAAATCCGTTTGCTAATTAATTCATCATTTATCAGCGCTCAGCAAATATGAATTCTTCTGTCGAGATTCGATCTGCAAACATCTTCAAACTTTTGCTTTACACGTAATTTGTTTTTGGCGCTTGTTCTAAGTCTTGCTGATTCACGATTTGTAACTCACTTCTATGTATACCTTATTTCCTGTCTAGACATTTGTTACTAAGGATATCTCGGTCAACTATCCTTGACCTGTTATTCCAAAGCTGACTCATATTTTCAACGTAATTATCTTCTTATTACCACGCAGTGACCATTGTCACTATATGTGTGTAGGTGTGTGTGCGGCTATCCATATCCGTAACACCTCGCAACGTAAACGAAAACAATAAGAAAAGCCCCTTTTCTTTTTTTTACCTTATACTTTAGGTAATCTCTGCATGCGCAATTGTCCGTCGCCTTTTTTACGATATCTTTATTAAAATATACATATTGCATCTTTCTTTTCCATGACAAATCTATAAATAAAATCTTCTTACAGTTTCGTCAAAATATACATATTTTACCTCTTTTAATTTTAATAAAATACACTCAGTATGGCTAGAATATATACATTTTTTATCTCTGCTATAGAAAAGCAATATTATTTTTGTCAGTACATATATTTCCCTTTTTTCAGCCTCATTAAACACAAATGTTCTATCTAATTCTCCCTGAAATTACACTTAATATCTGCACTCGCTTTTATTTATTTATTTTTTTCAATATCTAGAGAGGGGATCCCCTATTTTGTTTGCCGTTCCGGCAATATGCTTGATTTGAAGGCTAAACTCTTGTAATATCAAGCTCCAATTTTGCAATCTTCTGTTTTCATTTTGCATGCGATATATAAATATCGGGTTTATGATCGGTATAAACGATCGTGGGAGAAAGACAATTAGTGATATAATTCTCAAAGTGTACCATTGCCAATATTAATGATAGGGCATCATTTTCGATCGTCGAATAGAATTTTTGGGATCGGTTCAGCTTTTTAGTGTACTTCCCCATTTTCATCTTCCTGCTTTAATACTGCTCAAATCCCACATTGCTAGCGTCCACATGCATTTGAAAGTGTTTCCTGAAGTCCGGGCTCTTTAGTATTGGGGTTGACTTTAATATATCCTTAATGATTTCGAAGGCAACTGCACACTCTGTAGACCATATAAATTTATGTCCCTTTCCTAGTAAATTTATTAGCGGTGTAGCAATATCGGCTAGGTTTCTACAGTACCGTCGGTAATAATTTACAAAGAGCTAGGGTGTCAGAGGACGTTTGATGGAAGAAGGATTCAACGCTACAGAAGTTGGTTGGGATACCCTGAATGTTAGTAAATGAAATGTTAAAGGTTAAGGTGATTTAAATTTGTCTGATTTAGCTTTTTTGCGAATATATGGATGTTCATGTTTAATTTTGATGTTGGAGAGAGACTTCGAGTAGAGGAGGCAAGCGGTCATTAGCTGCGACATGCATTTGAAGGGAATTGGCGGTGGCTGCAGCAAAGTGTCCAAACTACCTGCAACAAAATTTCTGACAAGTTAAAAAAGATGAACAACGTAGGAGAACGTTAGATTGAGCAAAACAAAGCAAATATTCAGAGAAATGCAAAAGACTGACGTCGTACATTGAAGGAATTCAACAACTCTGAATAGAATCTAGCCCACTGGACATGAGAGAAAAAGTGTCGATATTTAAAAAGGTGGGGAGAAATAAAGTTTTTACTTCTATCAAAGGCCAATAATCGGACTGGGCTGAGGAATAAGATATCTTACTACCCCCTACCCTAAATAAAAGAGTGAGTTACTAGCAAATGTTGTCTAAGAATGGTTTAATTAATACAGTGATAGTTCTAGGTAAATGATAGGGAGCATTGTTGATATCAGATATAATAATTCCAATATGTATGTTAGGTTTATGGGTTTTGGCTAATCCATATAATGTTGGTATAATGGTTTGATATTCTATATATACTTGGAAACACTATTTAATAACAGAAAGAACAGGAATTAAGAGAGCAAAATGTTACGACCTAGATTAGATAAATATATATAAAAATTCATTTTTATAGCAAAGGAAGACATAAAGGAGTTTCTTAACATAGATGTGCCAGAAAAGACTCAATTAGCATAGGAGTTATGGTTTAATCTAGCGATTTTCGTTGCAGCATTTCATATAATTCCAGATGTTGTTAATAGAAAATCGATACAACGAAATATTCCTTCAGTTTCGCATACTTCTATCTGAAAAATCTTCGTAAATTTATATTACTTAGATTTGTTCGCTTACTGGAAATGTGAGATCATATTTTGACAAAAGAAACTTTCTGAAATTACAAGATAAAACCTAATTCGTAACGATATTTTTGTTTATAAATATATTTTACAAAGTTACGGATGATGACGTTATCAGAGAAAACTTTATTAACAATCACATTGAATGTGTCCGAAACTATTCATTAGGATTCTGTTTAGAATGTAGAAGTCATTGGCATGAACTGTCGGATTAGAATTAATGGAATGAAATATTTCTCCAAAATGATTGGTTTTTATTTCTTTCGACGTGCTTGTCTGAATGAACGCTGTGATAAAGTTATAAACCAGCAAGAAGGCTGATAAAACAGCGTGTCAATATATCAATCTGGAGGTAGGAGGGTTGTAACTATATTGTTTCAGTAATAAATGAGATCAACTCCAGTCGTGTGATGACTCTTAACGAAGCCCATTGCCGATCAGCTGACCTTACGACTCTCTGTTTGATACCAGCGAACAGCACAGCAAAGTTTCATCACGATGCTTGACCTGTACTGTGCTGGAATTTGTGGCCCGAGACTGCATAAGGCCAAATACACTAATCACAGTGATAGGATTAATTTCGTTTCATGGGCGACAGTAAAAAGTGGTTTGAAAGTTAGAATAGTCGTCGTCACGGCTTTCTAAATTAGTTCATATTGTTCGTCGGTGTCGGATTCAGGCTTATCGCATATTCAATATTTCTTCTTTCCCATTAGACAGGCTCTAATCTCTTATAACAGGTGGCTTGTATTTTTAACCTTGTTAACCCGAGACGTCAATACGGAGTGATCAACATAATAGGCAAATATCCAGAGTGCAACGTCATGAGCATGAGCCACCGAGCAGTTGTGACTGACCATTTCCGCTTTGTTGCTTCGAAATTTCGTTTACTCTTTTGAATATAAACGTTATGGAAAAATACATCATTTTCCCTTAAGAAATTTCTATCCTCTTCATATTTGGAGCAAGTAAAATATTTTCTTTGAAACTGAAAATGAAGCAGACGTCCTCTATTTGCAATGAAAATATATTTGTTTATTAGTTTATTACGGGTTATCAAACTTTTCGGGATATAAATTTAGAAATTAAATTTGAAGAAATTTTTGTAAATACTCATGATTGACTAATACATATTCTACTAACTAAGAGGGGGTTGATTTATATCATTTACAGCTGAATTTATGCGTAAGTAAGTATAACGAACTCAATAGGAATTGAAATCAACCCCCATTCGACGTCCAGGTTTTAAACGTACACTATCCGCAAATTCTTGATGAGAGTACCTGCTATTTCCAAGCGGTCACAGATCTGGTACCGACCAGATGTTGCTGATCTTCGGCGATCGTATGAGAACCGATGAAAAATCGCATGTATTATATGTAAGAAATATACAATTTCTTTTTTATTTTCTTACCTAGAGCTGTTTTTTAAATATCACAATTTTTTTCATGTTCCCTAATATGTTTCTGTATCTAATTATTTCAAAATCTCAAAATTTCAAATCAACTGAACACTGAGGATTTCTCCCAATAATAGATTTAAATTTTGTAATTTATTCATTTATTTATTTAATTATTATTTATTTTATAAATTTAAGTGTATTTTGAAACTTTTAGAACAGGATAGCAATTTCTTACGTTTCAATTCGTATTATAAAAAATGATTTTCTTATTTACATAGGCATATCAGTAGAACTGCCTTATTATTCGTATTGTAAAATCCGTTTTTAAATAAACATTATTGTTAGTTCCAATTTGTTCTCATTAGATCTACACGTAACGAATATTTCGGATTTAGCAATAGATAAATATAGGCAATCAGTAATTTAATATGGGATTATAGAATGCTTACGTTAACATAAAATTAAAATAATTTATAACTGATATTATATATTACAGTGTTAGTCATTAGTTACATCTATATATATATATATATATATATATATATATATAGATAGATAGATAGAGAGAGAGAGAGAGTGAGAGAGAGAGAGGAAGAAGGGTAAGAGAGGGTGAGAGGAATTTGGATTTATGAAGTTCATTCGTGCTCAAAATGCATTAGAGAGTGTTAGTGAAACTTTTCTATTTATATTAAAAAAGGCGGGATATTGACATTTTCCTGAAGCATTTCTATCCAATCTCATTAAAAAAAATAAACATCGCGATCTTCTTAGACCCATTTATGATATACTTGTTCACAATACATACCTAATATCACCATTCACATGCAAAAGATTAAAAATAATACAGGCATTACTTATAAAAAAAGATAAATCTTACATTTATTAACATCAAATATTAACACGGAAAAAATATACTTACCGTGTTCAAAACTTAACATGCCCAAGACTGTATATACATAAATTTAACATATTTATTTATAAGTAAAACAAAATTCATTCATAATAATGATTAAAAGTATAACCGGAAGCGCTTGTAATTTCAAAAACTTTTGAAGAAACCTAATTTACTTTGAGTTCTGAAAAAAAAAACACACACAAGAACACAAAATTTACCTCATAAAATTAAGGACAAAACCTTGTCCATACATTTTATTTTATATATATATATATATATATATATATATATATATATATATGTGTGTGTGTGTGTGTGTGTGTGTGTGTGTGTGTGTGTGTGTGTAATAGATTCTTTCGTAATCCTACATTTGTATCACAATGTAAGATATTATATATATATATATATATATATATATATATATATATATGTATGTATGTATGTATGTATATGTGTGTGTGTCTCTGTGTGTATGTGTCTGTGTGTCTCTATGTGTAATGGATTCTTTCTTAATCCTGCATTTATATTACAATGTAAGATATATATATATATATATATATATATATATATATATATATATATAGGGAGAGAGAGAGAGAGATAGATAGATAGATAGATAGATAGATAGATAGATAGATAGATAGATAGATAGATAGATACGGAGAAACAGACAGGCAGAGAAAGAATCAGAGAAAGAAATTTGCATTTGTCTTCATGAAGTTCATTAGATCAAAATCCATCAAAGAGTATAAGTTAATATTTTGTATTTATTCATATTGTATTTTCGCATGTTTATTTTTAGCGTTATATGAAATTCTACACCCTCTCTCATACACATCCAAAATATGAACATGAACTATCACGCACACAGAAACACACACGTATAAACACATACACACACACATATATATATTAAGAAATATACATATTATCCTACGTCATGGCACGATGCAATGTTTCATGTGTTATGCAATCATCAAGTGCATTGTTCAAACTGACAGTTTAATAGATTTGAATTCAAGTCCCCTCGATGTTCATGGTTTAATATTATTTAAATTTTACTGCAGTTTAAATAAGAATGGAGAGAATTTAATATCGTAATATTACATGTTGATGAAAAAATAAATTTTAATATTAATTAAAAGAAAATTTAAAATGTAAAATATATTTTAATTCTGACTCAAGGAATCAAAGGAAAGTACTTCATAATTATTAATATTAATATTTCCATGGATAAAAAGGAAAGAAAAATACAAGAAAGAAAGAAATGAGTAAAGTAAGGGATCGAGGAAGAAAGACGACGGAAGGGGCAGATATAGCGAAGAATCTTTATCAATTGGTGTTTAGGTAAGTATTTATAATTCACGTCTCGATTAAAAATCTGTTGTGGGCGACAAAGCTAACCTTGCAGCCGAGCTTGGAAAGGACCTCCAATCCGTAGTGGACTGGGGCAAGAAATGTCTCGTAGATTTTAATGCTTCTAAAACGAAGCTACTATCAATTAGCCATCATAGACAATCGCACCTACCTCCCATTAGCATGGACCAGGCTTGCCTCCCAGAGAGTAAAAGACTACGCTTCCTTGGTCTCACACTTTCAGTGGACCTCAAGTGGAATGACTATATCGAATCCCTTGCTAAATCCGCTGCTACGAGATTTTTCCCTCTGAAACTATCCTGCACATTTATAAATCTACCATCCGACCCTGGATTGAATACTGTTGCCATATCTGGTAGGGTGCCCCTGCTATTCTCCTTGGGCTTCTCAACAAGGTACAGCGGAGGGTTTGTAATGTGATCGATACTGACGTGGCAGACCGCCTGCAGTCTCTCTCTCTCACCGGCGCGACGTGGCTTCGCTGTGTTTCTTCTATAAATACTTTCACGGCTTCTGCTCCGATGAACTTAGATCACTGGTGCTCCCTAGGTTCGAATTTGCACGAGATATTAGATTAGCAACTAGATCCCACACTTTTACAGTGAAACCGATAAAACGCAACCGCAGCATCTACTCCAACAGTTTCTTTTCTTGTGCTTCCCTACTGTAGAATTCCCTTCCACAGGACTGCTTCCCCGACGGCTACAATCTCCACGAGTATTTAAACTCCTGGAGATTGTAAGGTCAATAGACACCTCCAAACACACTAACTCGCTTTCATTCGTTCAAACACTCTTCCCATCCTCCAAACTATCTATCACCCCCACTTTTGACATTTCCTATATCTAACGACTTTTTCTATTTACTTTCCCCTATGTAGCCCCAAGCACAATAGTGGCAGTGGAATGCCTTCCTTGGGATGAAACGATTAATATATATATATATATATATGTATATATATATATATATATATATATATATATATATATATATATATATAATTACGTGAATTAAAAATAATTAGATACTTTACGAATAGATCTTGGCTATAACTGACTTATACAATAATGGGAGTATATATATATATATATATATATATATATAAATTTCTTAGGTTTAGCATTATGATGATTGTTTTTTTCAGAAGTTTTACTTATAAAAGCTATTTTGTCAAGCAGATTTTTATCATAAAGCTCTCGATATCAGTGTGAAGATAAAATGTTTTCACTTTCACTGAGCAGCTTCATGTTCACTCGTAGGTTTAGTAAAGAAACCTGGTTTCTTCATACCACAGGGATTAAATTTATGCTGTTTTCTTCGATATTTTTCTTATTTATATGGAGTTGGTTGTAACTTGACATTTTGGATAACTGGACTTATTTTCGATTGGCTTGCGTTCATATTGATTTTCTTTATTGTTATTGGCTGGCGTTTAATATTTTAATGTTATTTAATGTGTTTATTTCTTTTTAATCTGCGCGTTTTTTTGTGTACGCTTAATTGTTATATTAAAAGATTGTATGCTTAAATTACGTTTAGTTGTCATTTAGACTGATGTCGTTCTGTAATATATATATATATATATAAATACATGTCATTCCTATATATATATATATATATATATATATATATATATATATATATATATATATATATATATATATATATATATATAAATGTATATATATATGTATATATAACAGAAGGACATCAATCTAAATGACAACAAAACCAACTAAATATAATTTAAGCATACAATCATTTAATATAACAATGACGCGTACACCAAAAAACGCGCAGATTAAAAAGTAATAAATACATTATATACCATTAAAATATACTAAGAGCCAGCCCAGCCAATAATAATAAGGAAAATCAATATGAAAGCAAACCAATCGAAAATAAGTCCAGTGACTATTTACGCTCTCACACCCTGATTAAGCACTCTGGAAGAATGGTAGACTTTGAAAAACAGTAGCTATTCTCGCATCTACTCATCGTTCATTTATCAATGAATTAGTACACTCTCAGCTATTGGGCGTTTATAAGTAAAATATACACGCTAAAAAGTTTTCCTCCTTCCACCGAGCGGCCATAGCTTAGAGGTAGTATCGCCGACTGACGCCAATTCTGTTGGGTTTCAATCCTGTGTTAAAAAGCAATCGGCGTTTAACCGTACTGATGAGCTGTGATTTAGCAAAACAGATATGTCTGCTGATGACTATATATATATATATATATATATATATATATATATATATATATATATATATATATATATAATTCAAGCGTTTTTCAAGTGATAAACATATCTTATATGATATATTATCTAATAATATGTGCGTGTGCATGTTTTTCTCTGGTGTAAATCATTAATTTTTGATTTATCATTAACATTTTACAATTAGTTAAGTTTCATTCTTGATCGAGGAGAATCACTTTTCATCTTTGCAAAGCAAATACTTTATTTAGTGTCTTTCAAATATTAACTATTTTCGGTTTAATTTCTATTCGTTAAAAGTTCAAAAATTAATTTAGTTGTTTTTCTTTTCTTTATCTTTATTTAACAACAAAAGCATACCTACTGTTTTCTAGAAGAAACAATGTATCTTTTTTACATTTGAAAATGCACGTACCGAATTTTACGTATTACACTCTATGTATGACAAAATTCCCATTTTTTATTCAAATAAGTGTTAGTCGTTAAAAATAGAGTTATATGTGTTTAGGTTATATTAAAAATATCTGTTTCATTTGTAAAATCCCCGCTATTAATTATGTAATTAAGAAAATATTTTAAATTCTTTTCAAATTCTTTAAGAAAAAGAAAATGAATAAACTCTCATTCTTAAATACACACACACACACGGACGTAAACACACACACGGATGTAAACACACACACACATCTATGTACACACAGTCAAACATTTATATTAAGAGAAAGTGTTTGATATATTTATGTGAGAGATAGAGTAATGATAACTGAGTTATACCGATTTTAGTCGCAGGTGCATTGAACCAACTCTGGTTGCAAAAGATTAGCTGATTCAATTTCTCTCTTTCAAGAAAACAGTCTAAGGAAATTAAATCGATAAAAGTAGCGAAAAATTAACATAAAATAAACATTGCACTATATAGAGTTATGTTATGCTTAGCTTCATCTGCTTCAATGCTGCATGATTGAACTTTTAAAAATATATGTCGTCTGTGAGGCAATTGCATTTACATTATAAATATACGAAGAGAAGCACTGAAACTTAGAATAATCAAACAATAGCAAATTCTATTTTGAAAGTTTTTATATTGTTTTTGCGAGAAAAATATTTTTGATATAATTTGAAGAAAATAATTGTTTTACATATTTTTCCAGTGAATTCAAGAGACAAAGAGTTATCATGAATGCAAGTGATTAATATTTTTGAGGAGATTTCTATGGAACAATAACTTTGTTTCGATTTCTCAAAACGAATATCTTTGGGATGATGTCCATTGAAAAAAAATATTTCTTCTGATTTCCTGGGAATAAAATTTTGAGTTTAGTTACTCTGTAGCATGGTTTACTGCAATTTCTCGAATATAATATATTTGGGATTATATCATTTGATAATACATTTAGTGTAATTTTATTACAATTATATTGTTAGAGTAATTTCTTTGCAAAAATGAATTATACATTTTCCTGGTATGAACTGTTTTTAGGTGATTTCATTTTGAAAAACTATTTGCAATGATTTACTGATATGAACACTTCTGGGGATTGTTTTTGAAAATTTATTTACTGTGATTTTACTAACACTCGTAATTTTATGGTGGTCTTCTTTGAAATAAATATTAATGATATTTCCCAGGAATATTATTTTTAAAATTATTGCGTTTAAATCATTTGCTATATTTTAGGAATTTGAACATTTTAGGGAGATTTACTAAAAATAGATATTTTAGCGTGATTTCTTTTTAAAACAAAAAATATTTTATGATATCCTGATTTAAATATTTTAAAATGGTTTTCTTTGGAAAATCATTTACTGCGAGTTTCTATTAACAATAATTTTAGGGAGATTTCTTTAAAGAATGATTTGCTATGATTTCCCAATTTTAATATTTTAGCGTGATCTTTGATTTCTTTATGAGAATATTTTTAGGGTCATTTACATTGAATATTTTTTATTTGGTATATTTCAATATGAGTATTTCAGGGTTATTACATTCAAAAATTATTTACTGTGTATATTTTTTACTTGTGTTTTTGATAAAATTGTTATATATGGTTCTTACGTTTTTCAATGAAAAGAAACGGAAGTTCCTTTACCTGCTGCTAGAATACTTAACATACTGTGTCGTACGTGACTATTTTTCTCGGCGGAATTAATATTGAGAATTTAAATTATTCCTTCAGTGTGCGCATCGAATAGTGCTGCAACATATGGTCTGTTGCTTATGCGAGGTATTGAGAGTTTTTTTTATAAAACCTAAAGAATCATATGCAACGTAAAAATACGTAAAGAAAGCAAAAAATCATACGTATCAGCATTAAGAAACAGCTAATATTCAAATGAATTCAATATACAATAGGAAACAAACCATACAAAGCAACAGAGTAATAAATAAATTCAAGTATACTCTGATATAATACAATAAAAACATAAAAAGAAAAAAATATGATCCAATATTATGGCAAAACATTTCTTAAAACACAACCGTTAATCAAAAATCATCATTAAAACGTTATTAAAATCAGTTACAGCTTCAGGAACAACAGAAAGAAAATAATAAACTAACACGAGAAAATAAAGACTAGTAACAAGAGCAGCAAAAACCCCAGTAATGCAACATCAATAAAATCAACTGCTGAAACAAAAATAAATGCTATCTAAATAAGAAATATCTAACCAAAAATACAGTAAATATAATTACTGGAGAACACACACACACACACACACACACACACACACACACACACACACACACACACACACGCACGCACGCACGCACGCACGCACACACACACATACACACACACACACACATATATATATATATATATATATATATATATATATATATATATATAGGTGCTACAGAAAAAAAACTGTTTTACTAAAATGCCTTTTAACTATTATATTTTTGAAAGAAACAGTTGTGGAATTAAGTATAATTACAATTAAATTATTATAATAAAAATCATGCGATAGAAATTAAGAAATATAGTAGACATAAACCAATAAAAATACTAAAACGACAATCAATTGCTTTCATATTAAGAACGTAGCATATTGATCCGTCATGCGATTTCACATGAAAACCTTCTATTTATCAATCAATGAACAGAAAATGATTACTTATGATGGTGTAAAAATATACAAGAGTGTAGACATTATCACTATCAATGAACAAAATTTTTTTAAAAAAATAACCTAATTTAATAAAGGGACAACGGTTTCTTAATTGTAAGAAACCTCAACGGTCTCATAATCTTAAGAAACAACAACGGCAAAATAACAAAAAAATGAAAACATTAATTATAAAAAATCTTCAAACCCTAGAATTTGCAATATATTCAAATTACAATCAAAACATAGTAAATTTTATAGATATATTTAACCAGACAAGTGAAACTACAAACCATGCAGAAATCAGACAACAATCAAGTATATATTGATAATCTCTTCTACCACCATATTGGCTTATTTAAGCAAATACTCATATCAATATTAAAATAATCTCAATACATTCTAGTCGCTTAAAGTATTCGATTAAAACAAAGCAGAAAAAACATTTTATTCAATTCAAAGAAACAGCGGATATTAAAAAATGTCGAATATAAAATCCAAAACAATTCAAACAAAATATCATAACAGGTGCAGAGCATTTCAAAAATGTACACGCCTTTGAAAACTGGATGTCTTATGTTTATTTTATCAGGAGCAATTAATACTTTAAATCCATTAATTAGTTTTAATAATCAGATCTATCACACTTCTATATAATACAAAAAATATGTTTGAAAAATTTTAAACAGATTCTTAAACAAAAATAATTTTTAAAAATGTCTTTAAAAAAATCGACAAGCGCTTTGAGATGTCTTTAGCTAATACTTTGTGTGTGATTATACTGTGTCAATTACAGCCTGCAGACACTTGGGTAGCCTTCCACGAGCTTATTGCTGTGTTCTAATGACAGATTTTGCCATTCTCGAGATGTGCATCGAGAACACCGTTGACCAGCCAGCATTAGCTCTCGCCATAGATTTTCTATAGTATTAAGGTCTGGAGACTGGCTGGGCCACTACAAATATGTGATTTTCTTGCTAGCAAACCAAGATTTAGTGCTTTTCACACATGTATGGGGTTGTTATTTTGTTGAAATTAAAATTGCGACACTAGCGCAGAGCTGTAACAGACTTCAGCAGGTTTGCCTCAAATATTTCTTGACACCTTAAATTATTACCAGCTTTCCAGGACTTGCAGCTGAAAACCAGCCTAATATATTAATCGAGTCATTGCCATGCTTTACAGTGGAGAGGGTGTAATGAGGTCGGTGAGCAGTGTGCTTTTCCCTCCAAACGTAGCGTTTTGTATTTTTTTCTAATAACTCGACTTTGGTCTCATCGGGCAGCAAAACCTTTTGCCACATAATCATGGAATCATTGATGTGACTTTAGCAAGTTCAGCCTAGCTTGCTTGTGCATTGGCTTCAGAAGTAGCTTTTCTTTATCTACACTCCATTTCAGGCCAGAATTATGCAATACTCTGAAAATTGTAGATGCATGGACATCTCTACCAGTACTAGAAACTGATGCTTTCAAGCCTGCCTGTGTTGTACTAGGTTTGGAGGCTACCTCCCAGACCAGTTTTGATTTTACTCTCCTGGTAAGTTTGCCTTGGTCTCCAAAATCTTATTAGGGTAGAATGGTTCTGTGCACTAACCAACACTTAAGAAATGTTATAACCGTGTTTAGGAGTAATTCTATATTTTTGCCATCTTTTTATAGCTAGTATTTTCATTTTACCTTTGAATAATAAGGTTTTTAAATTCCTTTGATCGAGGTTTGCACATTTTCTTTCCCGAGCTTGACACCTTGTTTTTACATTTAGAGTTGAAAATCCAATATACCATGAAAATCATGTGATGGATGATTTTGTAGGCAGTTAAATCATCTTATATAGCAAAAATACAGACTGACCAAGGTTGTTTGGTACGGTAGAAATCGCATGTCACTTTTTATTGTTGTGGATTGTATACATCAATGATAAACTACGTGATAACACAGTATAATATGTGGGGGATGTAAACTTTTGCAAATATACTTTTCTAAATTATATGATTTTAAGAATCAGTGAAACATTTTTAAAATGTAATTTTTATATCAAAGGAATGTGTGATAGACGTTCTTAGTATTTAACAAGAATTGAAATTGAAGAGAATTATTATACAATTATGCAAATTACATTATACAAAATATATAAACTTTAAATAGGACATCATGAAACAAACAGGATTAAACATTTTTAACACCAGAAATTGTAAATTACGTTTATAGGAAAAAAACCTACCAATCATTAAAAAAAAAACAAATTTGAAAACTTAAACAAGAAAATTGAAATAAAAGTTGAATGTTGGCACATAAATCAATATTTATTTTGCCGGTAAAATATTAATTAAAATAAAATATTTAAATAAAATTAGTAAACATAAAATTCAAATAAATAAAAAACAAACTATGTATGACAAACACTGCAAACGTACACAAATAAACAACAAGCAATAAATACATTTTACTTATAAGTCCAACTTTTTACAATTAGTAAATCATTCTCATGAGAATTTAAAAATGGAAAACCTAAAAAAGAACAGCCGCGCGCAGTATTAAAATTAGTGATTGCAAATCATGCCTAAATGTAAGATTTGCATACATCAGTTTAAAAACAAAACAAATTCGTAAATAAGCAAATTAAATATTAAGTAGAAATAAACATATAGATAAATACATATTTAAAACCTAATGTATTAATTAAAATAAACATATTCATCAAACAAATAATAAATATAGCAAAAGTATTAAATTAAATTAAATTAAAAAAAGAAATATCTATGATATAAACTTTATGTACACGTTAACGTAAACAAAAATAAGTAATAAATCAAACATGAATTATAAATCCTACATTTTAGAATTAATTCTTACAATTAATAGTGATATTTTAGCATCACAAATCCGAATTAAAAAATGAAGTATTAAAAAACCTATAACATGTATGTATGCGAGTATATTCACAAGTATGTGCGTGCACGCACGTATGTGTATAGGCATGCATGCGTGTTTCTACCTATGCATGTATAAACCAGAATTCAACATTCACAAATAAAAAAATGATGACACATCTATGAACAGTAATATCTCAACACATGCATTTTGAAAGAAAAGAGAAAAAAAGAAATAATTCAGAAAATGATGATAAAATCTAAAGAAGAAATACGCATAAACACACAAACAATAAACAAAGATATAAAAAAGCGAAAACTTTTCAATATTACTTGTAAATTGCAAAATATTTATGAATAGTGGACGAACAATATCTCACTACGAAACTCTACAATCGTGTTGGTAAATATATTAACTCATGGGCCACCATTTAACCGTTATTTCGTTTTTCTATTTTATGTTTTCATATTTGTTTTTTTTAAAATAATTTTTGCTAGTTTTTTCAGTTAAGATTCTATGACAGTATTTACATTATGCCTCCTATTGTCCCAATATTTGTTGCCTTTTGTACGAAGTTTCCTTTAGGTGCTAGAAATTTCGAACTGAACCCTTTACTACAATCACTGGGTTATCCCCATTTCTTGTGTTATATACCAAGCTAGAAAGAGTTTTCACGAACCCGTATTGCCATGCCTGGCGAGTAGGTTACATCCCCTGGTTATGGCGAACACAAAAAAAGTAGAAGTCATTCAGTGAGGGGTTCTTCAAAAGATTGTGGAAAAAAAAACTGATCCAGACTATTGTTCTTACAATACAAACTGCTAGAACTACTATGTGCGGAGGCATTCAAATAAACATATGCTTTTGGCGTAAATGCAGGAGTTGAAAGAAGTGCATATTTTCATATAGGATAGCTATTGGTTGGCATTAGAAGTAAACTTGTTCAGATTGTACTGATCGGGTGTGATAATCTGTGTAATATGTCCCAAAAATACGAATTTCGGTGAGAAGAAACTTTCTCAGTGGAAATTCCTCCTTACTTAAAAAATATAATGAGAATCATGATGAGATGGTTCCGTGTACAATGAATTTGGAGTCCGCGCTCAGAAATCTATAACTGGCTGTCTAAATTATACATTCGCCATATTAATAGGGATAGACGAGCGTCTGTGGTATGGTTGTTGTATCGTGAAAATAATCAGTCACTAAAGAGTCAACATCATCGAAATTGTACTTTATCATCGCTGAACAATAATGACCGGACAGCGCGAGTCCAGATATAACAATGTTGCTCTGCAAAACTTTCTATCTTTGCGATCCTTATTTTGACATGTTCTTAAAGCCGTTCGCAAAACTTTGCTTTGTATCAAAGATGAAGGAAAAAACTTGAAGAAGTTGAAATGTGTTTCCACAGATGGATGCTGCGAATATCATGGATCGAGCATGTGAGCAAACATGAGGTTTTGGAAATGATGGAAACGAATAGGAAATTAATACTGAGCATCAGAAAGAAACAGCTGAAATTCCTGGGACATGCAATGAGGAAGGAGGTCTTGGAGAACCTGATACTAACAGACCACATAGAGACAGGGGAAAGCAACGTATAACATATTTGAAATACCTAATCAGGTGGATGATGGAACGAGAGTGGAATGGTGCAACAGGATAGGCGTGCTAAGAGCCACCAGGGATAGGGAGACGTAGATAGCCATGATCGTCTACGTCCTGAAGGGACAGGGCACATAAAAGAAGAAGAAGAAGAAGAAGAAGAATCTCCCTATCTTCATTTGATGAGGGAATGTATTGTTACTGTTTAATTCTACAAATTTTTCTTTATCATCATGCGTTCCATATATGCCAACTTTCATATTCTCTTTTTCGTATTATTTATAAAAAAATACCCCTGAATCAAATATATATTCCTTTGTATTCTCAGCATTCGTCGAACAAACTCTCATAACAATCCTGAGGTAGATTTCCTAGTATCCATTGCTATATATTTCATATAAAACATCGTTGGTCAGAAATATTTTATTTCTATTTTGTTGTACTATATTTACAAATCTCTTAATAATATGCTCAATTTTCAGGGGATATATTTCGCGACTTAATTATACCCTCAGATTTTTATGTCACATGGTACTGTTGCGACAAATAAAATTTATGAGGCTAATTTATTTACTCATTATTTACATAAAGTTCACATCCTTGGCAATGGAAGCTATGCATTCTATGCTGATAGTTAATATTTAATCTAGCCTTTTACTACCATTTCTAATACTTCTATTAGCTTAGCCTCTAATTCTTCTATGAAATTGGTCCCATCTGCTCATTTTTTCATCATAAGTAAATATAGCGAAGACAACGTGAACTAGAACTCTAACATCAGATTAACAATTCTGAGCGATTAAGCATTACATCATCAACTACTCCACCCTTATATATTTTTGTATTCGCAAATATTTTTTAACATGATGTCGCCGTATGACTCTGTGTTTGAAGCTCAATCTCCTTGTGTGTTATAAATCCTAGAAAGTAGCCTTAGTCTTTTACTAATGCGCCAATTGTTATGTTAAATTTTTTTAATCGTATCACCCCGAGCGAGGCGGTAACGCCACTGATGTGCAGGGGGCTACGTAATAGTGAAAAGAGATTGGAAAAGAGAAAGCCGGAAACCACATCCTAAACCTAGAACAATGAATGAGCCTCTTAGATGTGGGTGGACTGTTCAGTGAGAGCAGAGTCTTGTCTAACACTCCTTTCATTTTAGTTTTTTTTTTCTTGCAAATTCTCCGAATAATTTGATTACTTGTTTAATTAACTGTTTTTTTTTCTTACGTTTTACTTTTACGGCTTATAAATATTTTATGTCATTTAAGTCAGACATTATTTTGTATTGGCAACAATATTTAGTTTCTGGGAGTGAATATTGCATTAATGTGATTTGGGAATAACAATGATTTTCCACACACGATTTTATTTGTTAAGGCATATATATTGATAAGAGATGAATTCATATCATTTCCTAGTTTATTTTCCTGTAAGTAAATTTAACGAAAGCAAATAGGGCGATTAATTATACATTTCTGGGAACATTAATTGAAGTATTCATTGAAAAGAAACTAAAGAGCGTACTTAAAAATTTGAATTATTTCATTAATTAAACTGATACAAAATATTTTGTTTGCGGCAAAATGAAGAAAATATCTATAATATTTTGAAATATCTATAATATTTTGAAAGTAAAGGTCTACCGATCTTTACGTCAGACGAAACAATTAACGATTAAATGAGACAGGAATACCATAATTATTTTTTTTTTTAACTATCATAGCAATTTTTTGTAGAGGCCACAAGGAAGTCTTTAATTTTAGGGACATGGTTGATCTTTCTTAATTGTCTTGCTTTAATTTGACATGTTTCTTCTTTCCCAGTAATGTTTCCTCTGTACAGAGTGTAACTTACTTCTCATTTTTAAAATACGGAGAGAGTTTGGGTGGCTGGTTCCTATTTACGTTGCTTGGTGGTCCAACCAGAACTAAGAAATGTAGTTAGTTTTGGTACTTTCTATGGTTGCAGCAACAGAGCTCTGGGAAACGCACCACATTCTACTTGTGTGATACAGATTGAAGGGTAGAAAAAATTATTCTCTAATAAAATTTTGGAGTACTTTTGTACATTATCAAGACTGGAAAATTCTGGCAGCACCAGTCGAAATATGTCAACAGTACTCAATTTTCCATCTGATCTTGCTCTTAAAAATTTAGAGGATAGCACTAAGTGTCAGGTACATACTGGAGTCGTCGAGTGAGCCGATCATCTTACCTAGAGAGGAATCGCAAAAAGATTTTTTTTGAAGCCGAGTGTATATTTAACGCCCATTATCCTCTTAAACCTTGAGAGGATAACCGTTCGTTGTGACTGGTAGTTTGAAGTCGGACCAGCCATGATGGAATTTAACCAGTTTGGTTTTAGTGGCTTTGAATATAACCAGCGTGTTTCCCTTGCTGAGTGATTAAGGTAAGATCTGATAAGATTTCAGTTGCAAATTTCTGAATTTCATGTTTTATATGTTTAACCGTACTGTATGTCCCTTCAGAGCATAACCTAACTCGACTGTCTAGTATGCCATGTTTCGTGATTCTCTGACCTGTGTTTCTATGATTTGCTGCTTCTTCACGATAAAATCATTACATAGTTTATTTGCCTTTTGTCCGAGAGTATCTGGCCATCAGTGTTATATTAACGAGAATCATATGCTTCCTTCTGTGTATCAGAAATATCCTGTCTTTTCTGATTATAATTATGTTTTCTTTTAGTTCTTATTATTTTTAATCTTCCTTCCTTATTCGAACCATCAATCAATTTTATGTGCAGTAATTGTCGTTGCTTCTTCATCATTGAGGTTATTGCTCAGCATTCACAGTCCTGTACGAGATTCAATAATACATAGTTCGAACGAAATGAACGTATCTCTCAAAAATTTGCTTATATTCTAGAAATAATCATTTTTGTTAGTTTTATGGAGTTTTGGATTAGTGTGTTACAATTGCTGTCATTCGGTCAAACATTCACTTTAATAGCCGTATGTGATACAAGCTAATAATGACGAGGCAAAAATATTCCTGGAGTAGGTTTTCCTTACGTTCTGCAGTAGACTGATTGCCAATCTAGGTCATAAAAAGCAATATGTCCTGTTATTCAACCCATAGCTGGAGAGAGAAAGTTATGATTAATAAATTTCTCAAGGGTACTTGTGCGTAACTGAATGTATCTAATTCGATTAGAATTCGAACACGGCTCTCAGATTTCTGCTTCAGAGACGATATCCTCAACAACACAACACACATTCCAGCCGTCAACATTGAACTTTAACTCGCTGTAATAGAAAGATAATATAGTGACTGACCTACAGATGCAAAGTTAACTTCTTTGCAGATTATGAAAACGATGTTGTATTCATTTATGATTCTGCAATTTTGATTATAAAAGCCATATGTTGCATTTTCTCTATATCATCAATGGTTATGATTTCGGACGAGCATTTTCTGATAAGTTTCAAAGGATGAAGTGGTTTGCCGCAGCCTTATTAATATATATATATATATATATATATATATATATATATATATATATAAATTATTATATATATATAAACCTCATACATGATACACGCTTAGGCTATCATGAATTAAGAGAGACATAACAGACTGGGCAAATATTATCCCGCAGTAGGTTGCCATCACTTTCTACGGTAGACTGTTTACCAGAAAATGATATATATATCCAATGTGTCCTGTTATGTAACAATCATCTGGAGAGAAGAGACGGGAATAATACCTTTTCTCAAGTGAATACTGGGAATTCAACTGGAATTCGAACACGTCTCCCCGATTTATCGATCTGAGGCAATGTTGACTGCACCACAACGCACATCCTTAAATAAATAAATGAATAAATATGAATGTAAATATGCTTATATATATATATATATATATATATATTTGCATGTAAATATGCTTAAATAGATATATATATTTGCATGTCTAAATAGATAATTAAATATGAATTGCATGTGCATATAGTTCCGTTTCAGATATAATAATATGGAATGCATATTTTTTGCACATTTCCTTTGACACAGGTTGATTTACACAATTATATTTTGTGCGTGCATATATATATTAATAATTCTCACAATGTTTTATAAAAAACATTGTTACAACTATTACTATGTATTACTATAAAGTTGGTTTCAAAACTACATGTTCTTTCAGTTTCTTGCAACACACACACACACACACACATATATATATATATGTATATATAGATAGATAGATACCTATATGGATATGATAGTAAGAAGAATATATAATATATATATTTAGATACTTGCACGCCCGTGTGTATATATTTGCAAGTATGTTGTTATCTCTGTAATATTATCAGACTAAATTATCCGACGTTGTCTTATCTTGGCTGATGTGATTCAAGGCCTAAAATTTCCGGCTTCTTTTTAACTTTCGTCGCTGAAATAAGCTCGAAATCAAGGAGCAACATACTGCCATAAATGCAAATCATTCAACTCATATGGAGACACATGAGCGGCCTCATAAGCGACTTCATCTTCCAAAACCCTCTATCGTATGTATTCCTAATTGGTGCCTTCTATAACAGAAAATGACGTTACACGTCTCTTAACTGCAGCATATCGTGCAAGTCACGTCAGATCATGTGCATTTCGTGTCGTTTATTATATAAACAGTTTGAGCTTGCGGGTTTCGTTATATGAAAACCTTGAGTTCTTTTGCCGTCTTGCAACAGGGCAAACATTTTACCTAAATGAATACATAATTACGTCAAATGTAAATCGGAGGATGAAATTGTTTCTTTTTATTTTTGTTAGTGCATTGCATAAAGCATAACATTGTACATTATATTTGTTCTTTTTTTTCTAAATTTAAAAAAAAACCTTCGTCCATTGCATATACATATTTTGCTAGATTCCTTGTTATATTTCGTTTCATTAAAGTTTAACATTTAAACCGTTACATATCAGTATTGCTTATATTTCGAACAGAAATCAGTCCACACTATATGGTATTATTACGGGGTACTCATTTCCGTTCGAAGTAGATGGATGTTAAATCATTTATTGAATAAAATGTTAATAGTATTTGAATTTATGGAAATCATAGTAGATAATTTTAAAGAAAAAAGAATATAATACTTTCTTTGAAACAAATATGATTTGAAATGAATATAAATTAATAATAGTTTGCATCGATCTCAAATAATATATTTGAAATGAACGGAAAACCGTTTAAGGAAATCGATTAATTTAATTGTACATAATCTATGAACTAAACTAAATCTATTAATACTTTTTGATTGGTTAATTTTTTTTGCGGCATATCAACACCTCTATGGGTTATTAATGGCGAAATTAAAATATTTAAATGGAGTTTTGGTTTTGTTTGTGGGGTTTGGAATTTCACCATAGTTTGGACCAACAGGTGTTGCTGCCCCAGGTCAGGTTATACCTAGAAACAATAGCAATAAATAGATGGCTTCATGCTTCTCAAAACATCAAATCTACTAGTGAGAGGTATTAATGACGGATGTACTTTATCTACACACAGATAATTATATATTTGAATTTATCTAAGAGTTCGTTATTATTTTGAACAAAATACATATGGTGTATGAAACTGAATGAAAACCTCATAGTTTATGAATACATTTGAGAAATAATATTATTGGTTTAAATAAAACCTCTATATATTTTCAATAGAAAGGAAATTTTTAATATTTTAATGAAATGAAAAGTTTATATCTTTTGTTGTTAATAAAAACATGATAATAATGTATTAAGCTGAGATACAGAGTATTTGAATTGAATGAATAGTACACATTATTTAGATTTAATGAAAAGCTAACAGTATCTGAAATTAATCTGTTGGTCTTTGTGCAAGTAATTAAAATACACGATAATACAATAATTTCTGCGATGAGACATTCTTAGACTAGAAGTTATTTAAACATATTAAAACAATGATAAAGTCACTAATAATAGTTATATATGATATAGAGAAATAAATATTTTTGCATTATTGGAACCCAATATTTCTTTGAATGCGAGTCCAAATCATGCCAGTAACTTCGCTTTATGCCTTATAAATGCTCCGTAATATTCGTCAAATTACAATAGTAAATGAAGAAAAATGAGTTGATATTTCAGAAAAATAACAAAATATATTTTATTTATTTTGTACCAAAATAAGATATATTAGGTTTAGAATTTTAACCCAACATCGAATTTTTTTTAGAATATTAGCTAGATAGAGATTTTCCTGTATACTCATTCCCGAAATTCTTGCTTAAATTTTCTTCCATAATTTGTATTTTGTCCGGTGCGTAAGTAAGTTTAATATATAACAGCTAAAAATGATTCGTACACGTGTCCAGCAGACAGACTTTCAATAGGTTAATGATGCAGAGACTTCACAGAAAGTTCTTTAAAAATACGAGTGGATAATTTAATATTTTCTGTATCAAACTGGTTATCATTTAATTTCTTTGAAAATATACATTTTAAGTGAATATATTTGCTCACCGACAATCTGTCTGTAACCTTGAGAATCGACCTCTGTTTAACATTGTAAGTTTTTGCGAAAGAAATAATCCTATAAAAGACAACCGAGTAAATGAAAAAAGCTGACATCTGTACAGATGTAATAATATGTCGAATTAGAATTGTTTATTGAATAAAATCAACGGTCTATTGGAACGATAACTATACACACACGGTTTTCGTATAGTCTGCTTGAATCGCCTCTGATTATAATACTTCACTACTATTGAAATTATTTGTTTAAACATTGTTTTGTTATCGATACTCTTATTTAAGTATATATTTTTTTCATAATCCAACAGTATATATATTTATTTCTACCGGCCTGATTATTTAAGGTAAATCTTTGTTACGAAAATGTGTGTCATTTGGCAGGATTCAAACCTGCGACACTTATCCACATAGGGGAAGCCACCAATTGATCTGGCGTTTCTTATACCTCTCGACTACGAAGGTCCAACAGTCTAAACGAAGCCAAATCAAGTTATAATTTACAATTATTCTTATCAAAGCTACTTTGTTATTCATTGTCAAGTGTGCGGAAGTAAAAAAAAAAGCATTGTTACTAGAGAAACTCTTAGTTAGTTATATGATCTGTTGCATAGGATAGTTCTCGCAAATGAACCGATCATGGGAGAAATAACTTTGGGTGAAAAAAGTACGATTGCTCTCAGATGTTTAGTAAAATATAAAATGTATATAGTAGCGGCCATAATATAAGGAAAGAAAACAACAAAGACATAAATACGTGTAATACTTAAAAAGTAATGCATGATTAGCAATGAATTTTTTACCGAATAAAGTTTAGAGTATAATGCATATATTTTATAGAAAGGTACAAAATTTACATAATAGTTTTTTAAATATAGATTAAATGGAACAAAGGAAATAAGTTACTAGACAAAAGTTAAAGAACGATTTTTTTAATACTTGATTGTTAGCAATAAATCAACTAAATTTATATTTGGTAAACATCCCCTTTATTTTCACTGACTTCTCTGCGTCGTCGACCATATGATCTAATTATTTTCTTTAAAAAATCAGCACTTATTTCCTTCCCATTTTTCTTTCAATAACTGCCATAAATGTTCCTGGTTTTTCGGGTTTCTTTTCTGAGCCCTTTCTCTAATTATCTTCGAAATACTTTCAGGTCGGGGCTCTGGGCTAGCCACTTCAATAGGTCGAATCCTTCTTCTTCATATATAGACATAACCTTGTGTGTCTTGTGGCAAGATGCATTGTCCAGCATGAAAATAGGAGATTCATAAAGATTATGGTGTAACCTTGGTACCACATGCTGCTGAAGAAGCATTTTGTAAATCTTAGCATTGATATTACCATGTATGGGGTGATAGAGCCAACTTCCTGCAGATGAATAATTCCCCACACAATAACACTGCCGCCACCAAACTTAACGATTTCTTGACACATTGAGAAGACAGTCTTTCACCTGTTCTACGGCGTACGTAAGTTTTGCCCTCAAAATCAAATATAGTAAACTTAGACTTTTCACTGAAATCAACTGTAACCCATTATGCGTCAGTCCAAACAATATGTTCTCTCGCATACTCCAGGCGTGCCCTTTGGTTTCGCTTTGAAACGAAAGGCTTCGAAGCTGGAATAAGGGCATGCAATCCTGCATTTTTTAAACCTGCTGGCAACAGTCATCCTTGAAATCTTATCATCTGTGTCGTAATTAAATTTCCGGGTATTTGATGTTGTAGTTTCAAAACGGTTACTTTTTGTAAATATTCTAACAATTCTTCTCTTTGCGTAGTTTTTGGAGGTTTACGGTTTTTCATCAAACGTTTTATCAGTTTTAGTGTGGCTTCGTTAAACACACGGGAACAAGGAATGCTATACTTATGATTAGGATCCTCTCCGAAAGGGCAATACAAATCAAGAAGGACTTATATCTTTGCTTTATTGATTATGCGAAAGCATTTGACAACATACGCCACAAAGAATTGATGGAGATGCTCGGCAGCCTGAACATATTTGGGAAAGATTTCAGAGTAATCTAGAATCTTTACTGGCAGCAAACCGCTTGTATACGGACATGTAATGAATTGAGTAGATATACAAAGATAGAAAGAGGCGTAAGACGAGGATGTGTCTTTTCACCGATGTGTTTAACTTGTACAGCGAGAATATTTTAAGACTCTAGAACTTATGCCTGGATTTCTAATCGGAGGCTACAATTTAAACAATCTAAGGTACGCAGATGATATAGTTCTGATAGCAGACACAGTTAGGAAACTACAAGGCACCCTACAGAAGGTAACTAAAGAGAGTGATAAGAAAGGACTAGAAATAAACTGCAAGAAAACCGAATACATGGTCATCAGTAAAGAGGGTAGCCTAATATGCTAAATACAGGTCGGAGATACTAGAATAAATCAGGTACAAAAATTTAAATACCTTGGAAGTGTTATAACAGAAGACAGAAAGTGCTACACAAAGATCCGAAGGTGAATTGGCATGGCGAAGGAAGCATTCCAGAAGTTGAGTAAAATATTAAGAAACAGGACAATTTCGTAGAAACAAAGAAGAGAGTACGGGATTGCTACATGCTGTACCGTCCTTCAGCAAGGCAGTAAATGCTGGATAATATCATCAACGATGAAGGAAAAAGTTGAAGCATCTGAAACGTGGATCTGCAGAAGGATGCTGCAAATATCATGGATCGAGCATGATGAGATGTTGGAAATGATGGAAACAAAAAGGAAATTAATAGAGAGCATCAGGAAGAGACAGCTGAAGTTTCTGGGAGACGCAGTGAGGAAAGAGGGCTTGATACTAACCGGCCAGATAGAGGGAAAAAGAAACAGGAGAAAGCAATGGATAAGATATTGGAAGGACATAATCAGGTGGATATCGGAACGAGGATTGCATGGTGTAACAGGAGAAGGCGTGCTCAGAGCCACCAGGGATATGCAAATGTGGAATCCATGATAGCCTACGTCCTGATAAGACAGGGCACATAGAAGAAGAATTACATGATGAACGACACTTTTTGACCTATGAACAATATCAGAAATGTCTGAAATTGACTTTTTTTGCTAGTTAGCGGTAATGTTTTTTTTTTCAAAAATGAGCGCTTTGCCTTTAGAATTTGCCGTATTGCTTAGAAATAAAGTCCCAATGAAAAATGAACATTTATTTATTGTTTAAAAGCTCCATCGAGTTTTTTAATAAGGTAAAATTAAAGTTTTATGCAATTATTAACATCATTCCTTAACTTTTGTCCAGTATCTTATTTCCTTTGTTCTATTTTAATCTTTATTAAACTATTATTAAAAAAACCTTTTTTGTCATTTTTGTAAATTTGTATAATAAAATTTATCCATTACACCATAATCTTTATTCGGGAAAGAGTTCATGCTAATCATGCATTATTTTAAATAATACGCATACTTTATATCTTAGTTTTTTTCCGTTCCTTATACTATAGTCGCTGCTCTCTCTCTCTCTCTCTCTCTCTCTCTATATATATATATATATATATATATATATATATATATATTCAGTATTAAAATACTTTCACAATCATTTTCTTTTACTTTCTTTCTCTTTTTATAATACACAAGCACACACACACACACACACACACACACACACACACACACACACACACACATATATATATATATATATATATATATATACATACGGTATAAAGAGACTTTCACAAAGATTAAGAGAGTTTGAGAAAATATGTAGCCACAAAGAAACCCACGAAAGAAAAATGTAACATAGTCTACTTAGCAAAACAAGGTCATCGACGGCAAAATGTCTTTAACCCACCTAGAACGTTTTTAAAAGTACTTTTGATACACCAGGTATGTATGATAAAAAAGGTTTTTAAATCATGGTATACTAGTAGTATAGCGCGGCGTCGCTCGGGCGTAATGAAAGCTTTAGAACTAATTCATTTTCCTGGAGCTCAGACTCTTTAGACGTTGACACGAAAGACTAAAAAGCAATATTGTGTCCAGTTAAAACGAAACCGTAGACTGAAAGAAAAATGAATGGATGTAAGTCAAATTTTGATTTCCTGGTATCGAGATCAAATAAATTTTTTCGTCGTAAACTGAATTTTGAAGGCTAAATAAAACCTTTGAGTAAATGGTATAATAGCTTAGACTAAGAACTACAATTATACCTATTTAGAGCCAAACCCGAAGCAAAAACTAAAATAAAATGGCTGAAAAAATACAAAGATACAGGCAGATAAACAGACATACGCACAAACATCTTGACTTTTATATATATATATATATATATATATATATATATATATATATATATTATCGATTTTCTGTACTATTTTAAGAACTGCAACCTTGAAACTTCTGAATATCGTTTCTTATGTATTTGTCTATGAGTGTATCAAATTTGATTAAAATCGGACCACTCCTTCTATAACCGATTTTTCGATTATCGATTTTCGATATTTATGTGGTGTACCTTGACACAAAACCTAGCTAAGAACACACGCAGACGCTTATAGTACAACTGTGTAAATTTTCAAGAAAATCGTTTCAGCCGATTCGGAATCTATACGTAATGGACACACAAACAGAGACACACACACACGCACACATACAAAATTTCATTTATAAATAAGTTTAGATAACAAAACGAAAACTCTTGAGAGTTACAAGGGACAGGGGCATGTGAATGTCCATGATAACGTACGTCCTGAACGGACACTGCACATTCAGATAAAGAAGATATCTATACGTAAATATTCTAAAACTCAATGTCAGGTTAACAACGTATAAAAATGCCCTAATGCAAACTAATATAAGCAGCGAGCGGCGACAGTCTGTTTAATAGATGATCGATTTTTTTATCTTGAGTGTCTCCAGTCTGTTTCTTGCTTAAACACAATATTCACTCAAAAATCTAAACTTATTTATAAATGGAACTTTGTATGTGTGTGTGTGTGTGTTTATTGGCTCGGAAAGAGAGATCGGGGAGCTGAGTTCTGATACGTGTTTTATTTCTTGCATTCAATTATGTACAAATACCCTTTGAAATGTATTAATCTGTCTCCTCTCTCCAGTTGTGGGTTAAATAAAAGGACATTTTGCGTTCTATAGCCTTGGCTGGCAACCAGTCTACCACAAAATGCAATGGCAATCTTTTGTGTGATAATTTTCTGCCAGTGTGTCATGCCTCTTTAGAGACATTATCGCCGAAGCCTGTATCACGCATGGCCCTTAACTGACTGACTCTTCACTATTGTTTGTGCCTGGTATTGAACACACAATTCTTTGGTTCACGTCATTGAACTAACCAAAGTCTTTATCCATTGTGCCATGTTTGCCCGATTCTCCATATTCGTCCTCCTCATTTCATGTCACAAGAACATTAACTGTCTTTTACTGATGTTACGCAGGAATTTTCTTCTTGTTTTCATCTTCTCTAACACCTCATCGTTGCTTACGTTAATGGGTTTATATTATCCTCAATATCGTTACAAAACAAAAGTAACCTAATCCCCAGCCTATTGAGTAGATAATCTTAAATTATATAAATAATTCAATATAGAATCATCTTTTTTTTTTCATATCAGCATTGCTCCGAATCTTCATTATTGACAAATTATTTTTTTCAATGTGCTTCAGTAGCAAAATCCTCCGTAACCATTTTCCTTTATTCATATCACAACGTTATTCTGTTTTTAACTTTTCTATTAATTACTGATCACCGACATTTCTCTTTTGTTTAATTTTCATAGGGTATTATACAAATTGAATGGAGAAATGTCTCCACGTAAATGATAACTGAAATATCTGCATATTCGTGGTTTTCCCATGAAACCTTTCTAACAAAATATAAACGTTTTGCAACAGAACATGATAAAAGCTGGATTTGTGTTTTAGCAGTTAACGTCAGCTGGGAAAAGTTGAAATTTTGGCACACATTCAAGCAACAATTTAAAAAAGTTTGTTATTTTACTCATGATATCAAAATCACAATCACGTTTAATGTGAATATTAGATTGAATTCCTCAAGCGTTTCCAATAAAACTCTCACCTAATTTTACAAAAGGTCCATAAATTTGATTTATGAAATTTACTGTTTTTTCATTAGTCATTGCAAGAAAAATATGTTAATCTGTGGCGTGACGATGAAAACTATTAAATGTTATGAGACATTAATATATTTAGATCCATTTTTCAAAATATATTTATCTCTTCACACATACAAAGCAGATTTTAATCAACAGAACTTTGGATCTATTAGAAAATGCACAAGATAGCAGAGACTGAAAATATGCATACTGAGGATTATATAAGCATAATTTTTAAAAAGTACCGTTGTGCAAGGAATTAAAAGAGAGATATGGAATTGCATAATGAAATCGGGACTCTCACAGAATATATTGAAGAAAAAATCGTTAGTGATACAGCGAGTAACCTGTCTAATGAGTTTATTCATATGGATGGCATCACATAGAGTTATATAAAGTGTTATTAAAATGAGAAATAAAAACTATCAATAGTTGGACGCTGTAGAGACTCAAAGCAGCCTGAAAGGAAACTGAACATAAATCTTCTTCTTTGGCTCAACATTTTAAATGAAATAAGTAACAATATCTCTTCTGTTTTCGAATATGCATTTCATAAAATTACAAATATTTTATCTCTTCACACATACAGAGCAGATTTGAATCAACATAACTTTGGATCTATTAGATAATGCATTTCGGGGTTTCTTACTTTCAGCTATGATTAATATTTCTTCCTAGCTATTAATCCAAACCAATTTTCTGTTATCTATTTACATATTCACGTTAGCTATGTTATTCGCTGTTTCCGTCCACACGGCTTTTCTTCATTAAATCCAGTGATTGTTAAATACAACATGAAATCCTTATCATTCTTAGAAATTATATTTCTCTTTTGCAATTCTAATTAGAAGTATCATTTGTTGTACATCTTTCTTAATTCTTGCTGCATATTCCATTCTTGGTGTTCTATGTAACCTTCTATAGAAACAGGTATCTTTTCCCTCAAGTACCATCATTAACCGTACGGAAATTGTCCGACAAAAAAGTGTGACACAGAGATTTCAACGCGAATTGACATAGCCAAGGACGCGTTCCAGAAGCTGGATAAAATATTAAGAAACAAGAAACATTCACTACAAACAAATAAGAGAGCACTGGATTGGTACTTGATGCCAGTTCTTCAATATGGCAGTGAATGCTGGACAATAACATCAGAGATTAAAGAAAAACCTGAAGCAACTGAAATGTGGTTATACAGAAGTATGCTGTGAATATGATGGACCGAGCATGTAAGCAACGATGAAGTTTTCGAGAAGATGGAACCGAAAACGAAATTAATACTGAGCATCAGGAACAGACAACTATAATTTCTGGGACATGCAATGAATAAGAAAGGCTTGGAGATTCTGATACTGACAGGCCAGATAGAGGAAAACAGAGACAGAGGAAAGCAAAGGATAACATATTTGAAGTGTCTGAGCAGGTGGATGATAGAACAGGGTTGGGTGGTGCAAAAGGAGAAATCATGCTGAAAGCCATCAGGTATAGGGAGAGAAAGGAGGCCATGCTTGCCTACGTCTTGAAAGGACACAGCACATAGAAGAAGAAGAAGAAGAAGAAGAAGAAGAAGAAGAAAAAGAAGAAAAAGAAGAAAAGAATAACGATCATTACATATATTTGAAAATTGATATCATATCACACTTCAACGCTCTTTTTTACTTTGATTCTAAACTTGAGTAATTTTAGCAATCTAATTGATATATTTTATTGTATTTCTGTATTAAAGAATTTGAATTTGAGTTTTATTTAACAACATATCAGCCTCTGTGTATTAATAAATGCCAAAAAGCTGAGTTTTAAGTTATATTTTAAGATTCGGTTATAGTGATGAGGTTGATTTAGTCAGATTTTAATGAAAAGTTTCAGTTTTTATTCTTTTTATTTTTAGAAAACTGAAAATGTCTTCTAGTTTTTTATCCAAAATGGATTTGCTGAGAAGAATTTTTTCTTTCAAAAATGTGTTATGATCAACTTTTTCTTTAAAAATGTATGTTTTCTATAAAAGTCTATTTTTATGTATATTTTCTATAAACTATATTTTCTTTCATAGTGTTTGACACCAGTTTGTTTGTTAAATATTAGCTGGGCCCATAATAGGTGATAGCACTCCTGGTCAGGGTGACCATGAGAACAACAGCAATTAAGAGGTGGTCTCATGCTTCTCACAACCACTCATGAAATTCCTTGCTGCCGGATGCAGTTTACCGTCATGACCAGGACCAAGTATTAAAGAAAGTTCTCTAAGAGAAGTCTGTTGCGTATTAATGATACCTATACTAGAAACTAGTTTTCTCGTATAGCATTTCAAGTGGTGATTAACATTTATATGCATTGTGGTACAGCGTGTGTCTGCTCGAAACGAGAAGTCAGAGAGCCTAATTTGCATTCCAGTTGAATTCGTTTCATTCATTTACGCGCAAATGCCCTTGGGAAAGGTAGTAATCCGTCACTTCTCCCTACAGCTATGAGTTGGATAACAGAAAAGATTCATCTTTATAGGATTGGTTTGCAACTATTCTATCACAGAAAGTAATTAAAATTCTTCTTACCAGTCAGATATGTCTCGAAAGAAAAATGATCGCCGGCGCGTGTCACGTATGGCATTTAATTAGCTGATTAACCAACAGGATGGCTATCATCATCAACATTTGGAAAAGGAGATTAATCAAATATTGGATATATTTTGCAAATTACACTTTATTAATATTATACAATTTTGGAACAATTACATAAATATCAAGTACCCATTGGTAATCGAAATTCCTCCACATAATCTCGAATCACCACGCGATTGTGACAAGTTAAGTGTATTATATAGATACAAAAACAACAATTAGCTAAATATAATTTCGAATGAACATCTATAGATGTATAAATATTGAGAAAAAAATCTTCAACATATTAAACAATGCCAAAAGAAACATCAATCTTATCGCATTGTTTCAAATTGAACATTTGTTATAATATTATTTTTGTTATGTTTGACAAATAGAGAAACTTTTTTGCTTCTGTAATAATTGTATGGTGCAGTACTTATCGCAACGTACATATTCAGTCATCTATTTCTCTCCCGACAAACACGGAATGGAGTGCAACATGTATTATCTGGCAAGGGAAGAATCGATGGAACGAGAAATGAGACTTTTAAAATTTGTTCTGATTAGAAACAAATGTCTTCAACCGGATTCGATAATTTTCGACATATTCTGTTTCTCTACTTATAAACTGCACAGTAATTTGCATATTTTTATACACTGCATTAGGGTCAATAATCAGAAAATTATTTACAATCAGTCATTTTCGAAGTTTTAGAATGATTTATGTAAACTTAAACTCCACCCAAATCTATTCGACATAGTTTCTATTTCTCTTATTTTAAAAATAAAAAAAATGCTACCGGAAAATCAAATTTTTATAAGTATCTCTTCATGATCAAAGAGTCAAAATATGATTGTCTTAACAAAATGTAATTTAAGAAATATACTATATTTATTACCTTCTGTTTCTCTCAAGTCGCGGAGTGGGTTAGTAAATTCCAAGAGTTATAAAAATATTTACAAATTTATAACTCTTTGTTATTATACAAAATCAAATCACAATCAACACATTTTTAAAAGTAGTTTGTTAAATTACATTTAACCTAGAATATACTTATTTAGAGTTACACAGTAGTGAAGAACTATGATTTCGCAAATCCTTAAATAGCATTTATATTTTCAATAAAAAGTGGTTTAATATTTTTGTAACAAAACAGACAAATTAAGTAAGTTACCAAATCCCTTGCAAAGACAAAACGTAATTCAAAACAATTATATCTTCGAATCAAAGTTACCTATTTTCTTAATTTTCTCCAGTTAATAAGGAGAGAAAAAATAAGTACTATTCATATTCGACAAATTAAACAGGACTGAACAGATAATTTAAGAAAACTGAAAGTATTACGGTCAGTAAAACAAAACACGCAAAATGTCAATTAGAGGTCGGAGAAACTACAATAAAACAAGTAAAGAAAATAAAATATGTATGAAGCGTTTTGACAGAGGATGAAATTTGTGAGATTCAGATTCTCAGACGATTGGATGCATTTTAAACTAGCCAGACAACTGAGAGATAGGAAAATCTCATAATAAACAAAGAAAAAAGAGCTGGACAGGTAATTGATGTATATATTTCTATATATTTCTATATGGCCTTGAATGTTACACTATCTCCACAAGAATGTAGAAAAGTCTTCAGGCAGCAGAAATGTGGTTCTACAGAAGTCTGCTGAGCAACGACGACGAGTTAAAGAGAATGTAAAAGAGAAGAAAACTCATGCTTAGCACAAAGAAAAGACAGATGAGGTTCCTGGAACACATAATGAGGAAGCAAGTCTTAGAGAATTTAATACTCATAAGACAGATAGAAGGAAAAGAAAACAAGGAAAAGCAGCCTAAGTGATATTTGATTGGCTTGAGCAAATGAATGGCACATCGGGGTTTGAGAGAGATACCAAGAGGAAATGTATAAAGAGGGACGCGAGACAGGACGTAACGTCCTGAAGGGTCACTGTACATTAAGAAGTCGAAGAATTTAAAAAATAATATTTCGATACTTCTTTGTCTCTCTCTATTTATTTCTATTTATCACTCTCTTCCTCTCTATCTATCTCCCTCTCTCCTCAAATGGCAGTCGTTAGATGGAGTAGACTTGACTAAAAACTACCAATTCATAAGAACAAGTTACGGTACCAATTCCCTTACAAAGATACAAAAATGGAGAGAATAAAATGCAATTACACTAGGTAAATAATTATGAGGTAAAATTGGCTTTGCGCAAGTGAAAAATACGGGTCTCATCGAGGTGAAACCTTGTTCGAACCTTGTGAACTGGTGAGACCTAGTCATAAAGAAATTTAACAAAAATCATGTTACATGAAATCTTTAAACACCAGCAAAGTGGATAGTGATTTACCTGAAATGATAAATAATTAAGAACAGTATCGGACATTTATTCAATAGTTAGCACACAGAAATTTATTAGTTTTGTGTATACTAGCAGGAAAAAAGACACACGTTATGTAAAAGATAGCAAAGATAACTTCGAGAAATGATATAATGAAGATGCTTAAATGCCATACAACTTCGAACAAAATGTTAAAAGAACTACTCCAACCACAAAATATTTTTTTAAAAATTCGAAGTAAGCTATACATCACTTAATAAAATTACAATGGACAGAAGTTGTAGTAAGTCATAACTGTACATGTTATGAAAGGACGCAACACATAAAATTAGAAGATGAAGGAATCAAATATAAACCTAAAATAACAATACAAAACAAATGCTCTTTTTTACTCATAATGAGTAAAGAAGATACGTGTAATCTAAAACTAGCACAACATATTGAAGGCAAAATAAACAGAAAAAAAATCGAGTGACCTACTTAATGAGGATTGATTGGGAAGTGCCAAAATTGGTTTGGAGCTCCAGGGAACAGGGATTTGTGGAGCGACAGGTTCTTCCACATCCTGAAAATCATGTCACAAAAAATTATTTAATATGCTTTTAGTTAACGTGTAACTTTAAGAAGTGAGCCTTGATGCATCACAACAAATTTCTTTTCTTTTTTGCATCATTTTGACAGAGGACCGAAAATAACAACAAGAGATTCAAGAATTCAGTTTTCTACTGTAATACCTACCCAACTACCGACTTCTAAAGCGAATACATAACATTTATATGTAAAATACTGACAAAATAATAAAGATTGAAAAAAGACGCATTTGCATGACCAATGACGCATTTCAACAAGTAAGGAGAGTATTGAGAGAAAGGAGCCTTTCGTTCGAAACATAGAAAACAGTACAGGAAAGTTATGTAGTATAATTTCTCTTATATAATAGCGAATGCTATAAAGTCTCCACAAATATCAAGGAGGTACTCGAAGCAACAGAAATGTGTTTGTGTAGTTAGATGCAGAGGATTTCATAAACGGAAAGTTTGAGACAAACGACGTTTTGGAAAGAATGCAAACAAAATGAAGACATATACTTGGGATCTGGAAGAGCATGCTGAATTTTATGGGACACGTAAGGAGGAATGAAAGCTTGGATTAACCGATACTCACAAGACGGATACAAGGAAAGAGAGCAAGGTCAGAGCAGCCCATGATATATTTGATGAGCTGGAGCAACTGTAAGGTGTTGCGATGATTTGGAGATATACCAAGAGGAACATCTTAAGAGCGACGATGTTAGGTGTAAGTCGAAATCCATATTCGCCTATGTTCTCATAACACACAGAGTATAACGAAGGAGAATCTGAGGTCCTCATGTGAATAGAAAATGAGGATTATCAAAAGCTAATCAAAATATGAACAACTAATACATTTTCTTTAGAAACAAATAAAGATGTTTTGAATTATTATATAATGTTGATCCTCCGTTTTTGCTGTGATTGCTGGAAAGTATTTGTCTATATTTCTGAGATAAGTTAGTATTTACAGTATTTACATTTTTGCACATTATTTTCCTCATCTTTGTTTCCATTTGTACGACGTTTCGTCTGTTGTACTATCCGGCGTTCTTCAGCTGCTAGGAATTTTGAACAGAACCTTTATTAAGGACACATGGCCTAGCGGATATAAGCGTTGGTTAGTTCCTGACTTGAATCTTAGGGTTGTGAGTTCAATACCATGCTACAGCAGTAGTGAACAAGTAACTTGCAGGGTAAGAGGGAAAAACTCATGATTTACAATCGAGCATTCAGGCAAAGAATAGAATGATACACCCCAGTGATTATAATAAAGGAATAATTTCGAAATTCCTAGCACCTGAAGAAAGCCGGAGCGTACAATGGCCGAAATATAGTAAAAATGTCAACAGAGATGAGGAACATAGTCCGAATATTGCAAATACTGTATGCTGGAAAGTATTCACACAAAAGAAGAGACAAAATATATCTGTAGAGATGGGGAGTTACAGACGGTATCATGGACGTAGAATTTGCTCAACGGCGATTCTTTAAGGGAAATGAGAATTATTCGCTCCTTAGATTTACAAAAATGTTTAATTCAATGCTATTGCTTATAGATCTTTTGCAGCTTATATAAATGCAGAAACATTTGTAGATTATAAAACTATAGAGATAGAAAAGATTTGAAATTTAAATAAATCTGAATATTTAACCAATAGCTGGAGTAAAAGAAGGATATGAATTTACATATAAGGATCATACTGAACCTGTAACAAGCCATTATCTTGCACATCTAAGCTTATTGCATCTGATATTCAAAGGGTCATATGTTGAAGTAATGACCAGTGTTTCTTCACTTCGGTGATAAAGAGGATAATTTCATCGGCTCAGAAAGATAATAAATATTTAAAATACATAATGGTGAAATAATATTTGGAAACCTTGACACAATTATTGGCGCAGGTAATAAAATTAAATTCTTGCTTAATGAGTCTAAGTAAAGGCATAACAGTACAGTGTGACGGGAATAGGAAAAGACAAATTTTATTAAGCGTGCATTGAATGTTTTTAAGAGTCATGTTTTAAGATGTTTTTAAGATGTTTTTAAGATGTTTTTAAGATGTTTTTTAAGTGTTTTTAAGAGTCATGTTTTTAAGAGTCCAGCCCATATCCTTATGAAAATCACATTTCTAAGAAAAAAAGAATTCTCGTGAAGTAGAAAAAAGACAAAAATATTTGCTAGTTGAGAAAACTTTTAATTTTAACCTGTAAATAAACGCTATAGAAACTATGGTTCAGTCAAATTTGAGTTAACCAATTTCTCTCTTAAGATGCTACGATCTGATCTCATCCGCCTTTGTGTCATCATCGTCAAGGTGTAAATGGCAAACCAGTAGCTAATATTCTACTCGTGACAATTTGGTCAAATGTGTGTGTTCAAATTGTAATGATAACGGATTATCTCTCTTGTCAGACACATCCTCTCAAATTCTTATATATCAGCGCATTAACTTCGTTTACGTAATTGAACAAATAAGTCGTTGTTATCTAGAGAAAGATGAACACTGCCACTGTATATATTTAGAATCCCTGCTGGCATCGATGTGTGCATAAGAGATCTTAAGTGCGGCGAGATACTGCTATTAAGAGGCTCGTTATCCAGTGAAGCGGACATAATGACAATTGTTTATTTAGGGTCGACAAATAGGGATTAAATCAATAACTCAGTTTTATTAGCTTTGACTTAGATTCATACATATATATATATATATATATATATATATATATATATATATAAAGAGAGAGAGAGTTAGAGAGATAGATGGATATCAATAAATATACATATGGATATACACGCAAGTGCACGTAAGTATGTAAATATATTTTAAAGTTAATAAATGACTGCTCAAAATAATATGAGATAGCTATAAAGTATATATTAATAAATATACATATTACAATGAATAAGAAAAATCTAAATCGTTTCCATACACCAAACATCATTTTTTTGAAGACGTTGAATTTGAAAATGACCAAACATTTGTTTGTTAGCTAAATATTGCTTACAGAAATGTTGGCAATATTTTTAAATAAAATCATAGAAAAATCTCATTTCTTGATTAGACCAACATTTTATTGATAAAAACAACACGGTTAGATGTACCAAGTCCAAAAAATATTTCATCAAAATTATTTAATATACTAACAGCAGAAATTCGAGAACATTATAACCATGATAAAAAGTTTTCTTTTTCTTCTAGATTGTTCGCCATTTTCAATGCTATTTAAGTCTCTATTAATACTATAGCAATATTTAGCAATCATTCGTTTCTCTTACTGTCTTTTTATGCTTCTTTCATTGTTTTGGTATCGTGAGAGAGCCATTAGCTTTTATTATCCTACATATCACCAATAATTATCAGAAAATCTATCTAGATGGCTATATAAAGATTAACCAATAATACTCGTATAACCACCTATTTCTTGCAGAATTTTCAACAGATTTTCTACTAACTCTTTGTAGTTTTTGATCTGGTGATTGCCCAAAAAGTTTTCTTGCACGTCAACAAACGATGCCTACGCGCTAATTTTAAGCTATTCACTTAATTAAGAAATTCATCATCCTCAGTGTGTTTCTTGATATCAGGAGTATAAACACTCCTGCTTCATGACAATGAACCTCCAGTTTTTCTGAAATATCCATGTTAATCGCACAAAAAATTAGTAACGACGTAACCATATATGGAATTATATCATTGCATCTATAACAAAACATTCGCTGAGTATTTTTCTGGCCAGCATTGGCACTGTAGACCAACGAGATGTTATCACTGAGCAAATCAGAATTTGAACACATGTTTGAATAAATATGTACTCCAGCAAAACTGAAACTGGAAATGTGCTTGGTTTTCATTCAATAATGAAGGCATAAAAGTGAAAGGATAAATGTATGAATATCAAACACAAGTATTTTATGTTTTATCTTTGATATCACAAAAGTGTATTACTGATAAAATGTATCAGTTAATTTGAATTTTGGCGATAAATTAAAACTGTTCCGTACTTCCATTTTAAAATATTTGACTCAAAACAAATTTTTGTTATAACATTTTTACATTAAAACATATTTTACATTACAGACCTCTCTTTGATTTTTATCAAGAACCACATGAGAGATATACAAAGAGCACCAAAAAGTCTTCAATTGTTACACTCTTTGAATTTAGCATCAACCATGCTGATTACAGAAAGAAAAATTTTCAACTGATTAAATTAAATATTTTTTGTTTTCAAGGAGTTAAAATTTGGATGGAATTTCTTGATTCAGTTAACCGCTAGTTTTAGTGGTCTGTTCTAGAGCTGTGCCCAGGTTACATTGTTAGGTATGTCGGTCTTGCTACTGGGACAGAAGTTAACCTATGCACAGCTAGTTGAGAAGAAATGACATCAGTATGGATCTAAATGCAGATTGGCAAGAGATTAGGTTCAAGTACCGAGTATTGTAGTTAGTAAGAAATGATCTAGAAGCGTGTCAGCACAACACGAGCTTCATTATACGATTTGTTGGGAATTATAAATTTTAAAGAAAATATTCGTCGTGCGAATCCGTAGAACTTCAGATTTAGTTGAACGCCAACATATCAAACTCAATCGAAAACCTTAAATATAGCTACACATACAGCCTGATTCTTAACTACGAGGATACAGAACGAATTGGGGTTTGGTTAGAGCATCAGATTTTATCAAAATCGTTAGGTCGCTAATAGGGTGATATTTTAAAGCGTCACAGAGTCCATACTAGTTTTTAAAAGCAGGAAGTACAGGGTGTAAACGATAAATTGGCAGTAATTTCAATCCGCAAGTTAGGTTTTTTAAAGCGGCATTATCAGTCTGAAATGTTAGTTTCTGTACTCTTTAGAGTCTGAAGTCCAGATTAGCCACCTAAAAATACTAACAAAATGAGTGCCAGTGTAGAATTTAACCATAGAATGGTTATTGCTGAATTGTTCCGCGCCGGGCATAAGACATCTGACATTATCAGAGACACTGGCTATGCTCCTAGGACTGTTTATCGTATTGTAGCAAAGTTCAGGGAAGGTAAAGACATGCAAAGGAAGGTTCACAGCCCGAGAAGTGATAAAATTCCCACCAAAAGGTTTGAAATGATCCATTGCAGCAAATTCATCACAGTCAATGGTTGACCAGGCGAAAAAGCGGAATGTAGTCAAAATGACCATTTCTAATGCAGTACGGAAAGATCTTGGGATGAAGTCATATTGCAGACGATGTCGTAACATTCTTACCGCGAAATCTAAGACCATTCGTAAAGAGAGAAGCCACTTGCTACTCAATCACCCGAAACACCATGGTGGTACCGTTCGCATTTTTGTGGAGAGAAAAAGTTCGTGGTAGACGAAGTCGCCAACTGCAGAAACTCAAGAGTTATCGCCATTGACCCTTCTTGTGTTCCGCCAGTCATGCAGAGTAAACACCCTGCCTCTGTCATGGTGTTTGGAGCTATTGCCAGCGATGGGAAAGTCATGTCCCCTCACTTCATTGAAGTGGGCCTGAAGATCAATACGGCGGAATATCTGAAGATTCTGGAGGAAGTTCTCTTACCTTGGATTAAGAAGAACGATGATCCCAACAAAGAGATATTCATCCTGGACTCTGCACCTGCTCATGGATCAAACACAGTGCAGACCTTCTTGAAGAGAGAAAGTTGCCGTTTTTTGTGCTCTTAAATATCTGGCCCTCTAGTTTGCCAGATTTGAACCCCTGCGAGTATTGGTTATGGGGCGATGTTGAGAAAATCTCTAATGCTCGCTCCCGTAACAGCGTGGCCTCACTGAAGACCTCTGTAAGGCGAACATTCCGCGATATCAAGAAAGAGTCAGCTGTCAAGGCCTGTCGTGATTTTAGGGCTCGCATTCAGCAAGTTGTGGACGCAGAAGGTGGACGCATAGAATAAAATGTTTGTATTTAATAAAACAGTTAAATAAACATACGCAAATCTTAAATGTCTTTAAATGTCCCTTCTTTATCAAGGTTTAAAGTCTGAGATCTCAAACTGCCAATTTATCGTTTACACCCTGTACATAACTTCTAAAAATATGTAATGCAAAAAAGCTTAAAAGTATGAGTTATACAGTTTACAGCAAATTGAAATCAGATCATTAGCACGTTTCTTTAGAACAACTGCATGGATGTACTTCGCATGACTTGTAAGGATGTATTTTATAAATAAAAACAAAACCTTGCATGGTCTTATAGATATATTACTCAGTCGAGCATCAGATCAAAGGGGAAATCAGGCAGATAAATTCTAGTCGTGTGAAGATTACTTTGCAAGAAAACCTCCAAGAAAATTACTACGTTTATTTTCAGTAGATAACATCACTTTACATTAACTGAAGAGAGAATAGACTGATGAATTTCTATTGTTCAACAGCCTTTTGTAATCTACAGAATAAAATTATTGGTGTCCCATTCTATCAGCAAATATTCAATTTGATTTTTTGATGACCAATTGCACTCATCACGGGCAAAGGCAAAAATACACCTGTTGCCATCGGGCCGTTGCTCTGGTATAAACGGAAGAAAAGTTTCCTAACGTCTGAAGAGGCAGAAGAACAACCTGATCAAGATTGGGGCTTCACTTGATATTTTCGTACTCTCACGAAAGCTGCGATGTCTGCTTTCACACACACAAAAAAAGACACTACACTCTAATGTTTCTCAGGAGGATGATTTAAAGGAAAATTTCAAATTTCAAAAGTTAGAAAATTTTCTAAACAACATTAGCAACCTAACAAAACAGTTTCTAAAATGCAAATACCCAATAAAAATAATAAAGGAAGCACTACATAAAACCATCCACATAGACCGCAGCACACTTCTCACATACAAAAAACGAAAAGACAATAACCGAATTCCCATGGTTTTTAACCATAATCAATATTCCCACACACTCATCAAAAATTTAAAAAATGATTACAGGAACCTCCAATCAAACAAAAACATCAAAGACATTTTCGATAGGCCACCCATAAATGCAAAGAAACAAACACCCAACCTATCAACTATCCTCACTTCTAACAAATATTTAAATAATACAAACCTATCAGGGAATTTAAAATGTGGAAAGCCCCGTTGTTTAATCTGTAAACATCTAATAACAGACAAAACATTCTCTGTACCCAACACAAAAATAAAATTACACCCACCAAACCTTACTTGTGATAGCAAAGACATCATCTACTATCTCTTCTGCTCAATTTGCCCCAACAGTGGATATATCGGCGAATCCGGTAATAGCTTTAGATTTCGCTTCAATAATCACAAACTAAATATACGACAAAAAAATGTATACTCCCCAATTGCAGCACATTTTAATCAACCCGATCACACTTTAGAAAATTGCAAATGTTTACTAATAGACTCCAATTTTAGTTCTACATACACACGCAGAAAGAAAGAAAAATACTGGATTTTAAAATTAAACACACACAAGCTAGGGTTAAACAGGGACTTAGGTGTGTTGAATCTCTACAAATATTTCAATAGGTAAAAAGAATGTTCTTTCAGATATTCCAAGGAATTTTTTATCTAAAACAAACAGACTTTCTCCACGGAGGTGTCGCGTGTTGATTGGTTGACCGAAAATAAACAAACGGACGTGCCGCATGCTGATTGGTTTATCGACACCACGCGATATAAACAAAAAAATAGATATTCCAAGAGATTTTTTGTCTAAAACAAACAGACTCTCTCCACGGACGTGCCGCGTGTTGATTGGTTTACCGAAAATAAACAAACGGACGTGCCGCATGCTGATTGGTTTATCGACACCACGTGATGTAAACAAAAAAGTATTAGGACGCCATCGTAAAAATACGTTTCCAATTCTAATTTAAAAATCACTTGTTTCTGATGAAGGACCGAGGGCGGTCTGAAATATAAAACACTATAAAAATAAACAAATACTGTTTAAAAAAGTACGTTTTTAAATTCAAAACTTTTTATTAATATTCTTTCCTATACATATTAAGACAGTATACGTGGATGATCATCACTATATATATATATATATATATATATATATATTATCGATTTTCTGCACTTTTGTAAGAACTGAAAACTTGAAACTTCTGAATATCGTTTCTTATGTCTTTGTCTATGAGTGTATCAAATTTGATTAAAATAGAACCACTGCTTCTATCACTCAATTTTTTCTATTTTCTATTTTTGATATTTATCTGGGGTGCCTTGACACAAAACCTAACTAAGAACACTCGCAGACACTTCTAGCACAACTGTGTAAATTTTCAAGAATATCGGTTCAGCCGTTTCAGAGTCTATAGGTAACGGACACAAACACACAGAGATACATACACACACAGAGACAATGTTCCATTTATAAATAAGTTTAGATTAAATTAGTTTTAAGACAACACATTATACTTTTTCTAGTAATTAAACATTATCAATTTGTAGTTTCCTCAGGCTATATTAAGAGTGTTTAGAATGGCCAGGTCGCAATGCTGTGACACTAATCAAAGTACAGTCGAAACGGAGAATAATCGAAATGTTAAGAGAGAAAATCGTTTCATGATATATTGATATCTTCACGTGTCAATGCTATGAGATTTAGTCACTATCGTTTTTTTATTTTGAAATGTTAATACTGAAAATTACATGCGAAAAGAATAATTCTTTAAAGAATGTCATTTAACCTGAATTTCTCCTAAGAATTAAAAGGAAGTACTTAAAAATATTCTGTCTGACGATAAAAAATAATATTTGGTGAATAGTACACTGAAGGGCATGTCAAATAAAAAGAAACTCAACTTGTCTGTCGGAATAAGAAATGCAAAATCCCCAAACTGTCGTAAATAAGCTAATGTAAACATCATTATTTTCCACGTTTTCTAATTACATGGATCTAAGTCGGTGATGTATAGAAAGTAACAAATACACACACACACACACACACACACACACACACACACACACACACATCCCTCCTCCTCTGACTGTTCGGTACTTGACAGCATCTCTGACAATATCGACAAGGCCATTTCTTCGCATCCATCTGCCCATATTTTTGTGTTTGGCGACTTTAACACCCACCACACTAAGTGGCTGGAAAACTCTCTAACCGACCCTGCTGGTGTCCACACCTTTAACTTTTCGATCTCCCAATCCCTTACGCAAGTGATGAACTTCCCCACGCGTTTCTCCAAAACCCCTAACGGAAGGGACTTGCTACTAGACCTCTGCTTCACTTCCACCCCAAATTCTTGCTCCAACAGACAGCTCTACCTTCACGGAAATTCTGACCACGCCGTAGTTTCTGTCAACATCTCTTTCCACTCCACCCCTGCCCAAGAAACTCAGACGAACAGAATATCCTACTTCTATCAAAGAGCAGATTGGGATTCGTTCCGTGACTTCCTCTGAGACGTCCCTTGAAACAATGTTTTTAGTCTTCCCATCGAAGACTGTGCATCAGAGGTCTCCTCCTGGGTCAAGGCTGGCATCGATGCATTCATTCCTGCCAGGAAATTTCAGCTTAAATCCCATTCGTCTCCCTGGTTCTCGCCCGCTTGCTCGGCCGCCATTGCCAACCGGAATCACTTCTTCCGGCTTTATCGTAGCCACGTGTCGGACCAAAACAGGTGCCTTTTCGCCTCAGCTCGTAATTAAGTGTAAAAAGATATTTAACGAAGCTAAGATGCTGTTTGCTGCCAGGATGAAGCAGCGCATAGCATCCTCCAAGTTCGTTACCAAAGACTACTGGCGCCTCTGCAAACGCGTGCTTAGCAAGAGTAAGTCCTCAATACCCCCACTAATCGTAGTGTCCTCACCTCCTCAGCGGACAAGGCTGAATGCTTTGCCCATAGATTCTGGACCAATTCGACTCTGGATTCGTCTGGAATCCATACACCCGATTTCCCATCTAGAACTGAGGCCCAATTGAATGACGTCCACATCACGCCCTCGCTGATTTCTAGCATAATCTCAAAACTGGACCCTCACAAATCGAGTGGTGGGAATAGAATTCCCAATCATAGTTTTGAAGAATTGTGCCCCTTTCTAAGCTCTATAATTGTATCCTTTCTAAGCTCTACAACCTCTGCCTATCTTCCTCCTGCTTCCATGCCTGTTGGAAGTCTTCTCCTATGGTTCCAATATTCAAGAACACTGGTGAACCATCGGACCCCGTAAATTACCGCCCCATCAGCCTTCTTCCGATCTTCGGCAAAGTGTTCGAAGCCATTATCAATGCGGAGGTCGTTCAGCATCTCACAGCCCACGGGCCCCTATCGGACAAACAGTATGACTTCCGCTTGACCAGGTCCACTGTTGATATGCTAACGACCATCACCGAGTATATATACAAGGCTCTCGACAAGAATGCTGAAGCCCGAACAGTCGCCTTGGATATCTCTAAAGCATTCGACAGCGTATGGCATGCCGGCCTTCTACGGAAACTGCGAAGCTATGGCATAACTGGACTTTTGTTGGACTTAATCCGGTCATTCCTCTCTAACCGTACACTGAAGGTGGTATTAAACGGACTTGCCTCCCAGTACTACGCTACAAATGAGGGTTTACCCAAATGTTCTATCTTAGGTCCTACGCTCTTTCTAATCTATATCAATGATCTCCCCGATGCCATAAGATCACAAGTAGGCAGGTACGCCAATGATACCACAGTTTACTCTCGCCTCGATCAAAGATCTGGTGTTGGTGACAAGGCGAACCTCGCTGCCGAGCTTGAGAAGAACCTCCAATCCGTGGTGGATTGGGGTAAGAAATGGCTCGTAAAATTCAATTCTTCCAAAACGAAGCTGCTGTCAATTAACCACCACAGACACCCGCACCTCCCTCCCATTAACATGGAACAGGCTTACCTCCCAGAGAGTAAATCACTACGCCTGCTTGGCCTGACACTCTCAGCGGACCTCAAGTGGAATGACTACGTCAAATCCATTGCTAAATCCGCAGCTATGAAAGTCGGGCTTCTTGACAAAATACAGAGAAGAATCTGTAATGTGATTGATACCGACTTGGCTGACCGCCTGCAGTATCTCTCTCACCTTCTATAAATACTTTCATGGCTTCTGCTCTGATGAACTTAAATCACTGGTGCCCCCTAGATATGAATTTGCACGAGATACTAGATTGGCAACTAGGTCCCACCATTTTACAGTGAAACCGATGAAATATAACAGCAATTTCTACTCCAAGAGCTTCATTCCTCGCACTTCCCGCCTGTGGAATTCCCTACCGCATGCTTGCTTCCCCGACGGCTACAACCTCCAGGAGTTTAAATGCAAGGTCAATAGACACCTCCTAACACACTCACAACCACTCTCTCCAACTCTCTGCCTATGTACATCCTAAGTCGTCTATCACCCTCCTTCTGACATTTCCCTTACCCAATCCCTCAATGTAACCCCCTGCGCGATAGTGGCAGTAGAATGCCTTGCTGTGACACGATTAATATATATATATATATATATATATATATATATATATATATATATATAGCCTCAAGGTACTGAAACTGAGTCGTGAAAAAACTAGTTTACAAATGAAAATATTCAAGTTCTACAATATAATTTTATTGACCGTTTTTATACAGCTGTGCAATGGCCCAAGTTAGATATGACGAACAACTAAACAATTAAATCATATATATATATATATATATATATATATATATATATATATAGGGAGAGGGAGGCGGAGACATAGACAGATTTCAAAAGAAAGAGACAGTGGTACATTATATATATATATGTATATATATAGATTATCTATGAGGGAAATGAAGCCATTTTGTAGTCTTAATTTCACGTATATATATATATATATATGTATATATATATATATATATATTTGTCCTCTCAACGTAATGGTAGGAACAACTAAGCGGCGTCTGTAAGAAAAAGAACTGCATAACACAATTCACGACGCCATAAAATTTGAAACGCCTTGTTGTAATGGTTGACATTTACTCCAGAAGATTCAATTCAAACAGTTCAGAGAATTTAGAGGTCAATCTGATGACATGACAAATGATTGAGAAAGATTTCGTTGCGTCTGGTACTCACTACGAAGATCTATATTATGCCTGTATTAAGCGTTCCACAGGAACTCAGACTTAACTTAGAGGCCTACATCAATTTCATTTATAAGGTAATCCTTCCAGGGTTCAAGGTGTTGGCAAGCAAAAGTACCTTGCTTCATGCCACAAAATCATACCTTTCAGACAATTACTGCGACCTTGTATCCTCCAAAATTGAGACATCAAACTCCTCAGACTGCAATCCTTTTGGTTATTAAAAAAGAGAAAACAATTTTCAACACCACAGTTAAAATGAAGGTGAAGATTTTAGCAGAATTCACCAACTTAAACAATAATAATACCCTCCAGAATAGATGCAGCCGTTTCTGAATCAGTCTGGAATCTGTGTATGAAGCCAATGTTCTTTTTATATTCCAAGATATTTTCATGGAATCTTGGAAATTAAATCTGTTAAAATCAGATATCGGTGATAAATTCATTTTTTGTAATTTATATGAAAATCTATTTTTAAAAATAGTTATCATGTTGTTTTACAGGAAGTAATTTGCGAAAGATAATTTGTCTGTAGTGTAACGGGTATCGAATCACGTGGCTGACTTCAATTATATCGCCGCTCCCTTAAATTCTTTTTTATGTGACATGTTCCTTTCAGGACGGAGTTGATCTTCTTCTTCTTCTATGTGCCTTGTCCCTTCAGGACGTAGGCGATCTTGCCCTTCCAACGTTTCCCTATCCCTGGTGGCTCTGAGCACGCTTTCTCCTGTTACACCATGCAATACTCGTTCCGTCATTCACCTGATTAGGCCCTTCAAATATGTTATCAGTTGCTTTTCCCCAGTCTCTCTTTCCCTCTATCTGGCCTGTTAGTATTAGATTCTTCCTCATTGCCTGTCCCAGGAACTTCAGCTGCCTCTTCCTGATACTCAGTATTAATTTACTTTTTGTTTCCATCATTTCATTGCTCACATGCTCGATCCATGATATTCGCGGCATCCTTCTGTAGAAACATATTTCAGTTGCTTGAAGTTTTCCCTTCATCTTTGATGGTATTGTCCAGCATTCACTGCCATATTGAAGGATGTACAGCACGTAGCAATCCAGTACTCTCTTCCTTGTTTCTAGCGAAATTGTCCTGTTTCTTAATACCTTACTCAACTACTGGAGTGCTTCATTCACCATGCCAATTCTTCTTTGGATCTCTGTGTCGCACTTTCCGTCTTTTGTTATAACGCTGCCCAGGTATTTAAATTTTTGTACCTGCTTGATTCTAGTATCCCCGACCTGTATTTGGCATTTGGGGCTGCCCTTTTTACTGATGACCATGCATCCAGTTTTCGTGCAGTTTATTTCTAATCCTTTCTTGTTACTTTCTTTAGCTACCTTCTGTAGGGGGTCTTGTAGTTTTCTTTCTGTGTCTGCTATCAGCACTGTATCATCTGCGTACCTTCTTCTTCTTCTATGTGCCCTGTCCCTTCAGGACGTAGGCGATCATTGGATCTCTACGTCTCCCTATCCCTTGTGGCTCTTAGTATGTTTGCTCCTGTTGCTCCTGGCAACCCCCGTTCCGTCATCCAGCTGATCAGATCCTGCAAATATGTTATCCGCTGCCTTCCTCTGTCTCTCCTTCCTTCTATCTGTCCAGTCAGTATCAGGTTCTCCAGGCTCTCCTTCCTCATTGCATGTCCCAGGAACTTCAGTTGTCTCTTCCTGATGCTCAGCATCAATTTCCTTTTTGTTGCCATTCTTTCTAACACTTCGTCGTTGCTTGTATGCTCAGTCCACGATATCCGTAGCATCCTTCTGTAGAACCCCATTTCGGCCGCTTCCAGTTTTGTCCTCATTTTTGATGATATTGATGATACTTTTGATGATATTGTCCAGCATTCACAGCCGTATTGAAGAACTGACATCACGTAGCAGTCTAGCACTCTTTTCTTCTTTTCTATTGAGATCTTCCCTGTGTGTTAGTATTTTGCTCATCTTCTGGAACACGTCCTTTGCCATGCCAATTCGCCTTCGGATCTCCGTGTCGGACTTTCCATCTCCTGTTAGAACACTTCCTAAGGTACTTAAATTCTTGGACTTGTTTGATTCTGTTATCCCCCACCTGTATTTGATCTTAGATCTTCATACATTATTTCCTTTAATAGCTCTCAGAAAATATATTTTTCTTCTCTGCGCGAATCCCTATACTGACAAAGATTTTTAGGTATAAAGGCTACAAAACGTTCTAACTTGTTTCAATACAATCTCCGCAATTAAGCAAAACAGATTTTGATCAGTACCTGTAATCTGAATCAAGGTTCAGTTGCAGTAGAATTCGTTATATTTAATACGTGCAAATATAAAATGTTAAGAATCCACTCTTTTTCCACATCAGTTATGAGTTAATTATTAATAGGCCATTATTATCTCTCCATCCAAACTGATTATAATCAGACATTTTTTGTTGCTTTAAATCACGTGGAAAAATTGATGAGCCGTAGAAAATGAATCAATCAGTCTATCATTGGCATTATCTTGGTAGATAGGTTATTCCCTGCTTTTCTTCAACCCCCTTGCATTCTTTGTGAACATCAACATTTGTAAGCACTTATTCTTGAATTTCTGCCCTAGAAATTTCAAATGCCTCTTTTTGGTGTTACGTCTTTCTCGCGTTGGCGCTGTAAACGATACTTTCGTATTTAATTATGGCGCCACTTTTGGTTGGCGACGGCGAATCTTTCTGAAAATAATCATGTTTGGTAGAGTATATTGGGTGATGAGTTAAGCAACACTATTTAAATTTTGTGATATTATTTAGTGTAATCTCACTAATTGCCTTACATGTGTGGGCCCACCTTATCATATGGTGCCTTCTCTCTGTCTGGAATTGCATATTCAATGTTTTCGTTTGTCTGAGAAATGTCTAGTGTTTAATATCACGGAGTTAGAGTGCCCTATCATTTTAGTTTAAAGATCATTTACCCACTCGACGGAAATAAACTTGAAAGCAATCTTTGACTGCCAAAGCTACAGTATATCTTTACGTAGTACGTCTCATTTTAATTATTTGAATGATTTTGTCGTTGATTTTTGTCCTACATTGGAAAAGCGAATTACATCAATAGAAAGCCGTTTAATTTTTAAATATCTGTTATTGTTTGATTCCGATGTATCTTACACAAGAATATATTTAATGACAAATTATCATGTCGATCTATTCATGTCCAAATCTAGCCATATGGAAAAATATTCATATTTTATGTTTGAAACCACATTTTTCTAGAACTAAGTCTTTCATCAGAGATGTATTGCCGCCAGTCCTTTTATCTAAATGACTTTGAATCTGTTGTCAAATGATTCAAGCTAAAATTGCATAGGTCCGATACGGGAAACACTGGCTTGCTAATTTTAACGTTTTCAAAACTAAACTGTCTCTGTATTAATCACCTAAGAGAACCCCATTCTCCCTTACATCAGCATGTCTAATTTTACCGTTGAGGAAAGTCACTCGTTGTGCTTTCCTATTCTTAAGATTTTTGGCTGACATTAAGTCGAAAATGTATATAGAAAACATTGTTATTAAAATGACAGTAAAATGTATTCAGTGCATCCTGCTAGACTGTTTTCTTACCAAAGTTTATCATACATATCTATAATTCTGCTATTCGTCCTTGCTTAAAATGTAGCTGCTAGATTTGGTATGGCGTTCCTGCTATTTACCGAGAGCTCCTTAAAATTATCCCAAAAAGAATTAGCAAAATTATTAATCCCTATCTCGTGCCTCGGCTTCAGGCCCATTCCGGCTTAATATTGCTTCCCTCTCTATTTTTTTAAATCATATCACCCCAAGCAAGGCGATAACACCACTGATGCGCAGGGGGCTACGTAAGGATAAAAAGAATGGAAAAGAGAAAGCCGGAAACCACATCCCAAAATGGGAACAAGGGATGGCCGTCTTCACCTGTTCAATAGACGTGGGTGAAATATGAACCAGGCGATAGTCTAGTCTATCTACTCCGATTGAAAAAAAATAAACGAAGAGAGTGAAAAGATTGGAAAAGAGAAAACCGGAAACGGCATCGTAAACAGGAAACAAGGGATGAGCCTCTTCATCTGTTCAATAGATGTGGGTGGAGTGTGAACTGGGCGATAGTTTAGTCTATCTACTCCGATTGAAAAAAATAAAAGAAGAGTGTGAAAAGATTGGAAAAGACAAAATCGGAAACCGCATCCTAAACAGGAAACAAGGGACGAGCCTCTTCATCTGTTCAATAGATGTGGGTGGAGTGTGAACAGGGCGATAGTTTAGTCTATCTACTCCAATAAAAATTACTGCTGGAGAATACTATAAATACTTTCATAGTAATTTTTCGCATAGGCTTTTGTGCCTAAACTTTTCGGAAGTGAACGCAGTACTAGACGGGCGATAAGTTATACCAAATTTAACCGTACATTCTAAGCTAACAGTTTTTCTTCTGTATTTCTTGCTTGTAGATCTCCCTTCCGACTCCATATTTTCCAACCAACTTTAATCTGCAAAAAAAAATAAATGCAATGTCAATCGCTATCTACTGTCCTCCTGATTACACTTCCTCTGTTCTCGTTCCTGAGCAATATTCCTGTTTCAACACTTCCACAGCCAGTATCTGCGGGCGTTGTCTGTGGTTTAGTTGGCTTGCTTCGGATAAAATCGATAAAAAAATGTGAATACGTATGTAACAGACAAAATTTTCATTTTCATAAAACCGAGCGGCATAACTCATCTTCTTTTATTTCTAGCATAAACGAGTTGACATTTTATGGAACTGGTTAAAAATTTTAGTACGCAGTATATTTTTCTTTCTTTGCTCAGGAATATTTGTGTTTGTGGCAGTAAATACAAGGAAGACAAAAAAAAAACAACTAAATACAAATGTCTTTGTTCCGTAGTTTGAGATTAAATATCTGAGCTTATTTCGGATATAAACTCGTTTGAAGTTAATAGTATTAAATACTTCAGTAAACATACAAGAATTAGATTTAAAAACATACTAAAAGAGATTTTTTAAGGAAATTTTACTAAATTCTTTCACAACATTCCTATATTTAGTGGTTAAACCATAACTGTAAACAACGGACATGGAAATAAACGAACAAAATGAATAAGCAATAGAACATTGATTTTTAAATTGTTAATAATATTCGATAACAACAGATATAAGCAACCGCTTCAATGATGTTGGTTTTTGTTTCAACTGCATTGACTCTTACTTCGTGTTGAGACTTCGGAATTCTCGGAAACTATTGTAGTTTATTTTCGGTAAATGTCTCATATAAAAAATACGTGACTGCTTATAAACATCTTGAATCTCACTCAGAATCAATTAATAATAAGAAGAAGAAATTCTCCTACGCAAACAAAACGTAGAACAAAGAGGAGTTTAAACTTAAATATTTATTTTTAATCATATCTCCCGAAGCAAGGCAGTTTAGTACCATTGGTGAGTAGGGTGTTACATAGGCTGAAAGTTATGAGAAAGAGTGATAAGTAATAGATGGTGTAAGGAAGTGTGCAAGAGAAGGATGAGAATACTGACGAGAGTGGAGTGAATGGAGAAAAGAGCATGAGAGAGAGAGAAAACAAGTTAGAGAGATAGGAGATGACTTGAGATATTGACTTTACATATAAAACTTTGGAGATTGTACCTGTCGGGAAGCAAGTAAACTGAAGGGAATTCAACAGGATGGAAGTGCGAGAAAAAAGCTTCTGGAATAAAATTTGCTTTTACATTTTATTGATTTCACTGTAAAAGGGCGGGATATGGTTACTAATCTTGTGGCCCGAGTAAATTCATATGTAAGGGCACCAGAGAGCTAAGTTAAGAGCAGAAGTCATTACAGTATTTGAAGAAGAGACACAGCAAAGCCACACTGAGCCGGTGATAAAGTCACTGTATCTTTTGTTTTACATCCTCTTCCACAGTGTGTTGTTGCTTACATATTAAGTATAATATAATAAAAGGAGGATGATGAGGATACTATAAGTACCTTGATCATCCTTCTGCAGAACCTCATTTCTGTTGATTTGAAACCCTCCTTCACCGTTGAGAAGATTGTCCAGTATTAGCTATCATACAGGAGTAGAGATATCGCATATAAATCCAGTATATAGATATCTTTCATAAAAATACGTTTTAATAGATTGATAAGTAGGATTTCTAGAGCTCTCAAAACTGTCTTACTGTATAATCTGAATAAGGTGTGAAGACACATCAATTGTTCAATACGCTTGACTGGTTATACTCCATCTTTATTCTCAGTTCAGGCTGATACCTAAATTATTCTAATACAAAGACACATCATATGAAACGAAAACAAAATCCATGTTTTCTTTTGTATGTTATACGTCATTGTTTTTTGCTTTTATCTACAATCATCATTTACGTCCTCTGCTAAGATGCTAAGACGTATTGGGTTGTCAAATTTGCATAGCAAAACAAAGAAGCGTATTAATAGGAAGGAAAATTTTGGTTGAACCTGAGAAAAATATCCGGAACTATCAGGTGATAAGTTTAAGAAGAGGTAACAGAAATATGGTTCTAAAGAAGGATGCTGAGGATAACATGAAGCTAAATATGTCAACAACGACGAGGCTTTGGATATAATGGAAACAGAAATATAAGTTATGATTATCATCAGAAAGCCACTGTTAATATTTCTGTGGTAATTACTGAGGACAGAGGGCTTAGAAAATCATAAACTCACAGGACAACTAAAGGGAATAATGATCGGAGAAAGTCGACGCGGGGCTTAACTGATTGTCTTAAGCGATTAAATTGTAGAAAAGTGTTTGGAACAAATAACACACAGACAAAACTTATTAAAAGCTACACGGCAGAGAAAGATTTGGAGGGCCATTATTGACTACGTCCTAAAGGATGAAAAAGGAGAAAAAGAAGAGCAGTTACAAATATTACTCCATTGACATATCGACTAAAATATATTCATTACAAACAAAATTTCCTTTTGATATTGCACAATTGTAAATGTCACAAAAAATATATTTACGCTGATTAGAGGATGTGCGCTTGGTGAAATGAGAAATCTTTGAGCTGATTTTGAACTGTCAATATATGTCTTACTAATATGCAATTATTCGCAAATACAACTGAGAATTCTACAAATCTATGAAGTCTTTAAAAAAATCTCTGCGATACATAGTGCGATTTATAATTGCGCAAGTTGTGTTTTTTTAAAGATATCGTTAATGCTCTACCCAGTCACCAAAAGATAAACATTCTTGCATTGAAAATTAAAATTTGGCTTTGAATAAACGTCAAAGTGTTAATAATCCATAACAAAATTGAAAAAAAGTGATATCGAGTATTAATTTTTATTCTATCCAATACTTTCAAATACCGATTAGTGGTCTACTCCATCGATCTAATGCAATCTAAAGTACTTGCCAATGAATGAAAAATCAAATAATAGCTCCCTTGCATGATGTGAGCAGTAAGCTACCAGTCTAATTACGTAGCATGAATATTAATATGTTTTTGTTTTAATATTTTAGCTACTCTTTGTCATATTACAAAATCTAATATTCTTACACTTCTGAAAATGTACTTTTTATTGATATTAAAAAAGGCCATATTAATTTCATGAAAGCACATCTACAAATACAACTCGGTTGAGCCCATGGAGAGGAAGACACGAACATCAGTCGAGTGTTTTAAACTAATTAGCGATTCATTAACCCTATTACATTTACGTATTATGTCGTTAGTTTGATATTTTCTTTGAGCTGAAGTATTATCCCGAGAGTTCATTTAATTAGAAATGATGTCATTCGTTCTTTTTGTTCAACTACTTGATATTAAATTCGGAGAAAATATATTAGATTACATATTATTCGCACATCATTTATATATTTCGAGGTTTTGATGCAGATTCTTTAATAATGATGTTGATGATAAGTTTGATGCACATAGTGATCTCTATCTTTCTCCATTTCCTTGTATATAGAAACACTGAATCTCTCTCTCTCTTTCTCCATATATCTCTTATACTCATATACTCACATATATATAAATATAGTTAATGCCAAAATTGTTGTACTGTCAGTAATTTACTGAAAGAAAGGCATTTTAGGCAAGCTGATTTTTCTTTCATAACTTGACCAGTATCAAGATAGAGAGAGTGAGCGTTTATATGATTAATGTGGAAATAGCGCTTCTCTCAACTGAACAATATTGTTTCAGTCACGCCGACTTGGAAGATCCGTGAAGGTATTATTTTGACGTCTTCTCTTTTCAGGCTGGTTCAGCAGCAGAAATAACACTGCTAAATTGAGTGAAAAACCTTTATATATATATATATATATATATATATATATATATATATATATATATATATATATATATATATATATATGTTTGCTTTTTAATCCTTTCACCCCAAACAAGGCGGCAACGACACTGATGTGCAGGGGGCTATATAAGAGTAAAATGGTTAGATAGGGGGAGAGTAAAGAGAATGACGAAATAGTCAGAAAGGAGCAAGAGACGAGTGGGAATACAGGTGTGATGACAGTTGCAAAGGTAGAGATAAATGAAAAGTTATACAAAGTGATGTAGAAAGAACTTAAGTTAAGTGGGTAAGAGATAGGTATTGACATTGCATTTTACTTCCTGGCTGTTGCAGCCTTGAGGAAAGCAAGAATATGGAAGCGAGTTCCACAGGCTGGAACTGCGAGAAAAGAAGCTGTTGGAGTAGAACTTTGTTTGTATTTGGTTGATCTAACTAGGGATGGGTGAGATCGAGTTGCCAGTCTGGTTGCACGAGTAAACACATCTGGCAGGGGCACCAGTGACTTAAGTTCATCAGAGCAGAAGCCATGAAAATATTTATAGAAATTAATAAATAACTAAAACTGATATGGAGATAGAAAATGTAAGTTATATTCAATAAAAATATACAAACTGGAACACGGTTTTGTCGATTCAGAAATACTAGGAATACTGATAGTAGGAAATCAATATTTACAGTCTTCTAGTGAAGAAATATATCCGGATACTGACCAACTGACTCCTTATTAACCCTTTGACAACCAATCTTTATAACTGCTTTACAACTCAACACTGCTGTACTCTGTATAGGCAGAATTATATGTACACATCAGACGAGTCATTTCTTATGTGCAAAAAGGGGTGCTCCCTAACAAGAACAGTCAAAGGGAAGACATATCCTGTTGTTGAGAAAGAGGCTGTAGTCGAGTAGCCAAGTCGGTACCCATCACATTACTGATTCTCCTTACTGAGTATTTCAATATAATCGCCGTTATATGAGCGTTCATAAAAAACGGTAAAAATCAGTTTTAGTAAATCGCCTGAAGACACCAGATATTACAAACCTGAGTTGCCTAATAACTCGTTTACAAATGAAGAAAGTTATATATATATATATATATATATATATATATATATATATATATATATATATATATATATATATATATTAGGGTAGGTTGATTTTTCGCTTTTTTTTAAATATAAAATCTCACTTACCGAAAGTTGTGTATGGACCTATTAAGTACTGATACAAAATATTAGATCAAATACTTCAACGGTTTTTTGAGCGTTTGGCATCAAATATTGCAGACAAAAATATACTGAAAATTCCTCGTTTGCGCAAGATTTGGCTTGAATATTAGTGAGAAAACCAAATAATTTTAGTATTTAAATCAATGAATGTCATTTTATTTTAATAAAATGATATTAATTAAAGAAATGATGACTAATCTTCAAATTGAAAATATGTCCCCTTTAAGAGTATGTTTTAAAAAACATTATGAATTAAGCAGTGATATTTGAATACCTTATATGATTTTTTCTGTTATAAGTGAAAATATAAGAAACAAACAAGGAAAAACAAACACCATTTTAATAGTGCTCAATATATAGAGTCAAATTGCTCCATATAAGAGCCCTTATACAAAAATGCTAGTCTGAATATCTGACTCAAAACTTTGGCTAAAATATGTTGATGCCTTGCTTCAAAACCGTATACAGTTTGCAAAGCTTCTGTTGTTAACTTGACTGCTCATTCCATGCCTTAGGAATGTGGGGGCAAATTTGGCAAGTCAAGCTTGGTTCCATTTAACAATGATTCCTGAAGTTCAGATTCAGAAAAACCTTCCGTCATTGGTGGTTCAAAAATGCCACAATGATAAATCTATCAATTGTGTCCAGGGTGTGGCATTAAAATTAATGGTTGGTATTCTTTTTAAACTTTTCTTGGTTGACTCCCTTACTCCTGAAAGAATATAAAATTTATTTATTGATTCATTTGAAAACTTTCAGTCTCTACTATAATAATTATGGTGAAATTAGATAAAATCTTTAAAATGATTCTATAAATTGCAATAAATAATTGAGTCATTGATATATAAATAAATATTTAATTACCTAATGGCCAAAACTCTTTTTAAAGCTTCTTCTCCTACTTCAACTTCATCAGATTTGACTATGGAGTATAGGTTTTCAGACAGTAAACAAAATGTAATTCCTTGTATATTTCTTAAATGAGGCTGCTTCTTGATCTTCTGGATCATATTAAAAATGTGCACTTAATGATTGTGGAACTTATTATTTCTTTTAATTTCAAACCAACAAGTGGTATACACATTTACAATAAAACTTATTAAACTGTGGAGTTTTGTTGGGAGCTTTTGTGGGTATGTGCCACGACTCAATAAACGCATAAGCCTGATGTCCAAAGTTAACCACCTTGCCTGGTTCAAAGGACCAATTTTCCAGGAGGCATATCTAGAGTCAACCTTACCTCAAGCAATATCCAATGTGTATTCATACAGGAGTCTTTGGTCACAACTAAGATCATGTATTTCATCAATTTTCAAAACTGAATGCAGAGGACTGCTAATAGTAGAAAATTATGTTTGTGGTAAAACATTTGAGCATAATTTCCCCAGAGGAACACTGAATACTGTAGGGCCTTTTGTGCAACCACCTATGTTTTTGAAAAGAGGTCTGAAAGGGTAGTTCCTTCTGGTGCAAATAGCAAGCAATTGCATGAAGATCTTTTTTTTTCTAAAATTGCAACCATTCCACCTTCACAGCCTGTGTTGGCATTAGTGTTGTCAACAAGGATAGCCTTGATAGTGTTCTCATTGTTGAATTCATGCAAAAAACCCACTACTTGCTCTGCATGAACAACACATGTTGCACCACTATTAGGGAGAACTCTTTGTATCAGATAATGACATTCATGTGGTGCCTTCTTTGTAAAAGTTAAACAGCGTTCTGGTTCCTTAGTTTTTTTATAGTCTTCTGTTCATTTTCCTCCACAATTTCCTCATGCAGCAATATGTCCTTATTCATTCTCCAATCAACTGTAATACATATAAGGTTTTCCACACTTTCATCATGTTTTTGTTGGGCAAGTTGTTTTCATTTTTGGACTTTGCTTTATGAACTTTGCATTTATCTATAATATCTTTCATATTAATATTTGGTATAAGAAGGCCTATCGCCTTCAAATCCAAGAGCAAGGCATTGACAAGGCTATCTCTAAGATTAGAAGATATGTCACCCTAACTAACTTGAAAGCATAACTTGGAAATTATAAGGACTTTTTGGATGCCTCCTTGGCTGCAAATATTCTTCTTCTGGTTTTTCACTTGGAGAAGATGAGTAGGAGGGGGAAGGAACATTAGTTTGAACATTTGATGTTGAAGCTGTTGGTGATGAAACTAAATTTTTTCTTAACCTCTCTCTTTCCCTTTTACTTTTTTATAGCACTTTTTAAATCAACAAGTCCAAGCTGGAAAGTGCCTTTAGACCCTAATTTGCCCCACTGATGCTTTTAGTTATTCACGATCCTGAAATACCTAAACAAAATATATATGTACTATCAGAAATGAAATTCCACAAATGTTTTAAAAATAAATTTGATAAAATTTGAAATAAATACATTAAATTAAAAGTAATGTTTACTTACTTTAAAATAGTGTTACTTCCGAGATTAGCTCGTAAACAGGCTTTTTAATGAATAAATATTAACTTTAAAAATATAAACAAATCAGAATAATTATAAAACTTAATTTTTCATTAAAATATGACTTAACTATTAAAAAATACAAGAGATATTCGTGATAATTAAAAGCGTAAAAGAGTAAACAAAGTAACAACAATCGTTTAGGGGGAGGCATTTCAACAGGTGAAGACCATAAAAAATAACAATAAATAAAACGGCATACGTAAATAGTTATTTTTATATTAAACTAAATATCATAGTGTTTTTATTTTTTTTAATTTTGATGTTTTCTTTTAATTTCTTAAGAAAAAAGAATACTAAACTTAAAATATCTATTATTAAGCGTGTTGTATTTTTTCTTATTGTTGAAACTTGGGTTTTATTTAAAGCGACACATGTTCCCGTTTACACCTCTATCATATAAAAAAAGAAAAATCCCAATTTATTTCGTCTTTAAGTTTAAATGCTCAAATAAATACAATGTTTTGAAGAAAACATTTTCTTGTGGTAACTCTTGACATTATTTTGCAACTTTCTTCAAGTGCGATTTTTTACAGTTCCAAAATCGACCTACCTTAATATATATATATATTACATCAGATACTTTAATCCAAGTGAAAAAAACAGGAAGGTAAATTCCAAAAACCCGATCCTAATTAATATTAAAAATTTTATTTTAATATTAAAAAAATGATAAAGGAAGAGAGCTCTATGTAATAAAATATTACAGAGCAAATACAAATTAAAAAAGGATTAATTCAATGATGTTGAATGACCATTTCGATGTGAAAATCCCCACGGGGGATAACACATCATCTCAGCAACCGAGAAATTCCTTTCAGAAACTGGAGAAAAATCAGTCTAATTTTCCTTTTTTAATAGATTTGCAAAGAAATTAAAAAAGAAAAGAAAAAGAAAGAAAAAGATAAAACAAAATAAAAACAAAAAAACAAGAAAAGAAAAATTGACATCGTCTGGGTTCACAAAATAAAGAAAACAGAATTGCAACTTAAAAATTAACAGACGACCGTGTTGAATTGATATAAGGTTAAGCAACACGGAAAAAAAGGTGGGAGATAAGGAAGAAAAAGGAAGGAAGAGAGGGAAAAAGAAAAGAAAAGAATGAAAAAATATTTATATATTACAGACGCTGGACATGTTCAAAAACCTAACTTCCCAAAAACGTTGAAGTATTAGAAAAAGGCCTTTACTAAAAGGCATAATCATTTCTAAAGGGAATAAAAAGATATAGGATTTAAAATATTTTTTTTAAAATTAGGTCATTTGATTTAATCCAAATAAAACATCGCTAGGTAAAAAAAAAATTCATTTACAATTATACATACACATAGAAGTACACACATAAATACATACACATACACACACACACAAATATTCGATTATGAATACATATATACATACATACACATACACACACATGCATTTAATTCCATACACATTTATATACTTATAACTATTATACACATACATGCGCCTACACACATATATATGTGTATACACATATACAAAAATTCATACACATACACAATATATATGTGTATACGCACATATGCACACATATACATACACACACACACACATATATATACATTATACATATGCACACTCACATACATATAAAAAATAAATGAATATTAAAAAAGAGCATTTAAATAGCTAAAAAAATTTTCCACATAAACACATATATACACATATACATATAAACATATATACATATATACAAAAAAGCACACACACACAAACATACACATATACATATAAATTATAAAAAGAAAAATTAAAAACTAAAAATTAAAAAAAAAATTAAAAAATTAAAAAATTAAAAAAAATTTTAAAAAATTAAAAAAAATTAAAAAGATTTTTTTTTTAAATTAAAAAACTTACAATTTACAATTTAAAATTTAAATTTAAAATCCGCCCTATGACGGCAATTATTAATGAATTACTTCCTAAGGTTCAAAAGTAAGTCCTGATGAGGATACTTCAAAATCAGATTCTTCTTCCAATAAACATAGACGGCGCCTATCACGAAAGTTTTTCGTGGTACAAGCTGAGCCTATTAATTTCCAGCTGATTATAGGGTCCTGCCCTTCCTCCTTCATTTTCCATAATCTACTTGATAGTGCCGTCTGGAATCTTTGGTTAGGGTTCGAAAACGAGTGCTTGTGGTTGTAAAGTCTCTGTTTTAAAGGACCCACGGACATGCCAATATAAGGCCGGTAATTGTCTTTGTTGTTAGATGGAGAAATACGAGCTTCATAAATTACATGGGTGGATTTACATTTGCCCTGCACTGGGCAGGTATCCACAGAATTACAATTACATTTATCCACAATTCCGGATTTAAGGTCGGTATTATTTAGCTTCATTAAAATATGCCTATTATGGGAAATTAATTATATATATATATATATATATATATATATATATATATATATATATATATATATATATATATGATTCTGTTGCCAAAATTTCCTTTATAAAGTAGCACAGATATCAATGTGACGGTGTTCAACTTTTAATATTTTTTTACTACTTACAAATTCCCAGAATCACTCAAAGTAGATACTTGTTAAATTAAATTGTTTTACCTGCATAGACGGATGTCTAGTAACAAGAATAACATATTATGAGAATTTGATAGATAAATAACAGCTGGCTGTTTGACTTTCAAAAATTAAACATATGGATATCGGCTAGGTGTCCTTTATTCAGTTAAGTGTCATTTTTTATTCAGGACTGACTAACAGATCATTGCACGGCAGTTGGTTGCCGTGATGTTCTAAATCTCACAAATGAAGAAGAGAAGCGAAGTCAAAGAAATGAGGTTCTACACAAGGATTCTGTGAATATGATTGACTAAGAATGTGAGAAATGTTGAAATCTTACAGAATTCTGAAACAAAATAGAGACTTGTTTAACATAAGAAAAGGAACAGAATGACGAAGGACGATTATAAAAAATGACAAAAAGAAACATCGCGTAAAATACCTAGCGAGAATGAGCAAATGTATGACAAATCAGGGTTTTGAATATATAACAAAAATAGAAAATGTATTATGAGCTACATAATCCAAGAAAACGGGGTGAGACATGATCGACAACGTCCTAAAGGATGTGGCACATCGGAAAAATAAAGCGTAAATGCAAAATGCATCTCTAATTTTATACTAAAATTTAAAAAAAACGTGTCTAAGTGTGTTCTAGTCCGTGAACATTTGTTGCTGCCTATATATATTTATTTGTTTTTATATAATTATTTTTTATACAATTATCCCACGTTTAAACATTAAGCCTTTTAGATACTTATTAATCTCACATCATGTATTTTACACGATATTTGTAGGTCCTTTATGAATTGTTCATTATGTGACTATGTAATATTCGACTGAAATTAATAATTTACCTCGAGTAAAATGCTTTAATATTATCCAATAATTCCTCTTTTGTACAATTTCGTTGTTTTGTGCAATTTTTTTGCAAACGCTGAAAGAGCCATTTTCTCTTTTACAACCAAATAATAAGGTGAATTTCCAGTTTCCTTTTATGACGTAGGTCATTACCATAGGCTGCAATTTTCTTATTGACACAATTATATAAAAGGCGGAAACATACAAAATACAGAGGAAAGCAACTGCACTATGACTCCGCCTGTAATATTCTTTATAAAAGACGACAAAATAGAAATAACCAAGTTAGCGTTATGGTTAAAAGAGTATTGTAACTTTTGAGAAGCAGACAAACAAGAAAAAAAAAGAAAAACAGAAACAAAGGGAGGCCGGCCCTGTTGTGATGCAAAAAGAATGTAAAACTAATGAACTAGCACCAAGTTAATAATCAATACCTACCACCTTTGAATATTCCGTGTTTAATTTATACTATTCGTCAGAGATGCGAGACAAGGTTCTCTTGTATGGCTGTTAGCATTCTGATATTTGAAGCAGTTTACGAGTTCTACGTCTGACTTTTCACTTCTTGACTTATATTACGCAAGAAAAAGTTACATTACTCAAAATGTACAAAAATAATATAATATAAAACATGAGATAACATAAAGATTACATTTCTAATTTGTCTAGGAAGTGTTTATCAGAATCTTTCAACTTCATACCGTTAAATAATAATAAATATGCCCCATAAGATTGGTAAACATTTCTTTTGCTATTTGCTAAGCTCAAGTAAAACACGTCACAGAGCAGCGAGTCTGTTCAGGGATTGTTCAGAAAGTTCTAAGCCTCATACTGACTAGTTGGAGGAAAGAAAAAAGATAATTTCACTTTTTTTAAAAATATATTTTCCTTTACTTTCATGCAGCTTGTCCAACTGCAATCGTGTCAGGAATGAATGTAATGACCTGGTCATTTAAAAATTCCTCCATAGCATATATGATCTGATAATAGTTTCAGAAACGCAAGTGGGATTATAGTTTAGGAAACAGAATTAAATCAGTAACGCTTATAGGCGCGAAGTTTGATGTATAAGGGGATGTGATAGTCATTCAAAGCCACTGGTGCAAATTTACACCCGCGCTCATCTTCAACCTGTGTTTCGATCGGATTGCTGCCTTCAGTTGTCTTAATTCTGATGCGGTTTTGGGTATGACGGTAAACTGTATCCGGCAGCATGCCTCTGATATGGGAGGGTCTGATGAATATGAAATCAGCTCTTAATTTCTGTTGTTCTAGGTATATCTTGTCCTGGAGTAGTAGCAGTTGTTAAGTTCCCAGCTATGGGCAAATAGGTACCCACCAATTTGGGGTCGAAACACTATGAAATCATAAAAAATGAATTTTATAGAAAAATATACATTTTTGAAAGGAAAAATATTACCAACAGTATATTTATGAAAGAAAAAATACAACAAGTAATACATTTCTGAATACAAACCTAAAGGACATCCTCAGTTTTCTAAAAGAAAATAAAACAATAAAAAACATTTTTCAATAATATCTGACTAAATTAATCTTCTCATTATGACTGAACATTAAAGCCCCACATTTTTGCCATTAAGTAGCCCACAGAGGTTGATATGCTGTTAAACAAAACTCAAACTCAAACTTCAATTCTGATGCATTGTATTTTTCATTAGTATTTTCCCTTTCTCAAGGTCGCCTATCATTATTACGCTTTCAGAGTCACTGAAAACCAGAAGCCGTCATCTTGCCAATAGGCACTGCATTCTTGAACGTCTTCCAGTATGTTGAACTACTGCTTTTTTTTATTTAGATTTGAAGAGGTAAACACAAAATTTATTATGAGTTATTAAATTCACAAGATAAGAATGGAAGACCACAACAGGATTCTCTATATTATCTTCATGGATTGCATTTGTTGTTTTCATAATATCCTTTTGGAAATATTTTATGTCTACTTAGAAATCGTCTTTGACCATTTTTAGATTTGTTGCGTATATATGTCATTTCTCCGGACCTCAACTACACAGGAATTAAGCCGAAAATCTGAAGAATTATTTTCTATTTTTATAACAAAAGGGTGTGTGTTGCAAAAACTATTCAGATATAGCTCTTCTCTCTAGATGAGGATTAGAACTTTTTAGCAATCCTCATCACACTGATTGAGACCAAGACGTAATTGATTTAGCGAAAAAATCTTACTAAACAACAAAACATTTGGAGGCGCCAAAGCTCAATTTTCTTTTAATCATTAGCTACAATTTTTCAAATACTACACATACTATATTGCGACATGTTCATATGGTTAAACCTGAAATTGAGAGAGATACTAAAAAATAAAAATGACTAAATTAAAACAACGCATTTACAGGGAAGCAAAAGTTGATATTCTCACGCAATTGCACATTCTTAGCTATAATATCAACACTGTTTAAGTATGTTATGACAAGGTTATGATTTTAAAAATACGTCATCACAATATTTGCTACAACCTTAAAAAACATCAAAATCGTGTCTTAATATGAATGTTAATCTATAACTATATTCTAAATACAAAACATGTATGTAATTTCGAATATTTACAAATAAATTATTCCAAGGGCTGAATCCATAGGCGGATACATTTTTTTCGTCATTGCCAAGACATTGGGAATGCAACTCAAAAGTGTAGGTAGTGGTCGGTATTTGTTATTTTTATTTCGCACATTTGGATAATTTGTTATATGTCTTTCCTCCTAGAACTCTAGCTGAACTGTGCGATGTTCACATTAACCAACACGCTTGTCTTTAAAATAAATTCCAAAGCTTGATCCCCACAAAGCCAACGGAGGTGTCGGAAGCCTAATCATTGTCCTGAAGAAAAATGCCCCTAAACTCTTCTCAGTCAAATCTAAATTTTACAACTACTATTTATTTACTTCTTGCTCGGCTGCCTGCTGGAAGTCTTTCTATGCATTTTCCTATATTTAAGAAATCTGAAGAAGACGCAGAATCCTCTAATCCTTGTTAGCCTCGTACAATTTGTAGTAACGTGTTCGAGGCTATTATCAATGCTGAAGTGGTTCAACATCTCACAGAGACTTCTCCGATAAATATTATTGTTTCGGCTTCACCAGGTCTACTGTTGATATGATAACGACTATCACAGAAAATATATAACAGACGCTCAATAAGAACAGCGAAGCACGAGCCGTTGCCTTAGATATCTCCAAAGCATTTGACAGATTCTGGCATAATAGCATCTAGGCAAGCTACAAGTCTATGGTATAACTAGACGTTTATTATATCTAATCCAAGTCGTTCCTTTTAAATCGAAGTATGAATGTAGCATTGAACGGACATGCTTCCAGATACTATCGTACAAACGCGTATATCCCACAAGGATCTTTTATAGGATTTACGCATTCTCTTATCTTCAAAAGTGATTTCCCTTATGTAATCTGATCCCAAGTAGGCATCTACGCTGACGACAACATTAATTATTCCTGTCTTGATAAAAAAGCTGCCAAAACTGCGAAAGCAAACCTCGAAGCTGATTTTTAAAAAGACCTCGAATCTGTGATGGACTGGGGTATGAAATAGCTCGTAAAAGTTTTTTTCTTCCTACACGATGATGTTATCTTTAACCAACATAGACAATCACTACGAACCAAATCATCAGCATTTATCAGGCTATCTCTGAAATCAAGATACTGCGCCTCTTCGATACAACAATCTCAGTGGACCTCAAGTAGAATGGCTACACTGACTCTATAGATAAATCAGCAGCTAAGAAGTTTGTTTCAATGTGAAAAGCCAGGAATTGTTTCTCGCCTGAATTCATTTTGCACATATATAAATCCAACATTCACCCAGGCATTGAATACTGCTGTCACATGTGGTCGTTTGCCTCTATTATTCATCTCAGGATTATTGACAATCTCTAATAAAAAATCTGCAATATAATCGATCTCGAAGAGATATCTCAACTACAGTCAACTACAGTCACATTCTCACCGACGTAATGTCACTTCCCTCGGGGCCTTCGATATATATTTACACGGGTTCTGCTCCGATGAGTTTAGCTTCCTAGTGTTCTCTCTGAATGAATTTAGTTGATCTACTAGACTAGCAACTAGGGTTAACACTTTTACAGTGAAACCAATCAAATATAATTTTTAACTTTTATCCTCTAGCAATTCTTGCCTGTGAAATTTCTTTCGGTATACTTGCTTCCCTGACAGCTCCAGTATCCAAGAATTTAAATGAAATATCAATTGCCACCTGTTAGCTTTTTGACTCTCATCCTTTCACTGACAAAACTTGTATCATGTTCTTTACCCTTTCCCCTCTACAATAATGCAGCCCTTTTTCAACTAGTGTTCTCAATCTTCTCTTATTCATTCTCCGAAACCCTCTTTTAATTGTTCTTTCTAATCACTCTCCTATTTTGTAGCCATGACTGCCTGGGTCGGAGTGAAATGTTTATAACAAAGATATATGTAAGATAAAATAGTGGGACGTGAATCATAATCGCTTAATAATGACATTTAACTAGAAGAGGACAAATCTGAACAACCCCTGGAAGTATAACACATGGATCAGCAGTTCTTTTTCAGGGATTTCTTTATACGGATTAAAAGGAACAAAAGCTGGTTCGAGTCAGTTTATTCTCTAAATAATTCATTAATATTTCAAATGTTTCAAACAAATCGTTTCCTTCTTGCACACGTTTCATGAATCACAATTTCATTTTGCGGATGTGAGAATTCAGAATTGAGAACGATGCTGTTTACGATCAATCTTCCATTTGCAATTATATATATACATACACACACACACACACACACACACACACACACACACATATATATATATATATATATATATATTTAGTGATTCTTTTCTATTCTTTGTTTATAAATTTACTTTTCCAAATATAATATGTTCAAGAGAAATTATGCTGTTTTAGATAAAACATAATTTATAAAATACAAAGAGTAATTGGATTAATTACTCTGGTATATATAAATGATTGTTGATAAGTAAAGCATTGTATTGGGGTAAGATAGATTTGTTCATATCTGCAGAACCCCTACGTAAAAGTTGGTAGAATCGGTCCTCTCACATGGAATAAAAATGAGCAGGAAACCAGCATTCACTATCATGTGTTCAAGGAAATGGGAACCAACATAATTATTTTTTATTTCGTTTTGCGTTCACTATTTTATTTTTGCTTTGAACGTAACAGATGCTGGTTACAGTAGACTTAAGGAAAAAACACAATTACATAGTGGTTCAACAATTTTAAACATTTTCAATCTCCCTTATCAAAGGTCTTGTAGCGGGGCGTAGATCTTCAAACCTATGGATATTCTTTGCCTGTCCACCTTTTTGAATTTTGAATCCGACAAAAGGTCACTTATAGTAGACGGTGGTAAAAGCGGTTCATAATCTACACATTAATTAGACTCGATACAACTAAAATTTGGTAAGCAAACGAGGATGACAATCAGAACAGAAAACGTTATTGAGAAAAGCATGAAAAATAAATTCAAAGATTCAATAAGACTGAATATAACGTTTGATCATGCCAATAAACTTGTTAATATATTTATGGATAAGAAAGCTAGTACCTGTAAGAGATTTCAAAAAGCGTGACGTGCAAGATAAAAGACAACCAGTTTCTATTTAGAAATATTAACAGTAAAGATATAAGCCATTGCTAATAATTAATACTGAACTGAAACAGGTGAAGTTAAGATAAGAATGAAAAAATTTTGTTATAAAAATTACTAAGAATACATATTGAGGAATAGTACGGGGAATCTATGTTAAGACGTTGAGTAACGTATTAAAGCTTGGGTGCAACGTCATGCCGGAAAACATTGAATTTCTTTTTCTATGGGTTCTGTCAAGGTTCCCTAGATCCGTTATAGATACGCCAGACCAGATAAATCAGCAATATTCAATGCATAGTCGAAAGTTAGACACATAAGTCAGTAAGATAGATTATAGAAAAAAACATTGTCTAAATCGACGCACTAACATAATTTACCATTTAGCAGTCCAAGCTGTTCATTCAATATTATCATTCCTCGTTATGCTATTGGAAAACACAATAAGGTAGTCTCCTTGAGGTTTGCATGAGACACGCTCATGAAAGGTAAAAATATATTTATTGTTCTATTAAAAAGTTATTGATGAATTGTAAAATACAGGCATATATACATAATGACTGCTTACCTGAGATATTTTCAAGACATTGCTATAAAAATACGAATGTAGGACAGATTTTGTCTTTAATTTCATCTGAAATTAAAGCCAAAATATGACGTTTTAATTGGCTCATGATTAAAGATAAGAAACATGCATTGTCTGTTATATTTAACAATATGTTTAGAACTCACACACACACAAACACCAAAACACACACACACACACATATATATGTGTGTGTGTATGTGTGTGTGTGTAAAGGTGGTGAAACACGTGAGTTTCCTATAATATCAAGATTGTATAAACTGGTTAATAACATCTAATTATCCAAAGAACACGCAAATATACGCTTATATACACACACACACACACACACACACACACACACACATATATATATATATATATATATATATATATAACACAAAATGTAAATACATTTTTAAAATATTAGGCAAAAACAGAATATATCAATTCAAGAATTTCCATGATTTTTTCACTAAATTACAATCTTCAAAAGCTTACACTTATCTAAAAGATATATCCAGTTTTTAAAGCTCGAATAAACAACTGTATGAATACTCTTTGAGAATTCACATCTCGCTAGACATCCGCTGCAATCTACCCACACATTTTTGTATAAAAGAGGAAATACTCCAGCGAGGGAAAGAATATATAAATGATAATTTCCACCACTAGGAGATGATGCTGAACCTGAAATATTAAATTCCGAATTGGAAGCTGCAATGGCCAAACTGCAAAGAAACAAAGCAACCAGACAGAATTTTAATAGAGCTGCTGATAACTCTGGAAGAATTCGGCACGGGAAACATTTCAAAAATAATAAATGAAATTTATAATAGTGGTGTAATACCAGATGACCTATGCAAGTCGATTTTCGTAGCAGTGCTTAAGAAACCAGGTGCAAAATATTGCAAATTCCAACCGAACTATCAGCTTAATGAGACATATCACATAACTGATCATCCGAATCCTGATTAATAGAAGAACAGTGCGGGATCGTCAAAGATACTGGAAAAATAAACGCCATTACGTTTATGATTAGGGTATATTTCGATAGGGCAATACAAATGAAGAATGACTTGTTCCAATGTTTTATCGATTGTGCACATGCTTTCGACAAAATACACCACAAATAAGTGATGAAGATGCTCAGCAGCCTCGACATATTTGGGAAAGATATAAGTGTAATTAAGAATCTCTCCTGGTAGCAAACTGTCTGCATACAGACAGGTAACATATTCAGCAGATATACAAAGAGAGAAACGGGCGAATGACAAGAATGCGTCATTTCACTTTATCTGTTAAATTTGTATATTTAGAATATTATTGAGGATTTTAAATCAGAAGCCACATTTTGAATAACATAAGGTACACACATGATGAAGTGCTGATTGAAGACATGGAAAGGAAACTACAAAACCTCCGACAGAAGATAAATGAAGAGAGTGACAGAAAAGAACTACAAATAAACAGCAAGAAAACAGAATGCTTCGTCATCAGCAAAAAGAGAAGCCCAAAAGGCAAAAAACTGTTGAGGGGCTACTAAATTCAAGCAGGTAAAAAATTTTTAAAACCTGCGAAGTGTTCTTACAGAAGACGGAAAGTGTGACACAGAGATCCGAAGGCGAATTATTATTGCAAACAACATGTTCCAGAAGCTGTGAAAAGGCATTAAAAATCAGGAAACTTTCACTGGAAACAAGGAAGGGAGTATGAAATTGCTATGTGATGTCAGTTCATCAATACAGCAGTGAATGCTGGACAGTACCATCAAAGTTGAAGAAAAAATCTGAAGCAACTGCAATGTGTTTCTACAGAAGGCGGATGCGGATATCGTGGATTGAACTTGTAAGCAATGATGAAGGCTTTGGAAAGGATGGAAACAAAAAAGGAAATTAACAATGAGCATCAAAGAGAGACAACTAAAGTTCCCTGTGATATGCAATAAGAAAAGAGGTCATGTGGAACCTGATACTAACAGGCCAGATAGAGGGAAAAGAGATAAAAAGAGATAACATATATGAAGGGCCTGAGCAGGTTGATGACAGAGCGGGGGTTGCGTGGTGTTACAGGAGAAAGTATGCCTAGAGCCATCAATAATGGGGAGGCATGGAAGGCCATGATCACCTATGTCCTGGAAAAACAAGGCACATAGAAGAAGAATTATCCCTGATGCCATGTCTGTAGGCATAACCTCAATGATAGCAAATGCTTACTCCCCTCTTCGGCGTATTTTAGTATTCGACCTACTGGCTCAGAATTGTGTTATTTTTAATCTTATACATTTTCTTTTTTGCCACAAATGAAGAAAGACAAAACAAAGTCATTATATCCCAGAAATTAGATCAGAATTCTGTTTCCAGTTCAGTAAGCATAAAATAAGTCATTAACTACCATAAAAACAATATACATGTCTCTACTAACTTCAGCCAATCGCTTCATAGGGTCTCTGACTTCAGATGCGTGCTTTTGGCGTTTTCATTCAACAGCCACCATGAAAACACAGATCTTTGTTAAAATGTATTTATAAAATAAATTCATATATACAGAAATTAAAAAGGGATTTGAATTTACACGGAGGGTATATTTTCCACAGGGAGACCTATAACCAATACAAATATTCCTTCTTTTGTTATCCAAGTATCTTTAAAAAGGACGAGTTCAAAAATACCGACTTCAAATTTTCTCTTCATATTTCAATCCAATGAAAAGCTTAATGTATAATAAATATCATTTTTTTGCCAATATTGGAATAATATTTTCGGCTTTTCCTTAAGTTGTTAACAAAACTTAAAGGAAAAGCCGAAGATATTATTCCAATATTGGCAAAAAAATGATATTTATTATACATTAAGCTTTTCATTGGATTGAAATACGAAGAGAAAATTTGAAGTCGGTATTTAAAAATCTTCATATAAGAGGAAGCACAATTTTTGTTTCATCATGTATTTCGGACATCATATTAACGCAACTTAACTCCACACTAGAAGACAACACGAAACTAGCTTGAAGGAACTTTTACATACAAGATCAGGTTTCTTTTCCTGACCACGTTTTAAAAATATTTTTATTCCAAAAAATTCTAAAATTTAAGAATAAGTTCTAATAATCCCCGATTACATCACGTAGATCCAAAGCGCAATAGACCTACGATTCTGTTTATTCCAACTACGCAAATTTGGCAAATTCAAAAAGTGGCTTAAGCAAAACTTAACACTCTTTTAAATTTTGAAATAACGCGGGTTGTTTTACGCAATGCAAATCCTGTAAATGAACATCTGGAAAACGCCTTACGTGTAAGAAAATAAAATATGCAATTTAATTAAAATGACCAGTTACTAAAACTTCTGCCGAACACACAAATTAAATCCAAGACAAAAAATATATTAGACTTCATCATTGTCATATCAAATCCAATACCGATAAAGCCGTCCATACAAACTGCATCAAAGTATCCGACTAGCAACAGATAAAGCCTTAACACTGTGAAAGAGACGGTCTTTTTCCAGTCAAAAAACTGGATTCTGTAAATATGTATTAAGACTTTGAAAACTTTCTCCACAAAGTTCAATTAAGTGAATACTCCTTTACAAACAGCACCAACAACTTACATTCTACCGCCAATGGGAGTGCACACATTAAAACTGCAAACATCTACACACTGGAATTTATTAAATATACAAAATCACCAAATCTGTTCCAATATTAGAAATACAAGGAACCAACTGGATAATGTTAAACAAAACATATTCCCTCGGAATAGTATCAACATGTCAAGGCTGTATCGAAAATCCGTAAAAACTCTCCAAAAGCAAACACATAATCTTCATAGAAGTCAAAGTGATTTAATCACAGAAAAATTAAATAAAAAAAGGAAAATCAGTTGATAAATCAACATTTCTACGAAAAACTAACCCATGACCTCATTATGCATTTCATATCAGAACTCCAATGTAATTAGCCATTTAGACTAATGTATGCAGTAAGAAGTTAAGACTTTATTCCCGGAAATTTTAAACTAGGCAAGTTCTACACTATCTCTAAATTAAATAAATTTCCAGACGTAATCACAGGCACAACCATTCACCTCTAAATAGAGAATATTAACAAAAAAAAAAAAAAACATTCAAGATGCACGATAGAGTCTCCTAAAATAATTCCCTACGGATTGACCGATAGTTTCATCAATTAGAAACCTGTCACAACACGTTGCAGCTCACAATTACTAAATACTCAAATATCTACTACCCAACGTTTTTAGTTATATTAAAGACACTAGCCATTTCTTAAGATTTCAGGGAATATAGATAGCTTCCCAAACGATTAAATTTTTAAATGTATGGATGTAATATCCCTATATTCTAACATACATCACGAGGAAAGAATACTAGACGGTAATATTTTTACGTACCGATTGCTTTCGGGAAAACAACACAAACGACTTCACCAACATCATACATTTCATATTTACGCATAACAGTTTCGAGTTCAACGGATGATATTTTCTTTGGGAGTTAGATGCACAGCGACGGGATTATAAATATCACCTTACTATGGATGCCATGGAATATTATATGTTGAATAGATTACATATAGAACACTTACACTACCATAAATACATTACTAACCCTTTTTTAGGGATACATGCAGAGAACAGTCTTCTTCGTCTCCTTCTGTGTGCCCTGTCCCTTCATGACGTAGACGATCATGGTTCTCCACGTCTCCCTATCCCTTGTGGTTCTTAGTATGTTTGTTCCTGTTACTCAGTCAGTATCAGGTTCTCGAGGCTCTCCTTCCCCATTGCGTGTCCCAGGAACTTCAGTTGTCTCTTCCTGATGGTCAGTATCAATTTACCTTTTTGTTGCTATTTTTTCCAATACCACATCGGTGCTTGCATGCTCAGTCCACGATATCCGCAGCAGCATTCTGTAGAACCACATTTCCGCTGCTTCCAGTTTTGTCCTCATTTTCGATGATATGGTCCAGCATTCGCTGCCGCATTGAAGAACTGACATCACGTAGCAGTCCAGCACTCTTTTCTTTGTTTCTAGTGAGATTTTCCTGTATGTTAGTACTTTGCTCATCTTCTGGAACGTGTCCTTTGCCATGCCAATTCGCCTTCGGATCTCCGTGTCGGACTTTCCATCTCCTGTTAGAACACTTCCTAGTTATTTAAATGTTTGTACCTTGCTTGATTCTGGTATCCCCCACCTGCATTTGGGATTTTGGGTTGTACCTTTTGCTGATGTCCATACACTCAATTTTCTTAAAGTTTATTTTTTGTCCATTTTTGTCACTCTCCACCGTTACCTTCTGTATGAGGTCTTGTAGTTTCCATTCCGTATTCGCAATCAGCACTGTATCATCTGCATACCTTATGTTGTTCAAATAACAAATCCTGTCGTATCATCTAGGTTGCTCAAAATATTTTCGCTGTACAGGTTGAACAAATCTGGTGAAAAGACACATCCTTGTCTTACGCCTTTTTCTGTTTTTTGTAAATCTACTGAGATCGTTACCTGTCCGTATGTAGGCAGTTTGCTGCCAGTAGAGATTCTTAATTACTCTTATGTCTTTGCCGAAAATGTCGAGGCTGCCGAGCATCTCCATCAATTCTTTGTGTCGTATCTTTTCGAATACCCTCGCATAGTCAATGAAGTATAGGTACAAGTAGAAGAGTCTAGAAAACCTTAAAAACACCTCTAAAGTTTTCACTAAACGATCACTTTGACAATAGAATATTTCTCCACTTTTTTATTCTGTTTCTGGATGTACAGGCACGTCTAAATAATAACGATATCTGTACTACAATTTACAATAAGTCCACAGATAAACGTTGCCACCTAAATTTCAATACCTGACACTCGACTAACCTACAAAAATTAATAATCTACAATCAATGTTTACGCATATAATTTATTCGTTAACAAAATGTGGATTGCAAATACACATAGGAGATCTGTTCGGTTAGTTTCATAATAGAAATGACCAAATTAAATATATGAAAACATCAATCATTAAGGCTTCCAAACAAAATGGATATACTTATTTAATGAAAAAAAAAAGAATAATTTAAGAATTCTCCCACAGTTCTAATTAAATCGCAATATTCATATAATTTCAGATATGAAATATCTGACAAAAGAGTTCCTATATTTAAAACGCGAGCAAACAATTAGATAAATATTCACCGAGAATCTACTTCACGCTACGCGTCTGCCGCTAACGTACACATACTTTCAACATAATACATAATTCACCATATCACCATGCGAATATCACCTAAAATAAATCACCACATATAATTTCACACACCGGGTACTCACGTAGTTTGGAAATCAGCGTTTCAGAATTTGACAGTTCAAATTTTATATATTTGCATACGTGCCACAAACAAAAAAAAGGAAACTATTTTCAAGAAATTGGAACCTAATTGAATTAGCGTTGGATTAATCATAATGATTTCTTTGGGACAACAACAACATTTTACCTATTGCTGCATATTTAAACTGTCGTTTCATAGCTTTGATGACATCAGATGCATGGTTTTAGAAACTTCATTAGGGTTGAAGTTGTTGGGGTGTTGGGGTGTTTGTTGTGGCCAGAAACAAAGACAATATGACGGAAGAGTGTTAAACAAAAATATTACAAAGACAGTAGTACAAACATATACCAATGAAAAATGAGTAGCTTGACTGTTAATCTTGTTGTCTGAAACATCTTGTGGAAGAGATTCTGCTCGCACTCTCTGCGTATCTTTTACTCTATATATTACTTTCTATTTCTACAAAGCATAACTGCTAATTATATATGTTTTAAACTAATTCATGTGACATATCGTCAGGTACTCTTAATATCCCCCACTTTCGTATTAACTCCGAAAGGTGTCTTAATATTTTGTCTTCTTGTATTTACGAAGATAAATTCCGTTATTTTTCTTAAACGGTGAAGTTAAAAATCATATTTTATGAATGACCTTTAAGCCCCCGTAGATAAATCCGCGCAGATCCGGGTTTCGTTTGACTTCTTTGGTCGGTGAAGCCCATTGACTACACAATTTTCGATAAGGAAGACGTTCTTTCTTGTCTGTCAAGTTCCTTATTTTCTTTTTTTTTTTTTTGGTAAAGAGACGAAGGGCACATTACGTTTTTTTCTTAAACATTGGCTGAATTTTTTAACTCAAATTTTTCCGTCATCTTGCGATATTGACCAAGATCCCCAGAAAAAAATCTTCCGGAAAAATCTCTTTTAAATTTTTATTAAATTACTAGCCTTTATTGTCCGCTTTTCTAGTTTTTGGCCAAATAAATTAATTGAATTGTACAACAACTTAAATTTCTCCATCAAGTCGGTCCCAAATTAAATTGCTGTATATTGTAATACAAATGTTTTTAGTTTAAACGTCCGTCTTTGAAACGCTTCATTCGTGAGAAGTTCTCTCGTAAACATGATTTCCTCCATTTTTCCCATGTGTGTAGATATATGAGGGTTAAATCTGAACCAGAATCCAAGTGCATTTCTAGGTACGATTTGTCCGTTCACGTACTGTGGCATCTAAAATCCTATACTCCTTTTAGAATTTTATATATTTTGTATAATTTAACAGGGAACAATAGATTTTTCAATTCGAATGCTTGTTAAATAATAAGCATATCCATCGCATTTTCCTTTGATAAAAAATTGCATTTTAAAAATTTCACACTGATTCTTAAAACCATATAACTTAGAAAAATATCATAGCTGAAATAAAAAGAAAGACAAACATTCATTTTTCGTATAGAAAATTTTCGTACCGTTATATACATACTTGTAACTAATATTCTTCACACAGAAGATACAGGATGGATAAAACGAGCGGTGTGAAACTAATAAATATTATTTCTTTAATATTCCTCGAAGAATAAATGAGAAAGCCCGTGTTCTAATGCATGTACCGTTCCAAAATTTTGGTGTTTCTCTATTCCCTTAATTGCCGTGGACAATAATGCCTTGCCTCTGTTTCTCTAAAAAGCAACTGGCAAGGAGCAGACTAGTATTTTCTCTAGGCCTGTTAAATATCAAGTGAATGAATCTTAACTAAAGGGAGGTAATTGCATTACTGCAATACCTTTGTAAACAGCGCAAGATTTTAAACGATCGACCTTCATTTTTTGAATGACAACAGATTTCAATTCAATCAAACATTAACTTATTTTAAGAATGTAAAACAGTTTATTTAATATCTTTTCAGTAATTTCTACTCTGAAATCATAAAAGTTGGCGCTTCTTGAAATCAAGCGTCACGTTTGAGTCTGATAACAATAAAAAATGTTAAAATAACTTTGATAAGTATTACTAAAATCAATATGCATTTCTGCTCAAATTAGTTATTAAGTTAATCATCGGAAAATAGTTTGAATTACACTAAATGGTTTGAGGCCTGTACATATTTTACAAGTTTATATAATAATAGTTCTTGGCTTACATTTTTCAGATCCGAAAGCCACTCAAGCGTAAGTTGACAGCATATGCTCTACTTTGATATTTAATCATAAAACCTGGACATATACCCGGGGACACACTGTTGCATGAATTTAGTTTTCACTGGTTTTGAAGTATACCTTCATCAAAGAAAATACATCCTGAAAAATAAAAAAATGTATCATCAGTACAAAATGGACTCAAAGAAAACAGGCTAAAATATTACATAAATTCTCAGGCAAGCCATTAAATATACAAAGATTTTGTTCTTGTGTGAAGTGTGGTACATTCTTATGTAGGACATGTGTTTTACTGAGTGATTTTACTGCGAGCAAGCCGGCAGTAAGAAGACAGACACTGACTGGAGGGAGGTTGTCTAAAATTTTCCGTATTCTATTCACTTGTTTGATCTGACCGCAACACAAGATGAACCAAACTAACATTTCGAACTCTGGCAATCCGGATTAAAAAATAAATCTATCAACAAGAAAGTTCTGCTACCATGACGTAACTACTTTTCATGGTAAAGTTTTCCGAATTACGAAGGAAAGATTCTATTTTGAAAAATAGACAAATCATAGACGAAAGCTTATATCATACACACGCATATGATTCTGAAACTTACAAATCACCACATATTAACGCTAGTTTAGATTTTCTTACTTAAATCATTTTGTAGAATCTTTACTATTTTTACAAATTAGATATTTTGCAGATTTTTCCTACATTATTGATTTTATAATATTTTTACGTTAGTCTCTTTGCAGACTTTTAAAGTTAATCTTTTTTACGTTAGTCATTTTATAGATCCGTTTTACTGTCTTTATAAAACACGTGGAAATTTACAAAATATATTTATCTTGCAAATTTTTCAAGTTAGTGGTTTATAAATATATATAAAAACATTTCACCTTAAGACATACAGAGTTATTACACTTGTTGGTAATTTCTTTTGGTGTGTATGTGATATTTTATTATGAAAACGAAGGGCACAGTATATTTTCAGTTAATAATATATTGTAATACTTTAATTTTTGTCAGAAATATTTTTGCAACATTATAAGAACGAATTTACACTTTTGCTATTATATTTCGTAATATTTCAAATTTGCTTTTTGTTAGTGATGTCTGTTCAGTCTTTACAAAGTTTGTCCACATCCTGTTTTATTCATTTATTCATTCAATAAATTTACGATCTCTTGCTTTTTTGGAAATGTGTATTTTTCTACATCAAGCAAAATATACAACAGAATTTCAAAGAATATAATAACAATATCTATGCAGTTTTAAACACATATCTCTCAAACACTCAAAGATACACAGGCAAAACATACATGCATATATATATATATATATATATATATATATATATATATATATATATATGTGTGTGTGTGTGTGTGTGTGTGTGTGTACACGAGAATTTTCGGATGCTTACCCATGTCATGTGTAGTGGTTAAGTGAAATGAGATCGAACCAAACATCTATTATAAACATTCACATCATAAAGACAATATATTTTGTGTATCTATTTATCTATGCTCTGTTTTTGTCAAAACTAATGGAATTTTGCGTAAAACATTGACTCCATATACCTCTAAAAAATCAGAGGGAATCTTCCTGAAAAAAAAAACAACAACAAAAACATTTGACTCCGTACAGTTCATTCTAGATTTCGGTCCTATTTTACGATAACATTCGAAAAAACGGAAGACAAAAAATATAATCGGTTTGATTTAATCAGACTTGTTTATCTGTCTATCTTTTTATCTATGGATATGGAAAGGATATAGTCATCAATCTATAACGGTTCCCTTTTTTGAAATTTCATGAAAAATATCCTTTCTTAAAGAATATTTATCTACCCTAACCGATGTTTAGGTCAAGTTGTAACCAACTTTCTTACGGACTAACAAAAAAATAATGTCTACTAGACTCTCTCTCTCCCTCTCTCTCTCTCTCTCTCTCTATCTGTCTCTGTTTCATTCACTCACTCACTTTCTCACTCACTAACACACTCACTCACATACACACACATATAAACGCACACACCCATACATATTTACAAATTACACCTTATCGCCTGAATGGCACGTAGACAAAATAAAATTATTTTTACTTACATAGTTAAAGCAATAATTATTGTTGTCTTTGTTAGGCTTGGAATTCAGTAATTTATTGTAGCATGGAAAGCATGTAAGGAGTGATTAACCAATGAAATTTAAACAACACAAAAATGAAAATATCCGCATTTATTTCTATTTTCTGTTTATATTTTATTCTCCAATCAATCTTTAATAAACGTGAAACACGATAGACTGGTAAACATTTCCCATTTGTTCATTTTCCTATTTTTTATATATAAATCTACCATTCATTAAATAATGTTACCATATATGGTCGGTTTTTTTCTGCTATTCATCTCGAGGGTTTTGACAAAATCCAAAAGAACATTCATAACGTAATCGATTTTGACTTAGCAGCTCGCCTTCAGTCACATTCTCACTGATGTGATGTGGATTCCCTCTGTCTTTTCTACAAATATTTTTACAAATTCAGCTCTGATAATAGTATTCCCTGGTGCCCCTATCATATAAATTTACTCCTGCTACTAAATTGGTATCAAGGTCCCATTTTTTTACAGCCAATATAGTAAAATGCAGCCGTCACATCTACTCCAATAGTTTTTTTCTCTCACTTTCCGTTTGTGGAACTCCCTCCCTTATATCCGTTTGCAAATGTTTAAATGAAGGATTTATTGCCAGCTTCTATCTCTTTGAAGTCTCATCCATTTCCCCGAACCCCATTTCTTCCACTGTATCTTATCCACGTTTCTAAATCACTTCCATCACATATAACCTTCTTAGAAATCCTCTGTACTCTTTTTTGTATCATTGTAACCCGATGATCACCAGTGGTTGTCATGCGTCCCTCGGGGTGAAATGTCTATATGGGTTATAGGATCGCAGCTTCGTTTTGGAAGCATTAAATATTACTAATCATTTCTTACCCCAGTCTTTCACTGACTGGAGGTCTTTTCGAGAGTAGCAGCAAGGTTTATTTTCTCTTCAACGGCAGGTTTCTTAGCAAGTCGGGAGTAAAAAGTGATATTCTGTAAAGTGCACAAAATTTTCTTTTAGCTAAACCTAGACACAGACAGGCATTAATTTAACTTAGGAATCTAGTACTAAAATGTCTTATTTCTAATTAGCATAATTATTATTGCGAATAATATGCTTTCGTGAGAGTATATCTGATTCAGTGCTGAATAACACTCATATACAGTCGTATGATATCATGTAAATTGCTTATCTTATTGTAGATGTTTGTCCTTGTTAATAATCACAATCATAGACCTTACGCCAAACTAAGGTAAATATCAAAAACATTGACCTCATAAGGACGATATTTTTTGTGTAAATATTTATCTTTAATTCGGTTTTTAGTCAAATTCATACCTGAATGATTTTATCCTGTGGATAAATCAATAAGTACATTTTGGACTCATCTGCATAAACAACCTAATAATTATGCGCGAAATATAACACTTTCTTCGCTGCGTTTACTGATTCTTAAATAGTATTCACGAGAAAAATAACAATATTAATTTCGTTCAAACATTTATTCCTTTCTTTTTTTCTATATATGGATAAGTATGTAAATAGTGTAAAAAACATTACAAAAAAGTTCATTTTCTTCGTTGGCTGGAAGTAATATAATTACGATAGAAGTTATCGGTGCAAACAACTTCCTAAAAAGTCTACTCTTGTGTTTTTTTATTATTGCATGTATTTATTCTAGAAAATGACTTAGTCCCAAAAAATTTCAAACGACACCAAATATGTCGACTGATGTGCGGTAACATGCATGATGTAATCGTCAACAAACTCTTCATATTATTGAGCATTATGTTAGGCTCTGATTTCTATCCTTATGTTTTTTATAAATACTTTATTATTTTTCTTTATTCAATATTCTCTACTTCCCAGACCGGTATACGTAATACTCAGTGTGTGAAAGTGAAAAAAACGGTGTTACCACATATCTGGGTAAATATTTTTAAAATGTGTGATTTAATGCTTATATAGGATGAAGACACTTTGTATAATGCCTACGTCGAATAAACACATCTTGTAATATATATATATATATATATATATATATATATATACTTGTCTCTCTCTGTAATTATATAAAGAGAGAGGGAGATGGATAATTAGATAGAGAAAAAAAAGTGTGTAACAAAATGACAGGGGGATAGATAGATAGATAGATAGATAGATAGATAGATAGATAGATAGATAGATAGATAGATAGATATTCTAGAATCCTGACAGTACTTTCGAAGCCCAATAAAAAACAAACATAAAAAACTATGCTGACGAAATATTTCCTGATAATAGTACAAACTTTTCAAGAATACATTTCGTGTGTGTGTATGTATATATATATATATATATATATATATATATATATATATATATATAAAGAGATAATAACTATACTCGTGTCGAAAAACATTCCACGGATCTGCGAAGAAAGGAAAAAAATAGTTTTAAAAAATGAAAGAGCTAAGTACATGAACAACAGTCAAAAGCGTTCAGACCGAGTCCGCACGGAGCCCAATAACAAACACCGACACGAGTAATCGACAAACACAAACGCTCTCACTACTTAGGTAGACCGAAATGAGTAATGTATACTTGTATACTTAGTGAGCGAGACAGAATATATATATATATATATATATATATATATATATATGTATGTATTCTATTTTTAAATTAGATATTAAGCGACCTAGATCTCTATCATGAGAGGTGTCTTCAGGCTATTTTCAATAACTGATTTTGACTTTTACCGTTTTTCTTTTAAAGAACGCTCTTGTTCGTGTTAAAAAGAAGATATTAGATTAAAAAATAATTTTTATTTTATACTTCTGTAGAAGCTTTTGAAAGTGAAACATGTTAGAGTAAAGACACTTTCTCCTACCTGTTCTTTACTAATTCCATTCATATTGTCGGATTTTGATCCATATATTTAACTCACATACTTATCTATCTATCTATCTATCTATCTATCTATCTATCTATCTATCTATCTATCTATCTATCTATCTATCTATCTGTCTGTCTGTCTGTAGTTGATTTATATATTGGATTCGTAACACAGGTATTATGTAAATATAAGTATAATTTAATACATATATTTATAAACAGATACGCGCATAATTCCGCCTATGCAGCCACTAACATATCTTCTTATTATAGAATGATATTAAGCAATGAAGATTACATGTCTTTGCACGTGATCTTGGTATTCATTGGATTCAGCTATTTTTCCCTGTATTCAAAACGATGTGTCTTGGTTTGTTTATGTGCATTTATGAAATGCAGTAAAACTTATATATAATGTATTGTGCTTTCGTTATGTAACACTAGATTTTTGTTTCTCCTAAAAGCAATAACAAATAAAAAAATGTTGCGATAAAAGCTTTTCGTTGAGAATTTTCTTTCCTGCACAAAAGAGGATATTTTCCCTTATCCTACCAAACGTAAATCGACGTAAAGGAGAACAATGTATTAATGAAACGGAATTAATTTTCTACAAATATATATCTATTCACATGGAAAAATAACTTATACATCAGTTTTCTTGCCTCTTTGCTTTTACACAAGTCAGTTAAGTCTATTTTATGTAAATGCGTAGTAAACTTGCAAGCGATTATGAGCTTCTACCTTATTTATTAAGGGTGGAGATCAGAAATAATTTTTCGTTGGAGATTCCAGAACATGATAATAATCTTGTGAGTTATTTCTCTTCCAGTAATAATACTTATTTTCATCTAATTTATAGCGACATACTTATTTGTATTCCAGCCAGTATTTGATGGCTATTAAACTAATAAAAATCAATTGATGTTACAATTATGTGGCTGTGAATTATGGGATTGCATGAGATCTACAGTATATACTATGAAACCTTTCGTCGTGGCGTCACCAAACTTTTGACTTTCTATTGATTAATTCGACATTAGCTTAACTATCATTAAGTTTCCTTATAAAATGAAAGTCTCGTCTTTACTAATGTTAACTTTACATTAGGATATTGATTTCGCTTATTATGTATCTTAGAACATATTTTATTTCACTATGAAATCGTTCCTTATGTGTTCTTTATCTACTTTTGAAGCTAAATTATTACATTAACTAGCCAAGATAATATTTCTCCCATACGGGATTTTATGTTTTTTTCCGTTTGGTTAGGCTGATATTGACTGACAAATGAATAAATCTCCAAAGATTTTCCTTTGAGATCCGAGGGTTGTCATTGTTTCAAACACATAATGCATTCAAGTGATCACCAGTTACCATACAAACTATATTACAGAATGTCATAGGCTGACTTGGTTTTCAGTTGTCCATAATATCAGATATGTGTGATCTTGAAAATGCGTTTACTCTCCAAATAATCGAAAACGTTTGTTTTGTTAATAAAAAAAGAAGAGGCACGGATTAGATAAAGAACAAATGTGCTCCTTTATAAAGGTCAGTCATCCACAATAATGGCCACTTGTTTTGCTTTTGTGTTGTACGTTTGATAGCTGTAAAAACTATAAGTAGATATGTTTTATAGATTTATTGTGTCGGCTACTAAATCGATATTGACCGAAAAAATATAACTAAATTATTGGACGTAATAAAACTGCCAACAGTCCTTTTGATCTAAAACCTAAAGAATTGTATCGATCAAATAAAGCAATTTTCTAACAATCAGGTAAGTATTTCGATAAGCAAATACTTTATTTTGCATGAGAATGCTTGTGAAAAACGGTTTTATGTGAGGAGAGATTCGCTGTGCGTTTGTGGATATGCTTAGTATTCAGTGAACGGGTCCACATATACGCAGAACAAAAACGTTTGAACAGGGACGTTTATAGCTTTCTAGACATGGGACTTCACACAGGTATAAAGCGAATTATTAAAATCGAGTAACTGTTTGGCTAGACAGAAACCAGCACGTGTGTTGTACTATATAAAAAATATCTTGAAAGACGTTATTCATTATTTTTAATTGTAATGCATTGATTAGGAAATTATGTACTTTTCTATAATATAATTTGATTAGAAAACAGTAGTATGATTCTCTGAAGCCATTTTCCTATACTTTAGATCGCAAGAAAGCACACTGTCTTCGTTCTCGCTACTAGATTCTATATGTCTGTTTAGATTTATACCTACGTTTAATTTTTGACCTTTCATGATATTTTTCTCCCACTACTACTAATCTCATCATTATCATCATCACAGTATTATTTGTAGTAATAGTAATATTAGTAGTAGTGTTATCGTGTTAGTTTCGCATTTGAATGAGACAAATAAAAATTATGTGCTTTAGGCATGATAACTAGAAGAAACTTCACAACTAAATACCTTTACAAATAATTCCCGGCAAAATAGAAAATGCATGTTTTCTGGCGGTCTGTAATTATCGTTTCACTTACAATTTTCTCGGAGCACTCTTTGAAGGTTTTAGATTTTGTTTTCCAAAGTTAGATACTCATTACCACGTTCTCTCGAAATAGCCCACTTTTGTATCCTACGGAAAAGCAAATTCAATAGCTTGAAATATACTTCTATTTCGCTTATCTATCAAAATGAGGACGGGTTTCTATGCATTAAATAAAGGATCAGTCTGGACAACTAAATACTATTCTTACTTCTTCTTCTTCTTCTTCTTCTTCTTCTTCTTCTTCTTCTTCTTCTTATTCTTCTTCTTCTTATTATTATTATTTAATTTCTTTTATATTCTATTTTCCGTGTCTTCAAGATCAAAATACCATAATAATATATTCCACTTTATATAAACTGAATAAAAGCAAAAAGAGCACACCTTTTACATGCTGAATATCCTCGTAACTTATGAGATGTAAATGTGAGTGCAATTTTTTTAAATATATTTGAGGCTTGGATTAACATTTATTCATGCAAAATGTCTATCGCAACAGGTACCAATCATTCCAAGAGATTCATTTACAGATAGCATTATTGATGACCTCATGTGCCACATTTTCATCTTTTTGCTTTAATATCCTTGAAAAAGTTCGAAGATATTTTATAAGCTGCAATGACTACCATGTCAATAAGAAGGCGCATACTGTTTGTATGTTCTTTGAACACAATGTCTGGTTAGTTAGTTTTCATTTTTTTTTTTGGTATTTAATGTCTTGGGATTATCAATTATTGGCAGTTAAGTTTGCTAGATTTTATGGATTAATAACAGGATACATAGCTAAAACATAGTTACCTTTACATTCTTGAGATTATGTTGAGCTTGTTTAATATTATTATTGCTTCATGTTATCTGTTCGTTTATAGATTTATAGATTATTTTTATATTATTTTGGGCTCCTCTAAATGTTCATCTAAAATTGTTGCACTTTTTTTATTAGACAGTAGGATTTTGACTGATGTAAAGATTTCCCACATTCTCTGTACAATTTTCTTTAGTTCCGTCAATTAAGTCGATAAAATATATAACGATTTTCATGCTGTCTTTTTCATTGTTCTTTAGCTGCCATTTCTGTTTAAGTATTTCCTTGATTGGTTGACTTTCATTTATTAACCTAATTTTATATTTCCGATTGATCATCCAGATTTTCATTTTGAAATATTTGAATTTCTTAAAATCTCTTTTAGTATCGCTAATTCTCATCAGATTTTTAAAAAATTTTGCTTTAATTTTGTTGTCCAAACGCGCTTTTTTGTTTGTTTTCAGTTGCTTGATCTTTTCTTTGCTTGGTATTATATTTCCATATAGCAGTTAACGATGTTGCACAAATTACATTTTTACTTCTCGGATACTTTCAAGTGTTATGTTCATTAACATTTGTTGCAGTGCAACATTTTTGTGGACTTTGACATATAAACCTTTTACGAGATTGCTCTATCCGACATTTGTGTACGAGTTCGTTTGCTGAATATTTGAATGATGTGTCTTGATTCTGATTTTAACTCTGCTGTTTTCTAGAATTCTAATCTAATGTCGTTTGAACCATCTTCAGATGCATAATCTGAATCTCTGCCATTGTTTATGTCACAGCAAGATCCATTCCATATGTTTTCTGTGACATTATTGTTTCGTATCTCATTTTTTTATCTCGTCTTCTCTCAAATTTTTAATTTGCAATTTTCCATCATTTTTATTTAAGTTATGGGCTATTTTAATTTTCTTATTTCTCGTTTTATCTGGTCCATTTCTGCATTTAATGATTTTCCCAAGTTATCAAAGTAGACATTGGTACGCAAGTGATTTTTGAGATAAGGTATTATTTTAGTTCCTTTCTCATTTTTCCATACTTTCGTGTTGTTCTTTTTTTGATTTTCGATCGCGGAGATTTTACTGTCCAAATGTCTCACATTTGTTTGTTCCAGTGGCATATTTCCAGCCCTAGAAAGATTCCTCTTTGAAAAAAGCAGCTTTTTTGACCCAGTTGACGACTAATACATTAGAAGACTTTTTAAGCATTGTGATCCTTGCTCATTGCTAATTTTATCTTTTGCTTTAAAGGCATACTATACTTACGTTATCGCGTCAAACACGATTGACGACTAAGAGTAAAGAGCTTGTCCTGCCCATGAAACAGGGAATGTAACTTTAGATCTCAAGTGTTCGTAAGGTCTCCATCTAGAACTTAAAATAAGGAAGATTGCTTAGAGTTATGTCAATGATATTGACTTAAATAAGTTTTAATTTTCTATCGTCGCAATAGCCATTAGCAGTTGAAATGTTTAAGGTTGATTTACATTTGAGTTATCCACATTAAAAAAATAAATGTAAATTAAACTGAAATAAAATAATGTTAAGTACAGTTAAATTAAATTTTTTTAAAACTTAAGAATACAATTGAAATAAAATATAATATGAAGTTAATTGAATAAAATTTCCCACCTCTATATAAATGACAGGTGAATCTACAGTTTTACGATAAATTATTTTTATAATTATTAAAAATATTTGAAGATATTATTTGATATTATTATCTGAATTTGAAGTAATTGAATTTTGATTATCCAGTATTTTTAACGTTACATGCTGCGCTGAGCAAACGACCCTTATGATTTTTTATGTAAACAAATATAATGCTATAGTTTAAATATAAAAGTTTCAACAAATGGTTTAAAGTTTCTGACACTTTTCAAAATGGTGCAATTGCAACTAGCACAGGCATTTGGTAGATTTTCCACTCGAAAGTTGTATAGTTCTCAATTTTCTGGTCTTTTTTCTCAATTAATTTGCTACCAATCAGAGAAGAAAAATCAATATTTTCTTTTCAAATATTCATTGCCGGTCGTGAAGGTATAAGTGTATTCTTTTAATTTCTATATCGTATGAAATACCCCTGTACTATGATTCTACATTTCTCCCTTTTTTTTATTTTTCTTCCTCTTCTATTTTTTCACACAGTGATTGTTTAGTTATGTACTGTGTACATTAAGCTACCAATAAAGTTAAAACAAGGACCTCAGTCAGGCAACACTTTTATCAAAGTATGCGTAGTGGTTCAAAGAGTTGAATTTAAGTTGAATAAAAATTTTTATGAGGTCTCCAGCTAGTCATGCAAGTTAAGGCATTTTAATGAAATTGATTTCAATGCGCCAGTTATCTTTAGAATCAGAGTAAATTTTCCTTTCTGCATTCTGAATATTTTACAATATCAACCTTCAAATCAGAGTTTTGTGTTTATTTTCTCAGTACCTTTGTTTGCTACACTTGTATTTTATTCATTTGGCAACATCAATATGTCCGCTTTTGTGTCTTTATCTAACACAATAAATATTCGAATTGGGTGGGGTATAACGAGTGTCAGTATGAAAATATTTTTCCCAGAATATGGTCGGCTTTCTAAAGTCTTCAGTTGTTCTACAAGTGCATGTTCCTGCCAGATTTTTTGCAAATCGCTAGACACACTTTGGACACAATAACGATTGTACATACAATTTCTTGAACTGATTCTTCTTTTTTAATCTTTTGTAACACCCCAACGGACGGTCCGAACAATTTCTCCGGCGGCCGTTCTCCACGCTGTGATGTTTGCCGGGAGTTTGTTGAAAATGTCGGAGCCTCAAGCTGGGGGTACAAGATTAAACTATAAGGAACGAACTTCCACAACTTGGATGAGTTGAAAGGATGCTTTATTTCGTTTAGAGTTAGCCCTTTTGGTTTGGGGCAGGCGAATGTGACACACAGATTTAACTCTAATTAATGGAGTTCAAATCCGAACTGAGCGAAACAAGACGAACGGAGGTACTACTTCAAGCACACACCCGGCGGAAATAACTCAACTCAACTGATCTGACTCGGAAAAATCACCTGTATTTAATTTAAAATAAATCCGGAAATCCGGAAATGCTTTGGCGACTGTAAGTCTGAAATTTCAGGGTACTTAAATTTTCCTTCTTTTGATGTGTAAGCATCCTGTAGACACCCAGTCTGCACTTAGCCTTAGTATTTTTTCCCAGGATTTTTTAATCTTTTTATCTTAATAAAGCTTCCGCCGGAAAATTTCTTAATGTGGGGTCTAGATACAGTAAAAGACAGCCTTTGACCTGGTCATTCAAAAACCTATTTCCTGAACTTTATCTCTTATCACATTAAATCACTGAGTCAAATATTTACCGGAAGAGTGGTAGGATTTAAAACAGTAATCTGATACCCCTTTCTCTTCCCCAATTTTCCTCATGTATTTTTTTTCTTCTTTTTCACTTTTGTTAAACGAAACATGTTTTTAATCTATTTACTATTCTTAACCATTTTCTATCTCAATCAATTATAATGAAATACATATTTTACAAAGCACCTTAATATACGCCTACACATAGTTTACAAAGCACCTTAATATACGCCTAGTTATCGTGTCACCTAATCTATTTTCTATTCTTAAACCATTTTCTATTTTAATCTATTATAATAAAACAAATATTTTACAAAGCACCTTAATATGTGCCTAGTTATCGTGTCACACTTCTTCATATTGTTGCTGTTGTTGTTATAGTCTTTGTTGTTGTTTTTAAATAATCATATACTATCTTGCCTCTCTATTGTAACCACCCTTTCACGAAAAGAAAACGGTTTTCACCACTAAAGACAAATGCGAAAAATGAAGCTTTATAAGTTCTATTTCGTGTTCCTTTCTATATCACAATTATAATTATGCGTTTTCTACTCAGTCCATTTTTTTACTGACAGAAAGACCATTATTAAAAGCCAGGTTTCAAATATATGTATTCCGTGAGCAAAACGGAAGAGTAAATACATAACATTTGATTGTTTAGATTTTATGAACGTTCATAAAACTCTCACGAATAAAGATGAAGTTCCACAGATTGCAATTTTTTAATATCTGGCCAATGCAAACATATACAAAAGAAAAACAGTATAAGTGTCTCTCAAAATTGTACTCATTGTCGTTACTACTAAAATATCAGTACTCCCAGCTGCTCCGTTGTTATCCATATTTGGCTTTACAACATTCTTATATTTACATATTTATTTCCTATACTTAATAACATAGCAGTGACATATCTCTGCGAATGCGATTTTTGTTATTGATTCCTTGTTTTACTAGCTTTATTGTTATCGCTCTTCTATTTTCGGGTTGACATCCTTGCAAATACTTCATCTAGTCACCGTCTACATAGGGTTAACCTCGGGTCTTGTATTTTGTGAACAGCGTTTTATAAACAAGATATATTGAAATGATGTAATTGTGAGTCAGGTGACATCAATATGTCCTGTAGGCTACATACATAATCTTGAGATAACAATTTTCTCATTTCTTTTTTGCTTATTTCCCAAAGTAATTCCCAAGTAACATTTAGGATGTTTCCGCTGTTCAGTCATTAACTATAATTTAGTAAAAGCACCAAATAAACAAAGAACACAATATGCGATTTACTAATAGTAGTTGCCAATATAAAGCAATTAAAATGATCTTTAAATATATAGGATGTATTTAAAAAGAGGATGGAAATGCAACACCGAAACCAAACATCGCATTTGTAAAAAATCAAATGAAGTTAAACAGAAAATCTAGTTAGAAGAAATGCGTATTTACCTATTAAGTTTTATTGCTCTTCTTATATGGTAATAAATACCAAAAAAAATCTCATCAGTGCTGAGGAAGAGAACTGATGCCACAGTCATCATATCCTACAGAAAATAGCATGGAAGGAATATGTAAGCAATTATGAAGATTTTGAAAAAAGTGGACTATTTAAAATTACAAAGAGACAGTTCAAACATATACAAAAGAAAAACAGAGGCCTTAATGACAGGACAGATTAAGAACAAGAAAAACTGAGAAATCAATCGAACAACCTGTTGAAAGTGATTTTGTAACTCGTTGGCGGAACTGGGATTGAGAGAAGTAGAGGGAAATAAAGAGAAAGATAAAATTACAGATAGAGGAAATTGGAAATTGTTCTGAACTGACACGGCGCTTTTAAATAAACTAAGTGTGAAAACAACCCCTTGGAAAATTTATTAATAATTTTTAACTTCTTTGCATACTTCAGACTGCTGACCAAATGTTTATTGCCATATGAACTACGTTTCATCCGATGAATACTTCCGCTCCCTTCCTGTCATATTACTTGGATTTTCTAACTGAATTATTTATTTAGCTCACGAAGGTAGATTGTTCTAATCCACCTGAGATGCCCGTATATTTCAGTCAATTTGCTTTGGTAACTAAAAGTTTGTTTTTCCTTTTATTACGCCCAGATTTGCGTAGGATGTGCGTTGAGGTGCAGTGTATATCGACATGAAACGACCAATCAGAGAGTCCAGTTCGAATTCCAGTTGAATTAATGGCATTCGCTTACTGTCAAATATCTATGGCAAAGGTATTAATCCGTCTCTTCCCTCAAGTTATGTGTTAAATGTTAGGACAGATTGGGTTCTATAGCATTGGCTGGTAACCAGTCTGCGGCAGAAAACAATGGCCATCTACGGAGGAAAAATCTTCTGTCCAGTCAGTCATGTCTTTTCCGAAACAAGTTCGCCCAAAGCGCGTATCCCGTATGACACTTAACTGACTAAGTGATTGCGCCCACAACACTTTGGGTCAAGTTAGAATCATTCAACAACACTTTATTCACTGAACCAGGAAGAAGACCGGTGTATATAACGGATGAAACGTAGTGAATATAACAAGAAAATGTAAGTGTAAATTCATGTAATACATCATATGAGAAATGTAGATCGACCTTAATGGTTAATAATGTTTGATATTCAGTTATGACAGAAATTTAGTAATGATACTTCATCACATTAGCCAAGTAAGTGTTACTTAGCAGCGATGTGCGAAATACGTCTGATTACTGACAATGCAGAACGCCAAAATTTCAGGCTGCATTTGTAAAACATAATTAGGCAAAATCAGTACTTATTGCATCACAAGAAAGCCAATTTTAACTTCTCTTTATCATTAAAATATCCAAAATTATATCTTAGTAGGTTTCCGTCTGCCATTTTAAATGTATTTATTCTTCATCGACATATATGAAGATTTGCTCTTGGTGTTGATATAGCTATAGCGTCATATTTTAGTGTTCAAAGATAACTTTTCATATTCTTTCTTCTAATTCCAATTTCTTTCTCTGTTACTCTTTTCTAAAGCAAACCTAAAATTCTTGATCATCTGCCAATAAATTATTGTCGCAACATGGCTCTGTTTACACTTTTTCCTTTCCATTCTACTTCTTTCTCGTTTAAACTAATAATGTGAGCTAACATTATTTCACTGTGTCAACAAAGCCAGCAATTCAGGTTTACTTGGTGCATTACTTTTATAAGCAGGTTCTCAATATATTCTAGTGTATATGTTCTGAATGTCGCTTGCTAATGTTTCTAGTTATTTTATGTTGCATTCTGTTTTACCAAGTTAAGTATAATAAATTCATTATTTTGCAATCTCCGGAAAATTGTGTTAGACCTATGAACAAATACTGTATTTTTTACTAAAATGCTCATTGCATCGATATAAAACATAGGTTTATTCGTAGAATATCATGAAGAATGCATTTCAGAATATTATAGGCAACTAGTCAATCCCAAGAAAAAAATTATTGATTTTTATATACCCTTGAAAAGGAACACGGGCCTTAGAAGTTTACTCCCATTTAATTTATATTTAGGTGGATAAATGCTGTTTTGTTAAGATTAAGGAACTTTATTTTTCTATTAATTATTCTCCAGTTCATTACATTTACTGTCACAAAACTGTATCGTGATAAAATTTAACTACATAGAATATATATTGTTGATATCAGATACAGAAAGTTAACTGTAAGAACTTTAACAGATTGTTTTAGGAAAGAAAAGCGAGAATTAAGGCCTAAAAATTTATTGTAATTAGCCAGAAATATTAGTTTTTAGAAGAACGAACAACACAAAATCAAAGCATAACAATCGTGGAAGCTAAAATCAATCATATAAAAAATATAAATACAAGGAAGTGCTTAAACAGATGACTTTAAAAGCTTCACTGTAATCTGAAGGTGGAGAGAATTTTCAAAATCTGAGCAAACTCTAGAAAAAACAGAAAATTTGCACCCTCTTCTTTGGTTGTTGTTTTTAACTGCTTTTGTAACTATTTTACTGCAAGCAAGGCGAAAAAAGCCATTAATTACCGTTTGGTTACTTAGTGGGAGGGAAACTGAAATAGAACAATGAAAGAATAAAAATCAATTAGGCAGACAAACATTTTGGCATATTCTTTCTCAGTTAATATTTTTCACAGATATTTAAAATTCTATACCTGGTTAGTTTTTATATCTAAAATTTTCATTTCTATGAGCCCTCATGGAATGACATGAGGAAAATTGTATGCCTGTATCGGAGTGTTTGCTTGAGAAAACGTTTTCTGAGAGAGCCTGAATTGGGGATGTATAAACAAAATGTATATTCAAATAAGTACAGACGACAAAGCTTAGTCAAATGTGCCTCTGATATCGTAAGAAATAAACAGGGAAATATTACAGTACAATGTAAAATATCCTAAATTAAAAAAAAACTATTTGATGTTATCTCTGATAGGCTAGAAAAAGATTTCAAATATTTTACCTGCTATAGAGCCAGGTTGTATTCATGCATATCCACACTACTGATGATCCATCATCACTGAGACAGCTCTGAAATGTCGACAATCGCGATGAACATTTGTTTACGTGGAAGAAACCGTGGAAAACTCATTGATGCTTAAGCTCAACCGGGACCTAGGGTGGATCTCGTACATAAGATTCACTGCAAAATATGCTGGAAAAATGATCCGATATCTGAACCGTTCCACTAATTAAATGACTTCTCATAGTTTAATCCACTTACAGTATAATCTGACCAAGAACAAAATGAAGTATTGCTACTATGTATAGGCAACCTCTTCTCAGTCATTACTTTCCAGTTAAAACGTGTTCGCGTCTTTGTGAGTGGTGTAAAGTTTTCATATATAGAATCGTTCTCTCACAAACAAAATGTTAAAAACTTAACGCTCATCTCTATTTTCATGGTAAGTGTTCAGGCTAACTACAATCTTTAGTTGCACCACTGCCAACTTTCACGGCAGAACTCTCCATGCTACTTACATTGTAGCGTTACTTTAATTATTTTCGTATTCTTCTGATAAGATGTAAGAAGCAATCGAACAGCTTCTTTCCACAAGTTGCTATGTAACCAACTCCTATCACTACAACCTTAATCTGTACAACCGCTATCTTTCTCACATATACCCCGAAACTGCGTTTCAAAACTTCCTTGGGCCTTGTACAAGGTGATCATTATTGTTGCTAATAAATGTTCACGGGTGGAGTATATTAAAGCTGATAATAAATAGCAATAACAGTTAACCAAACCCTATTTTCTCATGGGTCATTCGGGAAATTGATGTATTACAGCCAGCATGTAAAAAGAATAAGCAAAATATCTGTATACTTGCAGCAAATTTGTATATCTGAAAACTTGATTAATTTAAAATCGCTTAGCATTGTATATTTATGTCACCTTAGCCAAGTGCATTATCAATGTATTTACAGATAGTTGATAAAATACAAAATACGAGCTGCAATATTGTTATTTTTGATTCGTCATCTTGACTTCAGTCACTTCTCCGCCGCCCTTTTGTAGCTTCACTCCGACATTTCTACAAGTATTTCCTTGGTAATTTTTCTGGCCAGCTTATTTGCTAGTACCTACACTTCATGAATCTAATTATATAGCTTGATTACTGGCAGGCTATAATTTTTTACAGTTGAAATATTTGAATATAACTGTGAAATATAAATTAAGAGTTTCTTAGTTTCTTCTCCCCCTCCTCAATTGTGAAACACTTTTTTCATTTAATTGCTTTCCAGTCAACTTTGATCTTAAAAAGCTTCAATGCAATTTCAATCATTATTCTCTGTCTTCCTCTTGTCTTATTGTTGATTCTCTCTAATAATGTTTTTTCTTCATATTCTCTCACTTTTAACAAAGCTTTCTGAGCGATATTTTCTTTAGAAGAAACTCATTTACATTCTTATAAAACTGTATAACTTCACATTACATTTAATTCATTTTGTTATAATTGCTTCTCTTTCCCCATTAATAATCCCGAGTATTTGTTTGTTGAAATTATGTAGTGTACCTCGACAACTCCAGATTTATTATTCCAGATAAGATAATTTAAACCAGCGGTTTATATCTGCACACGAACATTTAATCGTTCAATTTGTCTATTTGAAATTCACAATAGTCAGTTTATTCACAGCGTGCTTGGTTTATGTCATATTTAAAACTCAAATCATTTTTAATATATGCCTCAAACAGAATTTGATAAATATGTAGTAACTGTTAAATTTTTTTAATATTATTTTATTGTTATTAATGAAGGCAAGCCATTAAAAACTACTTAAATTTACATCGCAACTTTGACATAACGTTTCTTTTCATTATAAAAAATACCAAAGTTTCTATAATATTATAGATCCTAACCTTAAATTTCCGACTTACATTCTCACCACCGTGATGTGTCTTCCTTCTTGGGTTTTTAAAATAAACACTTCCTTAGCAGTTGTTCTAATGACATCGCCTCTTCAATACCTCGAATACTCTATTTTCAACGTTATATGTCGGCTACTATAGGGTTCTCCAATAACTTAGAAATATTTTAAATATAATTTAAATTTATGCGTCTAAAGCTTCTTCACATTTCTTTCACATTTAACAACTTTAGTCTTCGGCAATTTTAACCATGGAAAAATTAACAATCGAACTACATCTGAATGTTATCGCTGCTTATTCCCAAAATGGATGTTCAAACAAAAGAATTTTTCAGGTTGTATCATTTCTCGAAATAGTGATGACCATTGACTACCAATGACTCAATTGGAAATCATGAGTTATCTCCCTTTAACCCTGCAAGTTACTTGTTCACCACTGCTGTGCCTGGTATTGAACTTACAAATCTTTGGGTCAAGTCACACGAATTAACCAAACTCTATATCCACTGGACCATGTGTCTTTAAAGACATTACTAAGGATGATATACCTCAATGATTGTAATAAAGGGCACGTTTCGAAATTCCAGCACCTGAAGAAGGCCGGAGCTTACAACGGCCGAAACGATGTACAAATGAAAACAAAGATGAGGACAATAGTTCGAATATTGTAAATACTGTAAATACTAACTTATCTCAGAAATATATACAAATACTAAAGTTTATTCTGGTTTTGATATATCTTTTATCCTGTTCCTGGAAGCATAATTTTCTCTCTTCTGTTCTCCCCTTATTCTCTAATTTGCTCACCGTCACTGTGCGTATATGTGCAGCTCCCTTCAAAGTCTAAGTGTAGATATTGTTTACTAGACATCCGGTTTATTCCTCTGACTTTCATAAATTAGACTATATCCGGTAAGATTTCATACTGAGTTTATATTTTCCAGATTATACGAAATTTCTAATTATCGTCGTCACGAACATAAATTTTTTCAGTTTCATTTGCATTTGTTTTAAAATTGTGCTAAAAAGCATGAGAATAAATCTGTTTACATTACGGAGGAAATCCTACCGTCTTAAATACAGTTATATCATGTAAAACTTTAAATAGACTAACATCATAGTCAAACGTTTTCTCACGTTTACCAAATGAAACTAATTAATGATCACATCAGGTTCAAATAATAAGTCATTGTTAAATATAAAGATGAGATATCGATGAATTCTGTTCGGCCTTTGATAAGACCCAGTGAAGCAAACTATGAATTATCTACATGCTTCAGACATTATATAAAAATTCTGCCGTAAGGCGTCCTATTGAAAATGCTTGCATTCTTCTTCTCAGTGTATTCTACACATTTCGATCGTATTGTTTCAGTCTAAGGACACAACCAACCAGAAATTTCATTATATAATCCTATACTTTCTCATGACACATGACTAAGTGTGAAAACTATTTGCCCTTGAGTTGCCATGTGTACAACGGCTCTAATTATATTAGCAAAATCGAGTTACCGAAAGTTGATTATTACTCGCTAGAAAAGTCCTAAAGCAATGAGCTTCCAAACATGAGAAATGATTGGCTGCCAGTGAATTAAACCACCTGCTTGAAAATTGCCTTGCAATTGTTGAATAATTATTCTTACTGGTAGGAGTTTCACCTTTTTTTGTTATTTTCTTGTTGACGAATTTTTGCGAATTATTACCAACAGTTTTACTTGCGGATTTACTTATAAAAGTGATAATAGAATCTTCATCATTCTTACATACGCCTTTAGGAAAATGAATATATTAATTCTTTGAATGAGAGGCCAAATTCTTCTGTTAATCTCGCTACTGTTTGCGGAGTTATTAAAACTAGTAATTAAGTTTTCCCATCATTCATACCTAGGGAGGAAATAACTTTTCAGGGAAAATAAGCAAAAATATTTTGTTACAATACCCCAGTACTATCCTTCGTAGATTACAATAATAATACCTTCCGGATAACTTAAAGATTTTCTTGGATTGTCATTATTTCTAAAATCTTTTTCTGTTATTTATTCTGAACCGTTCTAAGCATATTAAAAGAATCAGTTACTGTTTTACATCTCATGTGCTTTTTAGCTTTTTGAATTTTCACGGTCTTCTGGGATGTAGTCTTTTGTAATAATTACAATGGACGATTTGAATAGTTATGCTGGAAGGAATTGTGCATCTTGCAAAACAATACTGGCTGTTCCAATAAACGTTTCACCGAGAATATTCATCTAAAGGTAATAAACAATAATGTTGTCACGGAAAATTCCTTTGTAAATGTAGTGTCTCAGTGCTGTCAAAAATGAAGGCAATTGTTAGAATGTTGAGGTATAGCGAAACAACGATTCAGAAATTTATTGTGCTTATTAAAATCATTTCTAACCAAGTAGGTCAATAAATCTGCTATGACTCCTACGGGTTACTAACTTGTTAAAATATGAGAAAAATAGTATTAGGATGGAGGACTATAAAAATAAAATAAGAAAGACAGTAGATAATCAATGACAACGCATTTAAACTTTTAAAGATCAAAGTAGACTTTGAAGCAAGAAGCCGGATAACAGTAGCAGAAGCGCAAAGAGCGATAGAAGAAACTGTTAGTTTAGAACTTACAATTACAAGTAACTATTTCAACTGTAAAATCGGGAGATATTGACGCTAATCAAGTACAGCACTTAAATACAAAAATTCAATGTACCATAGTAAAAAAATACACCAGAACAATTACCATAAATATATTTATAAAAAATGAACAATTGTTGGTGGGAATGAATGTGAAGCCATAATGAGAGATTAGAACAATAAACGTCGCAAATTTTTCCCATCTAATCAGAAATATTGTCATATATAGCAGGACTTAAAAAAATGTAAAAACTAAATAAAAATCAAGCAAAATCAGTCATTCAGTTAAAAATCATACATGATAAATGCTTGAGCGTTGACTGGGCAGAAATTTTCCACAGTAGTTTGCCATTAATTTATGCGGTAGACTGCTTATAACCAAGGCAACAGGATCCAATCTTTCTTTTTATTTAAGCCATAACTGTATGGAAGAGTCGGATCATTACCTTTCTCGAGTTTACTTGCTCGTTAGTGAATGCAACGAATCCAACTGGGATTCAAAATCTGCTTTCTGATTTCTCTTTCTGAGCCAATATCACCCCGCAACGCACAGCCCACAATGATTGGTAGAAGTAGAAATGTGAATGGTAGATGCTAACGAGGTAAAAACATTATCTAGCACGATGTCGTGGATCAAATTTCTTAAGGCTAAGAAACTGTTTAACTAAAGTTGAAAATTAATGATTAAATTAAAGGCGAATTAATCGTTTAATTAATCCGTTCTCTTCCTATTGTTAGAAAGTCAATGATATTTCCGATGAATTGATTGCGCTTAACATTATATAGATCACATTTCGTTCAATATATTATCATGAAAAAATTGTATCTACTATAATTTAATAATTCTGTTTTTCTATCTTTATTTATTTAGTCCCTCCGTCCCATACGCTACTGAAGAAGGATAACACTCTTACTTACTACACGAGCTTTTTCTTCCCCTCTGTCTCAGCCTTACTCTCGCCTTTGCCAAACGGAAGGGTAGTAAAGAGTAAGAAAGTCCGGAGAAGAGTGCTTATAGCATAGCTTAAGCTGGTGTTTGTAGCAGTATTTGAGTGCGTATGTATATGTCTGTGTACTGTAAAATATAGTAAAAATAGGTAGGTATGTTGTCGTATCCCGCGACCTAATAACAATATTTCTTGCCTCTACTCCCTTGGCCATTACACAGTTGGTGTTTTCTGTTTACAATAGACACAGAAGCCATGATTTGTCATTAATAATAATATTTTCTTTCAAAATTACTCAAAAAATAGAGCATATTATTTTGGTTATGGTTCTGTGCATACGACGATTAATATAAGATTGCAGTAAAGTAGCTTCTATGGACATTAGTTTTATAGATATTTTAATAAAGTTACACTATGTGTAATCGTTATTTTATTATCCAATAACATTATGTTTGAAGACGTTCCTTTTTTTTTAGTAGTGTTAGAAAGTAAATTTTTTCCACGAACTCATAATTATCCTTCCGTGGTAAATTCCACAGGTTCCGCAAGTCGTAATAAACTGAAATGTAATAGCTGTTAGAATAATAATGATTAGAAACAAAAACGATCTCAAGATCAAGTTGAAGCAAGTGAGTTAGCAGATAATGCCATCTGACTGACATCCTTTAAAGCTTTAAACAAATAAGACAGCAGCCTTAGAAACCTATAGCGGTTTTACACATTAAAGAAACGTTGTTTTTTTTTTTTCAAACTAATTTTGACTACGTCATGGCGGTGGGATAAAGGCTGAAGATGAGATGGCATGTCGTGATTGATAACGTTAAAACCCTTCTTCGAATTTTGTTGGGAATATCCACATTTACAGCAGGAGAACCAACCTGCATACCACAGAAATATTTTCTGCACCAACGAATGAGAGATTCATAAATGTACAAAATGGTTTGTAATGAAAATATTTTCTATCATTATTAGTGAACAAACATTCCTAGCATCTGATATAGCAGTTGATTAAATATTAACTTAATTTCCTGTTAGTAGAAAACGTGAGGCCAGAATGATCAATAACAACATTTGTTGAAATTACTAGAGTTGCATAGATTATTTAAGCTGGAAAGTATTTTATCAATTTTAAAAAAAGAATGAAGGCTGAAAATTGTTTAAATGCTTAACAAATTCTGAATAAAATAATCGCGCCGCAGTGAAAATGATTAAAAAAATATATAGAAGAGTAAGCTATCATGACTTTCGCTACTTTTTAAATATTTTTATAGAGACGTTAATCGCCATCGTGCCGACTGTAAATTTTCATTTATCTAGATAAACGAATGTTTTTTAGGAAGGTTCCATTCCCTTGAACATATCAGTCAGTCAGTTAAGTGACATACGTGATACACGCTTTAGGCGATGATGTCTCCAAAGAGACATCACTGACTGGGCAGAAGATTATCCCGCCGTAGGTTGCCATTGATTTCTGCGGTGGACTGGCTGCCAGCCATGGCTATAGAGTCCAGTCTGTGCTATTTTTAACTCATAACAGGAAGTAAGAGACGGATTTATACCTTTTCCATTGGGATTTGTGCGTAAGTGAATGCAAGGAATTCAACTGGAATTCGAACTCGACACCCCAATTTGTCGTTCCTAGTCGATATCCACTGCATCACTCAATCCAAAACTCAGAAGGAACTCATACTTATTGGTCGGCCATGTTACGCTCTAGAAAATATGGAGATATATAATTTACATTCACGCAGTTTTTTTCTTTTTTTTTTTTCTTTTTTTTTTTTGCGAAGCGCTACTTTGTGGTTTCAGTCCAAAAATAATATTCTATTCCTCACTAGAGACGTTCAATCGCCGCCGAGCGGACCGTAAATTTTCATTTATTTTGATAAACGGGTGTTTGTTCAAGAAGGCCGCATGCCCTCAGCACCTATTTGAACATATGTTCAACCCAAAACTCACGAGAAACTCGTATATCATATTTGGTCCAGATGCCGCTTTATTAAGTATAGAGAAATGTAAGTTACATTCAGACAGTTTTTTCTTGCTAATCGCTGCTTTGTGGATCCATCTCTGAAAATGATCTATATCGCTCAGTAAAGTCTTGGTCAATATTCGAGTTGACATATCTCCATAAAATGCGCCTTTACGCTGTAAAGAAATTGACCACCTCTTTGGTTTTATATTGTTTGAAAATATTTATAAAATAAATGTCATGTGATTACTTGTAATGATAGTCATGTTTTCCTGTAGACATTTTTTAAATTTTGAACTCGGTGATGCATTTCTCCTGGTTTATATTCAAGAGTCTAGACGACCTTAGTTTTTAACTCTTAGACTGAACGAGGATAAATTATTTCAAGTTTTATTTTCTTTTTGTATTTTAAAGAACTAGTACTGAGAGGACGTGCAATGTGATCCAACGGATATTGCATCAGAACGAGAAATCGGGGAATCGAATTCGAATTTCAGTTGAATGCTTTGCACTCAGTTAAGCGCAAATACCACTGAGAAAGATATTAATCCGTCCCTTACCCCCACTAATGGGTTAAATAACAGGACAGATTGGTTTCTATATTTTTGGCTGGCAACCAGTGTACCGCAGAAAGTGATGTCAAACTTGATAAACTTTTCCCCAGACATTTATGTCTATTTCGAGGCATGATAATCTAAGCATGTATCACGTAATACACATAATTGACTGACTGATAGGAGGTATTTATACGTACTTTAGAACACGACTCAACATTCTTTCCCTTCTGAAGCGATAAATGTTAAAATACCCGCGAACAACACCTTCCCGTTATATAAGTTTAGATCAGACTAATGTTTACCGAGAACGCAGTCCTGGAGGTATAAAATTACTTTTGTTAATATAATTGTCAAATTGGAATTCGTCATGACTAAAGATTTAATGCAATCTCAACCCGATATTTTAAAAAGTACGCGTTAAGGGAATGTAATCGTGCCACTATAAGTGAACTAGTTTCCTGTTTACACCTCATGCTAATTATTGTGTATATAATTGCCTATAGTATTTTCCATGGTACCTACACCACATGTGTATGTAGATTGATATCAAGGTTCCACCATTTTAGTCGAAATAGTCCAAATAGTTAAATGTAACGACAATTTTACTCTAATATTTTCTTTACCAATAATTTCCGTTTGTTGAAATACCTTCACTTTGCTTGCTTCACTTTATTTTTCTATGGTAGTAATAATGTTTATGTTATATATTCAACCTATTTGAGGTTATTTAAGCCAAAATATGTTTTTAAATCGTAAAAAATGTATTTCGTTTTCTTTTTTGGAGATAATAATGTTATAGTGATACAATACATAAAAAATTAACCCATGGTTGGATGAAGAATAGGTGGATTCAGTCATTACCCAATTTTATTTGTGTGAAAGTGAATATCTTTTTTTATGACTCTTCAGAAAGAAGGTGATCATATATTTCTATTTGCCACAATCACTTATCGCTCTTAATACTCGTCCTCTTGGTATTTTTTCAAAACCCGCTCCGCCATCAAATCCTTCAAACCTATGAAGTATGTCTCGCGCTGTCTCTCCTTCAATCTATCCGTTATTTAAGTATCATAATATCCATCCCCTCTTTTCGTTACGTTTCCCAGAATCTTCAGCTCTCTTCTCCTGATGCTAAGTATAGGTTCAGTATTCCTTTCCATCCTTTTAATCATCTTGTCTTTGCTCAAATGCTCGGTCAGTGATATCCTCATTATCTTTCTGTAGAAACATATTTCTACTGCTTGGAGTCTCTCTCTCATCTTTTAAGAGGTCGTCCAACATTCGCTGCTATATAGTAGGACAGGCTTTACATAACAATGTAGTACTATTGTCTTTGTTTTAAAAAATCTTCCTGTCTCTCAATACTCTGCTTAATATTTGATATGCATTTTCGGCTGTGCCAATGCGTTTTCGGATAGCAGTGTCGAACTTTTCATCGTTTGTCAGACTAATTAAAGGTATTTCAATAATTGCACCTGTTTGATTTTAGTATGTTCGATCTCTACTTGAGATTTTGGGGTCTTTTATTACTGCTGACCATGCATTCAGTTTATGTTTAGTGCTTGTTTCTCGCTTTTCCTTACTTCCTTCTGTAAGAGTTCTTTTACTTTCCTTTTTGTATTTGCTATCATCAGTGTGAGTTTGCCCTACTTGTACTGTTGAAATTGTGGCTGCTGTGACGAATCCAGTATGAGCTTCTAGCTCTCTCAGAACTGCTTCGGCGTACAACTTGAATTAATCCGGTGAGAAAACATCTCCTTGTATTTGGCCTATTTCTATGTTTGTTTATCTGCTGAATTTATTTCCTATCCGTAATAGACCAAAGAGAAATTGAATTCTGCTTCTACAATCCTCACCCTTTTCATCACACGTCAACATTATAGCGTCTGGCTTTTTCATGCTTAACTTTCTTTATGGAATGACTATATTTAGTAATATGGTCATTATTCACTAATATGTTTAAATTAATATTTTTAGAGCAGGTGCATCTTTGCTATTTGTCAAAGGTAAATCCTAACATTATTTTCATTGTTCGTACTGTTTTCTTCATCTATATTGCCATATTCATATTCACAATATTTCGGCTGTTATACGATCCGGACTTCTTCAGGTGATTGGAATTTCGAACCAAAACATTTATAGGAATATAGCAACAAAGTTTAGAACAACTGTCCGAACCATGTAAATATTGTAAATACTACCTCAACTCAGAGGTATAAACAGGTAAATTGTATATACACAAGATTGATTTTGCGCAGTCATATGCCACTCGTTTTCAACATTTGTATAAATGTCTGATTTACTTCTGACTTAAATATGTTATAGTCCCTTATTAGTATTTTAGAAAACGCGCTTCAATTTATGAAATTCATTAGCATTTCAAAGACATGCCTGCTAGGATTTACTTAAGGTGTATCGCTATTCATAAATATTTCTCATGGTAATACTATATATGGAGTCACTTGTTAGAATTATTCAATAAAATATCGAGAAAGATAGAGTAGTAGTAGTATAGATTTTATTTATCTACCTTTCATAGTGGTAGTTCTGACACAAGGTCACAATTAACATGAAGACCTGCACGCGAGTGGTGTCAGATATTGTCAAATTTTCAAGATATTTCTAATTCCGGCAAGCCGCGGGCATCAATGATTGACCATTAGCTTTCCCCCTTTAGTTCAGCAGTGAAGGTGCCACCAGTGGAGACAACACACTGGAATTGAACTTTGGTTAATTTCGCCTTTGAGCCAAAATTTCGATGAGCGATTGAAGTGTATTAACGATGATAGTTTAAACTGCCCTCTATAGTAATTATTATTATCATTATTGTTATTATTATTATTGATCTGAAACAATAATTTACTAAGACTTTCATACGAGGGCCAAAATTTAATGACTTTGAGGTCATTGAACTTAAATGATTGAAAGAATTCTATGTATGAGAAATAAACTAATTATGCGTCTTTTAATTTCAGATGAAGACGAGTTTTATGTTATTTATTTAATACCTATATGTCTTCAAAATTATTTCTATCACTACTATTACAACTAATGCTACTACAAGTACTACTAGTAATGATGATTTTATAGTGGCTCTAATTAAATATTACGTTGTTTTCATTTTGATGTCAAGATCTTAACATGTTTAAGCTTTAAACTTTCTACTATATTCGTTAACATAAGTTTTATCACAGTGTATATAAGTGCATACATGAATAATTCTATGTTCTTTGAAGTCTTTTATAGTAATTTTCGAAACGTAGATAAAAAATTTTTAATCATTCCAACCCAAGCAAGGCAGTATCGCCACTGATGTGCAGGGGGCTACATTAGAATGTTAAAGTTTTAGATAGTAAAAGAGTGAAGACAAAGACGAATCAGCTACAGGGACAGAAAGAGAAAGGGCAAGAGAACGATGGTAACACAGAAGGGAAGACCAGTTACAAAAGGCAGAGAGAATGGAAAAGAACTAGATTCACGGGGGGATGTGGAAAGGGCTGGAATTAAGATGGGAATTGAATTTGAATTCATGTGTAGAACTCCCTTTGAAGGTTGAACTCACTACTCAGTAGTAATTCATTGGAAACTTCAAGCTTGCAAACAACTACACGAGGTCAACTCGACCTAAGTCGTTATCCAAGCGTGGCTTAGATGAAGCATCAGGCCGATTTTGTGAAAAAACCAATGAGAATCGAACTCAATTCTCGGTCATAATTGATCGAGCAGGAAAAGATTGTTAAGCAATTACACCAAATCGAAGTACCGCTTTGAATTCATTTTATTGTTGGATCAACTAGATTCAATTGAACTATGCAATCGATATGCATAGAAAATTACAATGAAACGTAAAAACATAAGTTGTTTGAATTTCTGAGATTAACAGTTATTTGGACTTCAATCTCTTGACCGGTTAGTACAGATTTATAGTATGTGAAAAAAGGGCTATCAATACCTCACAAAAATACTAAAAGCGAACAATGAAAAATTTATCTCTCAAGAGCAAAATCAGAACATGTGTATTAAGAAAAGTTTTTGGTTACAAACTCTCTGATGTTTACCAAATCGACGGATATATGAAAAGGAACAAAATCCAAATCGGCCAAAACGCTAAAGAAAAAATTAATGAAGAATCTATTCTTAATGTTAACAGTTACTTAGCTTACGAAACTGGAATTCTTTGCTCATATAGATTTTTTAATAGATTGAAAGATAATGTTGTCGAGTCGTTTATAGAAATGACTTTCTTATATCATCATCATCATCATCGTAATCAATAAAAGAGCATAATACCAAAAAAGTAACACTACTTACGAAATCAAATATGCACTAAAGGGCATTTAATGATTACCTGTATACTAGGTCCATGCATCACATATATTCATGAGTATTGACAAAAATTAAGAATAGCATTGCAACTGCTCGAAATAAAGTTAGGCCAGCGATTCCTGTTTGCACTAGCGTTCTATTATAGATCACTTTTAAAATTAACTAAATTCCGCACATAATTCCAGCTGAGAAAAATATCAATAAAAATGTGTACACTGGCCAAAAGCAACAACGTCACTTCGGCTCATCAAATCAAATATTATTATTACTATGTTGTCATTTTTCATCATATTCCGATTTCTGCTATGATCGCACTACCTACCAAGTCTGTGGGAAGACCTAAGGCAGGTCGTGGTGTGTTGTTATGGCTTCATTTCATGTCATTTATATCTCCCCCAGCATCTCTAACGTTACATAAACAAAGTTCTCCTTAGTGTGTGGGATGTATTAATAAAACAATTGTTTGTATATATCTTAAACTGATTTTTCCAGGTATTCTTTCAATGTGTTATATTGTTCCATTTTTATCATGCCAAGTGCACCTACTATCACTGGTATAACTCTTGTTTTCTTTTTTGACATTTTTTCTATTTCAATTTCCAGGTCTTCATATTTTTGACAGTTTTTCAAAATTCTTGGTTGCTATGTTACAATTCGCTGGACAAGCCATATCAATTAATAGACAGGTTTTCTCTTTCTGGTTTTTAACAATAATGTCTTGGCCTATTTGCTTCAATTTTTTCTGTCTGTGTAGAGGGTGTAATCCCATAGAATGGTTACATCTTCTATTTCTGTAACCGGTGCTGGGTGATGTTCATACCAGTGTTTGTTTACAGATTCATACCAGTGTTTGTTTAAAGATTCATACCAGTGTTTGTTTACAGATTTCCATGGTTATTATTATTATTATTATTATTATTATTATTATTATTATTATGTCATTTTTCATCATATTACGATTTCTGCTTTGGTCTCACTACCAACCACGTCTGCGGGGAGACCTAAGGCAGGTAGTGGCGTGTTGTTATTGGCTCCATTTCATGTTTTTCTATCTTCCCTATCATCCCCAGCATTACATAGATAAAGTTTTCCTTAGTGTGTGGGCTGTACGTAATAAGACAATTTTTTGTATATCTCTTAAGCTGCGGTTTCCAGGGATTCTTTCAATGTGTTGTTTTGTTCCATTTTTTATCATTCCAAGTGCACCTACTATCACTGGCACAACTCTTGTTTTCAATTTCCACATTTTTTCTATTTCAATTTCCAGGTCTTTATATTTTGACAGTTTTTCAAATTCCTTGATTGCTATGTTACAATCCGCTGGACAAGCCATATCAATTAATAGACAAGTTTTCTCCTTCTGGTTTTTAACAATAATGTCTGGCCTGTTTGCTTCAATTTTTCTGTCTGTGTAGAGGGTGTAATCCCATAGAATGGTTACATCTTCTATTTCTGTAACCGGTGCTGGGTGATGTTCATACCAGTGTTTGCCTACAGCTTTTCCATAATGTTTGCACATTGCCCAATGTAAATATTGACCCAACTCTATCGTGGCGATTTTTATATTCATTTGGGGCAAGCACAGAACAGCCTGAGATTAGGTGGTCTATTGTTTCTTGGTGTTTATCACAGAACCTGCATTTTGGATCCATATTATTATACATAATATTTGCCTGAAAGTTTCTCGTGAAAAGAATTTGGTCTTGTGCTGCAAGAATAAAGCCTTTAGTTTCAGGCTTTAATCCAGATGCACGTAACCATCGATGAGTATTAACTTTGTCAACATTGGATTTATTGGCACGTTCTGGATATTGGCCATGCAGAGGTTTGTCTTGCCAGGGCAGTTTCATCTGTTCAAGAGCTTTATCTTTGGCTTTCATTTTCATATTTTTTGCCGCAATAATTGATTCTTGGCTTCTGTTTTGCTTTTCTACAGAATCTACTAACTGTAAATCTTGTTTGTATTTACTGCCTTCTTTTATCATTGAATATTTTTCTTTCTTTCTTCATATTGCCTGACTAATTGTATCATCCAATACTTTGTTGTTTCTATGTATGTTAGTAGGCCAATAGTTGTTGTCTTGTATGATAATTCCAGCTGAATAAGACCTCGCCCACCTTCTTTACGGGGTATGTATAGACGGTCTACATCAGCCTTTGGATGATGCATCTTTTGCTTAGAAAGAAGCTTTCTTGTTTTAGCATCCATTCACCTGATGTCGTTTAGTGTCCAGTTTAAGATGTTAAAGCTATATTGGACAAATGGGATTGCAAGGCTATTAATGGCCATAACTCTGTTCTGTGAATTTAATTCACTTTTAATATCATTCGTAGCCTTTTGTAGTACTCTTTACGCACTATTTCTTTCATCTTTTTATGGTGAATGTTTTCGCTCTCATTTACACCTAGGTATTTATAAGCTTCTTCTGGTTTCAATTCTTTTATTGTTACAGCAGGGTCTAAGCTAATTGAGGATGTTTCTTGTATTGATCCACGTAAAACTGTAGCTTTAGCACATTTATTCAAATTAAATTTCATTCCAATGTCTTCGCTGAAGCATTTTACAGTTTGCAGAAGACCTTCCAGCTCATTATCATTCTTAGCATATAACTTTAATTCATCCATGTAAAATAGATGGCTTATTTTCTTTTGGCCTATTTTATAACCACAATTCTGTCTTATTAAGTTGACTGGTGAGTGCTATTAATTGATATGCAGAATAGTAAGAGAGATAAAGAATCACCTTGAAATATACCTCTTTTGATGTTTATTTCATCAGACTTATAGGTTCCATTTATATGATTGAGGTAAACGGTTGTTTTCTATATAGACATGCACTGTTTGATGAAATTGATGATGACGGGCGATATCTTGTATATATTTAAAGTCTTTAAAATCCAGGAATGTGGCACACTATCGAATGCCTTTCGATAATCTATCCAGGCAGTACTAAGATTTTTCTTTGTACTGTAGCAGTTTTCCAGGATCATTTTGTTAATTAGCAATTGGTCTTTACAACCATAACAGCCACGTTTGCACCCTTTTTGTTCAAGCGGTATCATGTCATTTCTTTCTAAGAACAAATATGTCTGCTTTGTTAAAATAGATGTTAATAGTTTATATGTTGTCGGAAGACATGTAATTGGTCTGTAGTTTTTCGGGTTGTTTGTGTCACCATTCTTGGGTAGAAGAAATGTAATTCTTTTGGTCATCCATGCAGGAATTTTAGTGGGATCGTCAACCATTTCTTGAAGTTCTTTGGCTAGTTTTTTATGTGCTGCATTTAAATAATATAACCAAAAGTTAGGAATATTATCTATACCTGGGAATTTCCAATTGTTTGCTTTTTTTCGTGCAAATTTAACATCATCTTGTGTAATTCCAGACCATGTCTGCTCTCGTTTATTTTTCATTCGTTCTATCTCTTGCTCAATCCAATGTACTTCCTTCCTATGTTCTTTAGGCCAAGCCCATATCTTTTCCCAGAACTGTGTGACTTCTTCCATTCTGGGGGGGGGGACTGTCACTTCAATTCTTTTTTTAACTATTTCCCTGTAAAGTCTCTTTGTATCAGTCTGAACAATCTTGTTTTGTCTGTAAAATCTTGCTCTTTTCTCATAGTTGTAAAATCTTGATCTTTTCTCATAGCTTATTATTATTATTATTTTGTCATTTTTCATCATATTTCGATTTCTGCTTTGGTCTCACTACCAACCAAGTCTGCGGGGAGACCTAAGGCAGGTAGTGGCGTGTTGTTATGGCGCCATTTCATGTTTTTCTATCTTCCCTATCATCTCCAGCATTACATAGATAAAGTTTTCCTTAGTGTGTGGGCACTACTTAATAAGACAATTTTTTGTATATCTCTTAAGCTGGGGTTTCCAGGGATTCTTTCAATGTGTTGTTTTGTTCCATTTTTTATCATTCCAAGTGCACCTACTATCAGTGGCACAACTCTTGTTTTCAATTTCTACATTTTTCCTATTTCAATTACCAGGTCTTTATATTTTGACAGTTTTTCAAATTCCTTGATTGCTATGTTACAATCCACTGGACAAGCCATATCAATTAATAGACAAGTTTTCTCCTTCTGGTTTTTAACAATAATGTCTGGCCTGTTTGCTTCAATTTTTCTGTCTGTGTAGATGGTGTAATCCCATAGAATGGTTACATCTTCTATTTCTGAAACCGGTGCTGGGTGATGTTCATACCAGTGTTTGCCTACAGCTTTTCCATAATGTTTGCATATTGCCCAATGTAAATATTGTCCCAACTCTATCGTGGCGATTTTTATATTCGTTTGGGGCAAGCACAGAACAGCCTGAGATTAGGTGGTCTATTGTTTCTTGGTGTTTATCACAGAACCTGCATTTTGGATCCATATTATTATACATAATATTTGCCTGAAAGTTTCTCGTGAAAAGAATTTGGTCTTGTGCTGCAAGAATAAAGCCTTCAGTTTCGGACTTTAATCCAGATGCACGTAACCATCGATGAGTATTAACTTTGTCAACATTAGATTTATTGGCACGTACTGGATATTGGCCATGCAGAGGTTTGTCTTGCCAGCGCTGTTTCATCTGTTCAAGAGCTTTATCTTTGTCTTTCATTTTCATATTCTTTGCCGCAATAGTCGGCTCATGGCTTCCGTTCTGCTTTTCTACAGAATCTACTAACTGTAAATCTTGTTTGAATTTACTGCCTTCTTTTATTATTGAATATTTTTTCTTTCTTTCTTCATGTTGCCTTACTAATTGTAACATCCAATACTTTGTTGTTTCTATGTATGTTAGTAAGCCAATAGTTGTTGTCTTGTATGACAATTCCAGCTGAATAAGACCTCTTCCACCTTCTTTACGGGGTATGTATAGACGATCTTCATCAGCCTTTGGATGATGCATCTTATGCTTAGAAAGAAGCTTTCTTGTTTTAGCATCCAATTCGCCTGATGTCGTTTTTTATTATTATTATTATTATTATTATTATTATTATTATTATTATTATTATTATTATTATATTTCAATTTCTGCTATAACCTTTCCTATCAAGTCTGCAGGAAGATTTAAAGCAGGAAGGGATGTGTTTTTATGACTACAATTCATTTAATTTTCTGTCTCCCATTAACATCATTTCCTTTTCTGAAACAAATTCTTTTCAGTGTGTAGGATATACTTATTAAACAAATATTGTATGTAACTTAAGCTTGTATTTCCAGAGATTTTTCAGTGTGTTGTTGTATTCCTTTTTTTCATTCCAACCGTACCTAGCTTCACTGGTACTGTTCTTGTTTTTAATTTCCATAGTTTTCCATTTCACTTTCTTAATATTGTAATTTTCTTCTTCATGTGCCGTATCTGTTAATGACGTAGGATATTATTGATTTCTCTCTGGCTCTGTTCCTTGTCGCATCGCCATCTTGTTCCTCAGACCTATCAAGTAAATCTCGCGCTACTTTCTCCTGTCTCTCTTTTTATCCAACATGTGGGCATTAAATTTTTCAGGACCTCCTTTTCTCATTACGTGACCCAGGAATCTCATTTGTCTCTTTCCGATATTTAGTTATACTTTTCTCCTCGTTTGCATCATTTCCAACACCTCAAATATGCAAGCGTGCTCCGTCCATTGAATTCTATGCCATCTTCTGCAGTGTCACATTTCTGCTGCCTCAATCCTCTCCTTCATTTTTTATGAGATCATCTGGCATTCCCTTATATACAAGGCCATACATCACATAGCAATCCAGCACTCATTTATTTGCCTTTAATGAGCATTTCCTGTCTTTCATGATTCTGGTTTAGCTCCTGAAATGTGTCTTTGGCCACGCCAATGGGTTTTTGGATCCCTGAGATGCACTTTCCTTCCTCAGCAAAAAAATAATCCCATGTTTTTGAATTTTTTACTTGTTTTATTTTAGTTTTTCCAACTTGTAGTTGGCATATTTTGGTTCTCTATTTGCTGGTGATCATACATACAGTTTCTTGGAGTTTAAGTTAAGTTCTTTCTTCTTACTTGTTTTACATTCTGTAGATACTCCTGCATTTTCCTTTCCCAGACTGCTGTCCAGACAGTGTCATATCTTATATTGTTGAGATTGTGGGCGTTTAATGACTAATCCCGGCAAGGCTTTTATTTCTCTCATAATTGTTTTGCTGTACAGGTTGAAGAGATCCAGTGAAACTACACATCGTTGTCTTACGCCCCTTTTTTATTATTGCATACCAGATGAGATCCCATCCTATCCCATCCTATCCTAGCAAGCGGTTTGCTGCCAACATAGATTCTTTATTATCCTAACATATTTTTCTAAAATGCCGAGGTTGTCAATAATCTCTATCAAGGTTTTGTGGTCTAAATTGTCGAAAGATTTTAAGTAGTCTGTAAATCAGAGATAATTGTCCTTCTTCATTTGTATTGCTCGTTCAGATAACGTTCTGAATAAATATATCGCATTCCATGTTCCAATATCTTTAACGAAGCTAAACTGTTTTTGTCCTATCTCTAGGACCAATTCTGCTTCAAATCTATTCATCAGAATCTAGATTATGAGTTTTGTTATGTTGGCTTATTAAACAGAGTGTCCGGTTGAATTTTACTTACCTTTTCGCCTGGCTTTTTTGATAGGGTTATAAAAATTGATCTACGTAGGTCTGCCAGTTTATTGCTGCTGTTATGAAATTCGTTTATTATTTCTGCGAGTCTGTCTACTCGAAAGCCTTATAAGGACATCAACATCTATATTACGATTCAGTCCTGTCCTGCTGCTTTGTTTTCCATCAATTGTCCGATTGCCGATTATATTTCTGTTTTTAATAGTTCTGGGCCATCCGTATATTTGTGCATTGTTGATTACTCTCTCTTTTCGAGGAAGCGATCTTCAATATACTCGTCCCATGTATGAATTATTTTGTCTTTTTTAATATTAGTGTATCATCCCTGTTTCCGCCTTGCTTAGGGTGAAACGATAAAAAGTAATATCGACATCGAGTTTCTTAACACGTTCTAGATATAGGCCATGCAGAGATTTGTTTTGCAAGCCTGGTTTCATCTGTTCAAGATATTTATCATCGGTTACCCTTTTCATCATTTCAGCGGCAACAGTTGGATTTTGGATTTTATTTGTTGGTTTTGAGAATATACTAAATATAAGTCTCGATTGTATATACTGCCATCTTTATATACTGAATAGTTTTCTTCTTTCAGGTGTTTGACTTATTATTATTATTATCATGTCCACGTCATCATAATTCAATATCTGCTATGGTCACCCTACCTACCAAGTTTACAAAAGACTTAAGGCAGGTCGCGGCGTCCTGTTATGGCTACATTTCATGTTTTATATTTCCAGTAACATAATTAGCGTTATGTAGACAAATTGGGCTGTAATTAACAAGATAAGTTTTTGTATATATAGTTATATGAAACCGTGTATAGATCCTTTCAATGTGCTCTTTTTTTATTTTTTTCTAATTCCAAGGGCAAGTACTTTAATTGGTACGAGTTTGTTTTCAATTTCCTCAATTTGTCTATATCAAATCTCCAGATGTTTACTTTTGAATACACCAGCAGATTTTACAGAAAATATACTAGCCCAGACTATCGTGTTTCTTTTTTATATTCAGTGGATTATAATTCCATTTCAAACTGTTAAACTTTGGATTGGTTTTGGTTTTGTATATAGACAATAAGATTTTCGTATTAAACATGTTTTCTTCCTGTTTTCTTGGTACGTTCTCATTAAAATGCATTGGTTTTTGCAGCAAGAATAGAACATCTAGTATTAACTTTCCAATCTTTGCTCTACGTAACTATCATTGGATATAAGGTTTGTCTGTATCAGCTTGGTTTCTACGCGCAGGTTATTGACTAGGAAAAGGTTTATTCTCCAATCTTTCTGCATTAGGTCCATGGACTTTGTGATTGCTTTTTTCCTTAATTTTTTATAGTTTCGTTTGTAGAACAGCAGTATGACTATCTTAACTGACTTGCTTTTATTTATCTACTTGAAGTATTCTTTTGAAATTTTTCCATTATAATTAAATAAAGTTTCTTATTTCTTTCAAGTCATTTGGCACATATGTTTATACACCCTTGTATAGTTCATAGATATATTTAAAACATAATTTTTTGCTTAATTATACACTTAATCTAATCATTTGCAACCTTCGCATCTTCGTGGCTTAGTATTATGCTTGAGGCGACATTTGAGATGCATTCTTTTTTTGATATTCATTTAATATCTCTTATAGTCCACTTTAGAATTTTAGAGCTCTGTTTAGGGCACAGGAAGAATTAAAAATTTTTATGGATGATAATCTTTTCTTTGAACTTGAAGTCGGACTTAAAAACAGACCCACATACCTGTAGTGCTCTTTTTTAATTTATACTTTTGCATAGTGTATTCGTTCGCCTTTGCTGACGCCTAGGTATTTATTGTTTCTCTTTTTTACTAACTTCATAAACTTTGTGAAAGTATTGGGATTTGTTAAGTGTATCTACATTTTTCATTTTTTTAAATTTTTACTTTGCACATATTGTTACTCTGAAAGAAATAACGAGGCTGCCATTGAAAAATTTTACATTTTTCAGAATAACTTTCAAATAGTTTTCTTCTTTAGCAATGAGTTTAATGCTAGCCATGTAGAACATGTGGTGAATTACTTTCTTGATTTCTTGTATATTCTGTATGATTAAATGTTTTATGTTTATATTGTATTATTTTTAATTTTATTTACTTTCATTTCTAGTGAATATTCATAATTTTTCCCCTTGCTCAACAAGAGACATGTATTCAAGAACGACATCTGATTTTACACTGAGCATTTTGAAGAAATTTCCTTCAGATTGCAGAAATTTCAAATAGAAAATTTCTTTAATACGGTATGGAGTGTACTTGTGAGTACAGTGGTTTTTATCTCTTGAATCCGTTCGATGTGTCTATAGGAACAAATTTCAATCAATCCGAGTGCTCTAAAAAAAACTGGAATTTTTTATGCTTTCATGTGCTATATTTCTGATATTTTACTATTCATGATTTTCTCTTTCAGATAGATTACAATCCATAGCGAATGCAAGGTCAGTAAAAATGATTTTTGGGTGTTTGCTCGCGATATCTGGTTGATTAGCTTTGATTGTACTGTCTGTGCTTATTGCAAAATCATATAAAAATATACAAGTTCTATCTCTGTAACCTGTTTTGCATCTGGTGTACATAACAATTTCTGAAAGTTTTTGGACCTTCATTTTCTTGGTCTTCTTGTTAGTAATAATGCAAATAAATATAGAGACAATTGATTAATAATAATACGACTACCAGTAATTTTATAAGTATTTTTCGACAATTAATATTTAGTTTGCAATACCGAAATAATAAAAAAAAATAAAATATTGTGTTATAATAATATCAATATTCCTTATGCAACCATTTGAGAAAACATTATTTGAGATCTGTTTAAATAATTAACCTTATCGCAATAAATCATCGCAATAAGTACACTAATAAATGCTTCCTCAAATATATGTATTTCTTTTGTTGGGAATACTGACAACCCGCCATTTACTGAAAATACAACCAAGATGATGGATTGGTCTGAAAACCTTTTCAATTCGTTTGGGATTTGATTTCAGAGGTTATCAGAGTGTCTGTTAGAAATGTTTAGTGTTGTGACGTCGTGCGCAACTTTCTATCCGGCGGCTGGTGGAGAGGTTAATTTGATAAATTATGTCGGAGAACATTTTTCACAGTTGGACTGTTAGCTCATTCGTCTCGAATGATGTTGGCTTTGATTTGCCTTTCGGTCAATAATTTTTTGAATTTGATTCAATAAAAAATATCGAGATGTCACTAATCAAAAGATAATAATCAAATTTGGGTGATCTTGCAAACCATAGAGGTTTAAATTAACGCATCGATTTTAAAACCTCTCCTGATCATTAAAAAACTGTTATGATATATGTTATATTAAAAATAGACTCCTTAGCTAATTGATGGATGCTTATAGAAATAATCAGATATAATCCTGAAACATTTGGACAAAATAAAGTATGTGATACTTATATAAGCTGATATTATTTTATTGCACATATCAGCAAAGAAAGAGAATGGTTCAAATTTCAAGTGGCAATTCTTTAGAAAACATTCACTTCGAGATTGTGGAGAAGAAAACCCTCACTTGTCTTTTGTAAGTATGGATGCACATTCCAATATAATAAATGATATATAATCAGAAACCATAGTTATTTAAGACTCAAAAAATATGGTATTAAAATATGTGATACTGATACTTGTATATACGTATGTATGATGGATTCTTCCGTCGGTTCCAATGTATGAGGAAAACAGCACCATTCTGTTTTTATCTTTGTGTCGTATGTGATACTGTTATATACTACCTTAAGCGACAAATATATGATTGACAAAAATATATCCCGGTTGTGGATGATGACGACAGAGCTAAGAAAGAAATACAGAAAACAAAATCTTGAAAGGCAATAGCCGAGAAATATATGATTGACGTCAATTTAGCCAAAACACTAAAAACACAAAAATGTGTAGAAATAATGGGTTATATAAGTCTGCCGTTTCTGGCCTAAGCAAAGAGAAGTCATAACACACAAAGAGAGAGAGAGAGAGAGCTAATTCATGCTGATTAACGATTCCCCGACAGCTTCAGCCTATACGTAATTATCACTGTTTTTCTTTTTTTTTCTACACAACCGTCACAGATAAAGAATATAAATAAAAATTTATATTTTCATATATACGTGTCTTGTTGGTCGTTATCCGTCAAGATGATCGTTGTTTTTCTAGAGAGCCAGGTGTATGATGAAGCATTGATGACTTGGTGCCCAGTGACTTGCTGTGTGCTTTTCACATAAAATAGACAGATAACGAATCTAGTTGCTATTTGCTAGAACACTGGTCATTCGTGATAACAAACGTATTCAAGGAAAAAAATGACTTTAGGTTTTATTGCATGGGTATTGCTCCATTGTTATTTAAAAAAAAAGAAATTAATTAAAAATATTTCAAGATGGAGCTGCATAGATTTTCAAATTTTGCAGTTTAAACGTGGAATTAAGAAATATGGCTTGTTCAAACACATTAAGAAGAGTAGTAAGCCTTGCATAAAGTCCAGGCATGAAGTCTGACGGGGAAATAAAGTCGTTGCATATTTACAAAAAAGTATATTTGATCTTTTCCAATTAATGATTGATATTTTGATAATTTTTAATATAGTGAAAGTGTAGTTCATGCACGTAGATACAGCCTTGAGTAGTTTGCATTGGCATAATCTCAGTTTTAAAGCAGCAACTTTTGAGTTCCTTTACCTGAACTTCGGAATTGGGGTAGAGAGAATATAGCCACATTTAGAAATGATCTGGGCTGTAGGATTAGGTTCCACTCCAATGTTAGGCAAGTGAGGGTTTACATTACTATGATCTAATATTATCGCCATTTCTTTAGGCATAACATAGATAAGCGAGGAAAGACGCGATATACAAATCCCTTAGTAAGAGTAAGGATGTAGAGCTCGAGGTTGGTGATTGGAGTACTATAAAAAGGGAAGTTTGAAATGCGCTGGTAGACATGATGCAAGATTTTAAAGTAGAAAACTGTGGTAGAAATGAGGAGCCCTCGAGACAAAAATTAGATTAGTTTCCTAGTAATAATATATGCAGAAGTGTGTGTGTAAAACACTAACTTTAATAGCGTTTAGAGTGGCACAGCTTCATTTTTAGAAAGAATTAATTGGAAATCTAAGGGATGCGACTAATCCACTAAGTAAAACACATGACCACCATCAACAGATGCAATTTGGCCTTTAGGCAATGTTTTAATCTGTTTTGTTGCATGTTGTTAGTTATTGTTTTCTCAGTCAGACGGTGAATTACACGCACTGTAGATAATGGCAGATAACTGTGTTCAAACATAATATGTTTGAAATTAAGGAAAGGACTTATGTGAAGATGAATCGAGCAGAAACCCGCATAGAGTTAATCGAAGGTCATTTACCTTATGTCAGTTTGTAATTTGGGTTGAGGTCCCCGCCTATGTTCATGTGGTTGTACTGGAGATATCTACTGATATGAAACAACCCAGAGATAAACGAACTTTAACAATACACATCTTTCTTCTGACATGTATTTTTAAAATAAACAAAAGGAAAAGAAAGAAAAAGGTACATATAATAATAATAATACTTATGATACTACTACTACTACTACTACTACTAATAATAATAATAATAATAATAAGAAGAAGAAGAAGAAGAAGAAGAAGAAAAATAGCAGAAAAAGCTAAGCAATCTCTCTTTTTCCAGTGCATTAAGCGTCGTTTTTCAATGTTTTTTTTCCTTTTTCTTTTCCTTTATTGTAGATGTTCCTCACTATATTATCAAGGAGTTGGTTGATGGCGAAACTTCAATAACAAACTCTGCTAAAATGTAAAGTATATCTATTGTAAATTAGGTCTTTAGTTGGCAAAAGTGGCAGCCGATATGAGACTGAGAGTGGGTTGAGCTAGCACTCGAATGAATGAATAAATAAATGGAAAAAATAAAGAAACTATAAAAGAACAAATGGTAAATATAAAGAACAGAGGAAATATCCAATATGAGAGAGAGAGAGAGAGAGAGAGAGAGAGAGAAAAGAGAACTGATATCTCCTACTGGTTAATTCATCAACAACTCCTGCGTGTGTGCGATATTTCTCTAGCTACCCACTTAATCCAAATAACGGCTAGCGAGGGAGAATAAGAATTTTTCTAGTTTCTTGTTGTGTGTCGAGACGATTGTTGTTTACTTGAAGCAACAGTAGTATACAAAAATACTTCAGCCCTAGATATCTGCAAGTGTATCATATTTTGCAACAGCGAGTATTTCGGTATAAAACACAGGAGCATTTGCTGACACTTTTCCCCATTGTTTTTGTCTCTTAAGCGATCAATACGACTGATTTCAAGATGTTCAATACAACTCTGGCACGAATATCTTCAGTTATTTTTATGTTTGAAAACTCGCTAGAATTTAGTAGTACGTACATTGGTAGCTCAGCGGTTATTCTTCAAATTGTTTTTCATAGTGCCATCCATCATATTTTGTCCACTCTCAAGCTGGTTATACTTTATGAAGTTAAGCATTCTGCCGTCAATCACCCATGCAACATGACCACCACAGTAAAGTTTTGAATACATCCTGATGGTAATGATTACATCAATGATGCAATAAAGGAAAATAGCGTGGGGCATCAAACTGATTAGTATGCGACCTATATAAAGTCTACGATTCTGAGCCATGCAAGAGTATGGTCAAATTGGCAGCTCTATAAAATCTGAATTTCCTGTCCAATTAGATCATTCAGTCTGTTAAGTGCCATACGTGATACACGCTTTCGGCGATCATGTCTCGAAAGGTTCATGACTGACTAGGCATAAGCTTATCCGGCAGTAGGCTAACATTGATTTCTGTGGTAGATTGGTTACAAACCAAGGATATAGAACCCAACTGTTCTATTATTTAATCTGTAACTGGAAGAAAGAGACGGATTAATACCTTTCCCAAGGGTATTTATGCGTAAGTGAATGCAAGGAATTCAGCTGGAATTCGAACTCGGCTCCTCGATTTGTCGTTCTGTGTCTATATCTACTGCACCACAACGCAAACAGATTCCCTTTCCATTCCAGAGGTGATGGTGAGGCTTCCTTAATGCACTTGTACCTTGGGTGATCCGATTTGTTATTTCGACATTTGCTGTTATTTATCTTCTGGAATATGTATATGATTTTATATACTTCAACTTCTTCCCATCGATATATACAGGAGTATCTAGAAATCGATAAACTGGTGAAGGTTGTCTGACAAACAAACTCTGCAATGCTTAATGAGGTGACAGGTGGATTTCTTCCCTTTCTTTATAATAGTAGGAAGGTCAAATGTTTTTCAAGCAAAAGGAAAACAGTTTCTGGGTTACTTTTAGGGATGTTATCACAAGTGCCAAATCATCAGCAAACATCATATTTCGAATGGCGCTGATTCAAAGAAGTGCTTTAGCTTTGAATTGCTGATGGTTAAAACGACTACCAAACGTTTGAAACTGAAAAAATCAGTGTCTATGTCCCAAAATGAACTTCTACACAAAAATGGGTATTTTTTCAAGCTTTCTGCTCCGACGATCTTAAGTTAGATCAACAAAATGCAGGCAATAATACTATTTCAACAGCTTCCTATCTCGCATTTTAAGCCTGTAGATCTCCCTTCCATATTCTTGCTTTCTTGACGGCTACAACCTCCAGGAATTCTAATGCAATACCAATGCCCATCTCTTAACCACATGAATCTAGTTCTTTCTACATTACCCTGTACATATTTTCTTTTACTCTCTACCTTTGCAAATATCATCACACCTGTATTCTCATCCTGCTCTTCCTTCTTTCTAAATGGTTCGTCTTTCTCTTTACTCTCATTCTATCTAATCTTTTTAATCTTATAGAGCCCCCTGTACTTCAGTGGCGTAACCACATTGCTTGGGGTGAAACGATTGAAAAATAAAAGTGATCAGTGATTATGATACGAAGTTTTTCTTCCATTATTAACAACAAAAAATTAAATAATCCCTAATAGAATACAAGTAAGGTTTTAAACTCTCTTGAAAGGATAAAATAAAATTAATCCTTTTGTCAAGGGTTCCAAGTTTTTTAAGAATATTTTTTGGATGCTTCATGATTTAAAGTGTCGAAAGTCTTAGAGATTTCAACAAACACCATAAACAACTCTTGTTTCTTTTCATGCTCTTTTTTGGCTACTTTTAGATAGAGAAGACCATTCAAATAATGCTGCGACTTGACTTGAAAGCCCAGTATAAATCTGAATAGATCTTATTGATGACGTCCTGGATAATCCTGTTCAGAATAAGTCAAGCTAATATTTTGTCAGCAATTGACAGTAGAGATACTCCCCGATGATTTCTATTATTTTCTTCTTGTAAAAGTGGTGAGGTAGACACCATTGTATTCCTAAAATATTACAAACATCTAATAACATTATATTGAAGAGCTTGTAAATATTCATTAGAATGATCTCATAATGTCGATATATTTTTAGGAATAACATAAAAATTTTAGGAAAGCCGCGCTAGATATGTTCTTTAGTAAGACTAAAGATGCAGAACTTGAGGTTGGTGGTTTGAAGTATTATAAGAACAACCTTAAGAAAGGGCAGTTAGATATAAACTAATAACAACTATGTAAGAGTTTAGAGAAATCTGCCGGAGAAATGAGGAGCACGTGAGCTAAAGAATTAAATTTGTTTTCCTTGTAATAAAGCATGCAAAACTCGCAGTCTGCTTGAAAAACATTAAGTTTAATAAAATTGTGTAAGGGGTACATTTTTAGACTAAATTAAATGAAACTGTAGGGGATACTACTAATTCATCAAGCAAACCGAATGCTCAATATCAACAGATACACTTAAGACTTTAGGTAATTTTTCTTATTCCTTTTTCTTTTTGTTGTTTGTTGTTCTTTGTTGTTTGTTGTTTTTTGCTGTTCTTATCTCAGTCAGACACTGATTTACATATATTGCAGATGATGGCAGATTTCTGTGTTCAAATAAACGAAGTTTGAAATTAAAGAAATTTACATGTGTGACGTTGAACACGAGCAGAAGCATGCACGGGTTTAATCGAAGGTTAATTTGCCCGATGCCAATTTGTAATTTGAAATGTGTTTACCGCCTAGGATAGTATGATCGTAAGTCGAGTTGTATGCTAGTATGATACAATGCTTTCGGAAAGCTTAGAACCAGGGTTTTAAAAATATTCAAATGTCAGTAAATTTTCGTTATGTCTGTTATATTTTACAATTGTTGTTTAGATAATTTTCTACTGACTGAATACAATATATATATTGTCATCCGCAGACAGATCGGTTTCGCCGTATCACAGCTTATCAGTACGGTTAGACTCCGATTACCTTTATTACCCAGGATTGAAACCCAACCGATGAGGCGTCAGTCGGCAACTCTACCCTTGGGCTATGGGCGTTCGGTGGAAGTAGGCAGACTTTTTAGCGCATATCATTATACGCGCCCAATAGCTAGAGCGCTCTAATTCATTATATTAGATACTCTCAGGAGAATTGTTGAGCGCAATCAAGTAGGTATCTACAAGGACGATGGTCTACTGTCTTTCCCTGAGAGTAATGGTCCCCTGACATCAAGAATTTCTAAAAAAGTTATTACAGCCTTAAAAAGCAGGGCTTTAAATTAGAAATTTCATCGAATCTCAAAATTGTTAATTTTTTAGGTATTAGTTTTAGCCTATCCAAAAATACATTTAAATCGTATCAATTAGGTAATCTATATTCATCTTTCTATATTAATGTTAACTCTAATCATCCAAAATCTATCAGAAAACAAATACCCCAAACAGTTAAAATCAGAATTAATCAGTTAAAATCAGAATTAATAAATTTTATTCTAATAAGGAAATATTCGATGAGAAAAACACAATAGACAATTAAGCCATAAAAAAGAGTGATTTTAAAGATGAAATATTATACGAAGAAAAATTGAAAGACAGAACTAGAAAGAAAAGTACATTTAGAAAAATAAAAATAAAATGGTTCTACCCGCTCCTTTCTGCAAGTTGTCCAATGGAAACCTACGTAAATACTTTTAAAATTTAGTTAGCGAACACCCCCACCTGTACCACCCCTTAAGTAAATTATTCGATAGAAAAAACACTTAATATTATTTATTCTACCACAAAATAACATGCAAATCATAATTAACTAATTATTTAGAAACTTCTTTAGCAAACATTTCGTAGACAAACGTTCCTATAATGGCATAAATAAGACAAATTGTCTAGTTTGATAGCAGGTGTAATTCCTAAAAAGCTATCTATGAAGCCACTATATGTCCAGTAGAGGACCCCAACAATAAAAGAGTTTATATAGGAATATCTGCAGGTAGTTGGAAACAGAGACTGTAGAACCACATCTTTCCAATCTTCTTCTAACGCCTAATTGAAACATAAAACTGCCCTTTCAAACAATATTTCAATATTAAAGACGTAGGATTTACCCTACTGTTCAGATAGAGGATTGTGAAATACGCTAATACACCGAAAAATTTCAGGGATAGGTGCAATTTATGACTGGAGGATATATTGATGATAATAAAATATAATAATCCTAAGGAACTAACAATCAGCGAAATGAATAAATATTTATATGCAGACACAAAAATAGATAGAAAATAGTATAGAAAAATTCTGATTGTGATTTGAATTAGTGTAAGTTATATTAATTTACATTAATTTAAAAAGTGTTTATTTAGAACAAATCTGGAATGTGCTGCTAATATCATTTTACAGCAAAGGTTGTTTTTTTTTTTAATTTTTAATTTTTTTATTTTTTAATTTTTTGTGTTTTTTATTTTTATTTTTATAATTATTATATTTATAGGTAATTTTTAATTTTTTTCCTCATATTTCATAGAATGACTATTTTTGTTATTGCTATCATTATCATTATTAACGCTTGGTAGAAATATTTTTTTGATATACACACACATATATATATTATTACGAATTTTTATTTTCTTTTAATTAATTTTTTAATATTTTTTATTAGTGACTATTATTAGTATTATTATTATTTAAGGGTTTTTTTAAGATTATATATTAATTTTTTGTTTAGTTTTTCTTACTAGGAATTATTATTTTAACTTTATTTAAAAAAAGATTGCTATTACTGGTTATATTTATTTTTCACCGCAAATATAACTTATAATCGGTATATTTGAATTTAAGAGGAAATCCCATGTCACGTTTTTAAGAATTAATATTAAATTAATAGACGTAGGTTTGATATAGGAAGTTTATTTTCAAATTAATTTGAATTATTTTCAATATTGTTCTAATTTTTTATCTCTTTCTTTTTATTTTTCCCCTTCCACCTTTTAGATTTATCTTTATAACATTTCATATTTATTTTTTAATGAATTAATAATTTTAAGTGAATCTTTAAAACTTATTAGAAATTTGGGGGATACTAGTAAATGTAGTTATTTTTCAAATTGTATTGAAATTATGTTGCACAATATAATTTCGTACCGTAAATATATTCCATTATACTTTAAATTACATTTTTACATGCATGTTAATATCAGATTACAGCTAAATTTTCTACGTCAGGTTTATATTTATTATGAACTGAAAGATTTTTATAATTTTTATTTTTTTTATTTTTTATGATTAATATATTTATAGGTATTTTTGTAATTTCTTTTGTCTTCCTTTGTGATAGAATGAATATTATTATTATTATTATTATTATTATTATTATTATTATTATTATTATTATTATTATTATTATGTCATTTTTCATCATATTTTATTTCTGCTTTGGTCTCACTACCAACCAAGTCTGCGGGGAGACCTAAGGCAGGTAGTGGCGTGTTGTTATGGCTCCATTTCATGTTTTTCTATCTTCCCTATCATCTCCAGCATTACATAGATAAAGTTTTCCTTAGTGTGTGGGCTGTACTTAATAAGACATTTTTTTGTATATCTCTTAAGCTGGGGTTTCCAGGGATTCTTTCAATGTGTTGTTTTGTTCCATTTTTTATCATTCCAAGTGCACCTACTATCACTGGCACAACTCTTGTTTTCAATTTCCACATTTTTCTATTTCAATTTCCAGGTCTTTATATTTTGACAGTTTTTCAAATTCCTTGATTGCTATGTTACAATCCGCTGGACAAGCCATATCAATTAATAGACAGGTTTTCTCTTTCTGATTTTTAACAATAATGTCTGGCCTGTTTGCTTCAATTTTTCTGTCTGTGTAGATGGTGTAATCCCATAGAGTGGTTACATTATTATTATTATTATTATTATTATTATCATTGTAATTATCATTACGTCTTAGAGAAATTTTGTTTGATACATACATGTATATATAAATACATGTATATATAAATACATATGCATATAAATACATATATGTATATGTTAGCGTATATATGTATGTATACATACATTTATTATCTCTTTTTTGTTTTATTTGTTATTACTGTTATTATTCATTTTTAATATCTAATATCATTATTACTACTATTTAATTTTTTTTAAGATTGTATTTTAATAAATTATATTTTCTTATTGGAGTTATTATTTTTACTATAGTTAGAATAAATTAGTACTAGTGGTTATAATGTAATTTATATAAGGGGGTATGATTTATAATTTATTTTTCACAATAAATATTGCATATAGTCGGTATATTTTAATTTAATTTTTAATTTGTCGCATTTCTAAAAATGAATATGGGTGAATATGAATACATCAGTTTTGATCTAGCGTATTTTTAAATAATTTAAAATATTCCTTTTTCTTCTCTTCTTGCATTTCACCCTTCTGTTAGGTTTCTCTACTTTTTCCTGTTTTTATATTTATATTTTTTAATTTTAGTATTTTAATTTTTTTAACAATACATTTTAAAATTAGCATTAATCTTTAAAATAATAGAAAAGTAGTTATTTTTTCAAATTGTAATAAAATTATGATGTACATTATTTTTTACCGTAAATATATCCCAGTATATTTGAAATTAAAATTCATAGTTAAATTTTTCCATTTTTTTCTAAGAAAATAGTTAATTAGCTTGAGACGCTATTGAGTCAACATTTATTTCTCGTGATACACTATTTCCTTTGTTTGTAGCTCTTTGTCCTTCTTTTTTCTCTTCTTGCTTTGCATTCAGTATTTACAGTTTCCCCTTTTTTTCTTTATTTTTTTTTCTTTTTTTCTTTTTTTTTTCTTCTTTACATTAATCAATCGTCTATCTTTACTTTATCCTTGCTTTCTTCTTTCTTTGGGGTTCTTTTCGAATGAGCGAAATTTTTTTTCGTAAGTAACCGTTACAACTGTCTATTCTAATATAAACATGTGAACGTTTAATTTTTTTGGAGGGGATATTTTAAGGACCAACAGTTGTACTATTTGTGTCTGACAGCCACGACAATAAGATCAGAACGCGGTGACGTATGTATTACTTATTGTAATAATCTTAATTATTTTATAAATTATGTTACCCTGTTAAATAAAATAAATGAATTTAACATTTAATATTGAGTTCGTCTCTATCGGAATTTACCTGGATTTTATACCAAGTGTGCTATGTTATATATATGCAATATCATAATAAATTGTGGAACTTGATGAAAACTATATAGTATACCATTATTTATTAATCTTTGCATATGCTTGCATATTAATCTGACACATTACTGAATTTTCTTTCAAGATTTTTTAACACAAACACAGCAGGATAGTAAGTAATATACTAAGAGTTACAACGAAAGAAAAACAGAGTACAGTGAGTTGTCGAAGAAACGATAAAAGAAAGATAGAAGTTAAGAAATTAGAAGATAGCTATTGAGGTTGTATTTAAATCTTTGGAGATTTTATCAATTCAGGGTAGCAATAAATGGAAGGGGAATCTACAGGCGGGAATTGCGAGTAAAGAAAAAGAAAGAGTGAAAAAGCTGGTTAAATTTAACTATTTACATTGTAAAATATATCGAACTATATGCAAATCTTTTAGCACGCTTAAATTCATGTATCGTGGAACTAAATATAAAAATTCGTCAGAGTAATTGGCATGGAAATAAATAGTCCGTTCTTCAATGTAATCCTGTGTTCTTTAGCTAGAAAGTATTTCGCAGGAGTTTATGTCAAACTTCACATTTTATTATCAGATCATGTGTCGAGCTTATATAAGTTGACTTTAAACGTGTTCTGATTCAACATATTTGCTAAATTACTCGTCATTTCGATGACAATTTTTCATTTTCTGCCTTTACACATTAAGAGTCATGTTTAACTTTATATCAAGACACTTTCAAAAAGTCTATTCCATTAAAAGATCGACAATTTTAGACTTTCATTTCACGGAACAGTGTCCAATTGTTTTTCAGCAAAATTGACTCGAGATATTCCAGGAATTAATATGTTCCTGCATATGAATATTTTACCGTCATTCCACTATGTTTTCCTTCCTTTCATTTTTATCTCAATGTCTGCTTTTGGATTACCAGATTTTATGCTTTTTCTATTTGAATGTTCAATCCGGGTAGATTGATATTCTTTCTGAATCGTGTGATTTTATTTATAGACGTGTCCAGACGTTTTTTAACTACCGGCTCGAGGAGACATATTTCAGTGTGGCAAACCTTTTAATTACCCATGGCAAGTATTCTCACGTGGTATTAGTGTAGCGTTCAAATACTGTGAATAAAAGATAAAGAATGTAAACAATTTGTAGTTTAAAAAGTAAATCCGAGAATCTTAGATATAGCTAACTCGCCGCGTATGTGTGCTATAATATTTAAATGTGTGCGCATGCGCGTAAGTTTAGAGATATTTTAATGAGTTAACCTAGACTGGGAGAAGGTCAAATAGACTGTTTCAATGTTTATATACAATCAGCGGTTTCTGCGTGCAACGAGGTTAAGCAGTCAAACATAAAATTCGGATGATTTCCAACATTAATCAATGCACCTACAGATTATATGCAGTTTAAAACAAGATTTAAACACACACACACACACACACACACACACACACACACACACACACACACGGAGACACGCGCGCGCGCGGATAGTATAGAAAACGTATTACCTACTTTATAGTTAGAGTATTTGTTAGCCAGAGAGCTATTTGAACCCGCGCGGGACTTGTTAAATTTCAAAACAGAAATCTTGAACAAATGTAAGCATGTAAAAAACTGCTTGCTATAATAGGTTTTTTTTCTGGCTGTTGTTGTTGAAATAAAGGTTGTTTTACCGTGACTTGATGTGGTTTCTCCTTCTATTGAGTTCTATATATTTGCTTGATTAATCTTAGTTGATAGCCTCTCGAACCTTAAGAACCGTTGGTGTGAAACCGCGGTAGGTGGTGGCTCAATTATAGATTTTGTATTATATATATATATATATATATATATATATATAGGAAGTCGTTTTCATTCCATAGTCATTCTGACATATACTGTTAAATATAACAGACAATGACTGTCTGTTATGCTTAATGTCGAACCGTTCTAAACATCGTAATTTGTCTTTAATTTCAGAAAATAATATAAACAAAATAATTGTCGAAAATTTGGATATTTTTTTTTATTTTACTGATTCTAATGTCGGACAACTTTTATTTTTATTTTTACCTGAAATTAAAGACAAATTATGATGTTTATAACGGCTCATGATTAAACATAATAGACATTCATTGTATGTTATATTTAGCACTATATATCTAGAAAATTATCAGCTGATTGATTCACTATATATATATATATATATATATATATTGAAAGAAAAGATTATAAGATATTGGAAAAGGGTTTTGTGTCGTGGTTTATTCGTTTTTAATTTACTGGAATAGGACTTTGGTCTTTTTCTGATTACACACGTGCATGAACGTGAGGTGCTGGTAGTTTAAACATGATTGAAGTAGAATTGTTTTTTTTTTAATTTAGCCAAATTACTATGTTTTTTTGCATAAAATTTTCTATTAGTTATATAAGATTGTGATAACACATACTCCCCAAGAATAGTGATTCATTTTCAGAAATTTGAAATAAATTTACTTTTGTATGAACTAACGATTAAAACACTTTTCTTTGCAGATGATATATATATATATATATATATATATATATATATATATATATATATATATAATGCAACTCTGCAAAAACATTGAATATATTATAATCAGGTGGCTATTGAAATACTGAAAAATTAGAAAAAATAATAACTCGTTCCTTTTCACTAGTTTTTATTATTTTGGGTTTTTTGTTAAATTATATTGGAGATTAAGTTTGCTAAGTATGATATTCAGGAATGAGGTTTTTCTATTTAAGTAAAAATAAAGCAATTACTCAAACTGAAATAAAACCACTGTAACATTTTATTGCATGTGTATATTTTAGCTATATCCTTCAGGACCATATCAACCGGTTTGAAAGAAAATGATCAGTGGGCGATTTTCCGGGAAAAAGACGTAAGCGCTCTTTGCACACTGACGCAGCGGTAGATGCTATACTGCAGAGTGTCCTTGAGGAGCCATCAGCTTCGACCCGTCCTTCCTTTGATCATTTTTGTAGCCCTAGAATATCGCTTCAGAAGATTCTGAAATTGGATTGAAAAATGTTTCTATACAAGAATCAAATAGTTAATTTTTCCACTCCAATTTTCTAAGCATTTCTATATATCATTCTGTCTTTCAATGGTCACGCTTAACAAGAGCTACACGTTAACATGAAGTGCTATGTCAAAAAAGAAATAGACAAAAATTGATAATGACTTAAATATCGTAGTAAGAAAAAGAAAATGGCCCTAGTCAAACATTTGAGAACTTACATATAAATATGAAAGTGAAATCGAATTATCGATACATAAAAAATTAATTAAAAAAAACTTTTATCAAACTGGTAACAATGATGATCTCTTTTCTAATAAAAACAATATATATATATATATATATATATATATATATATATATATGTGTGTGTGAGTGTGAGACAGAAAGAAAAAGAGAGGGAAAAGAGATTTGATATTTATGGAATTTATTAACCTTTAGTTAATAACCATTTGGAAATGTGTTCTTTTCGATAGTATAAAAATATGTATAATTTGTTTTATGTCCATTGTTTCAACTCAAATCAGTCATCATCAGAAAAGTTAGAAATGAAGGGAAATCAATAAAATCATAGCTATTTTTAAAAAGCGTCTGTTTAGGTTTATGCATTTGATATGCATCTTCATGTAATTTAAAACGCACTTTCTGTATTACAGCATCAAATTCAACAACCAAAAATAGTTATTCGCATTTCATCGAATAAAAAAAAAATATAAATACATATATTAGACATGAAATAAACATGTAGTATAATTAAAATATAACATGACAAATTGTTGCCAGAAAGCGTGTCTTCCAACAGCCAAACCCTCCTGACTTGATGTAGGCTAAAGTATTGACTCTGAGGCCTGTGCCAACAAAATTTAGAGTTCTTATCTTAAAAGTAAGCATCATTAGATTCATTAAACACTTTCCAAATCTTCTTGTCTGTCGTAAGATTGACACCAAATATTTTGAAATATTCCTATTGGAGCTTCCGGCGTGAATCCCAATCAAAAATGCATGCCTTTTCTAAATTTTGCATTTGTATATTTCTCATATCACTCTTTCTCAAAGACGATGTCCTACATGACTTAATATACATTGAAATCGACAAAAGAAAAAAAAAACATTTATACAATACTTAACCATAAATATTGTGACAATTTACCCATCGCATGATACAAACACATTAAACACAAACACATCCGGGGACACACGCACATACATACATTTAAATAACTTTTACAATCTGTGGTCCGCTTTCAGCGATTGATAACTGAAAAGATCTGTGTGTGTCTGAGTTTTTTGCGTGAGAGTCTCTGTGTGTGTGCGTGTGTGTTTATGTGCGTGTTTTTTAATAGTAAATTGTTAGCATTGCCGTCTTCTCGTCGGAATGAAAAAAACCAATTTTGTGAACTTTTTATATTAATGTCTTTAATTCATGATTGTTAGACAAATATTTTTACGTCTCTCTCTCTTTCTCTGTGCGTGTATATATATATATATATATATATATATATATATATATATATATATACGTATTTACCTAGGTAATGATTTCACGAACATAATTTTCTGTTTCATTATTGTCTTTGGTGTCTGTAAACTAATAAGTTTATATATTATGTCGTTCGTATTCCACTCATATATTGACGTTATATATTTGACATATTATGTACATTTAGATAGTATGGTTATTAAATGTTTATTATATTGAATTCATTGGTTCCTACACTAAAATACATTCAATTTAAATTTAAATTTTTATTTTACTAGACAATAACAGAGACATAAATGTTGCCATTAATCAAGACAGCATAAAAAGGCATTATATTCCTATCAGTATTAAGCAGAAATTTCTAAAAAATAAAAGAATATTACAGAAAATATGTAGGCATAAACAAAAATAAATAAGAAAGGTCAAATAAAGTGAAAACAAAATGTAAATATCATATTGAATTAGAAAATTTAATTTTTTTTTCATTTCCGGTACATCTTAGGATGTCAGACAGTTCAACTAGTAAGGAACCAACAATATATTTTGTGAATTAGTTGATTTTTTTTTTTGCTGTGAAGTAAAAACACTAGTCGTATCTTGCCGTAATTCCCGTTCTTCAACGAAAAATGCATGTGCTGAACTTGACAAACTCTGTTAAAATGGCAGAGATATAAGAGATGCCTCAGCTTTACGTTTAATTTTCCGAGATAAAATAATATTATACGTACAAATGTCAGAGACACGCTCCTCTGCCCTTCTGAAGATGAGATTTTGATCTCGAAATATTATGTCTAATAGGTAATACCCAAAAACTTCTTTACCCCCCTTTATTTTACTAAACGCTTTGTGACAGCATTCAAGACCCAACCACATGCATAAAAATATTTCCTAAATGATAATTTTTATATTTTTCCGCGACCAGCGACTGGATATTGATCCGTTGACACATGTCGCTTATACTTATCCTAACAGGCGATACGTCATTACTATGGATATTCATTCCCTGGACACCGTTTGTGTTGTGTCCGTTGAAGATGTAGGCAGTCACTGACTTCCACATTCTCTTTCTTTTGTTACTCCTCCCAAAACCCGTTCTGTCATCCATTTTCTCAAGTATATCATGGGTTGCTTTTCTATTGCTCTTTACATCTGTCCTTTGAGTATCAGATTCTCCACGCTCTCCTTCCTCATTTCATATCCCAGAAATTTCAATTGACTTTTCCCGATGTTAAGATTTTTTTAAAATTTCCATCCTCTCCATTTCCAACCTTTCCGTTTCTCACATGTTCTTTCCATATTATCCTCTGCATTTTCGGTAGATCCACATTTGGGGTGCTTTATGTCTCGAGTTTATCTTTGAGGTGATTTCAAGCTTTCGATGTTATTTTGAAAAACATTTATCACACAACAATGCAGTACTATGTTCTATGTTTCCAATGAAATTGTTTCTCGGTAGTCTGCTTAGGTTTTGGAATGCATTCTTGTCTATGCCAATACATCCTTCAGATCTCAGTGTACCATTTTTCGATGATACCTCTCGAGTTATCTCCATTCAGGCTCTTGTATTAAACTTAAATTTTGGTCAATAAATTTTTGGATTTATTCTCCTTGATTTGTCGATTGTATTTTCAAAGAGACCCAAAGTCTAGTGAATTTCAGCTTTTCGAAAGATCTTATTTTTCATTCAGTAGTGATGCTAACCACTATAATTGTACTAGAACGAACAGAATGGTGAATTTTATGTAATTACTGACCCTTTAGAAAAATCTGTTCTGTGAAATTTTAAAAATCTAACGTTTAAAAATATGTAATTTGCTCGAAATATTAATGACTAAAGTAGGAACCGCACTGGAAAAATGAAGAGGAAGCAAACATTATAGACCAGGTGGAATTGTAATAAAATGCTATCAGACTTAGAGGATTTCGGCATAGTCTTGATCATAAAAGCAATGAACGATATATGTGACCGTGGCGAGATACCAGGAAATATTAGTAAATGAAATTTTGTAGCATTACATAATAAAACAGCTGCAAATCAATGAAAGCTCTATTAAAATATAGTTTTATATATATTAAACTTTAATGAACAATCTAATCACAATAATTATGGGAAACTTGACTAATACAAATAAAAAAATAGTGGACCAGAAATAGGACAAAATCAAAGTTTTTTTGTTTTTTTATTATGAGCGCAGAAACAACAACCGTTTTTTTTTTATTTTTATTAGAACAATGAAGGAAAGAAAATACAGAAAAGGATGTATACTTATGTTTTATTGATTATGCAAAAGCATTTGATGAGATAGGAAATAATCTTATATCTAATCAATAATCACGAACCAATGCTATGAGAAAATCACCCACATGTGCATAGAATATTAACTGAGTAGATTAAAAAAAATAACAGAAAGCACAGGGATATATCATCCTAAATGAGGTGCAAGTCTCATCATATAGAATCAGTGGGTATAATTCTAATAATATATGCTACACAGACGACTCTGTATTAATAGTTTGTGTAGAAAGAAAACTACAAGACCTCATAATATGGTTATCAGTTAGAAAATATTCAAATTAGTAATTGAAGATGTTAAATTTTTTAAAAAAGCACAAAATGTTAACTATCTGCTTTCTGATTTAACAGAGGATGCAATCTGAGTGAATGAGAAAATGAAACATTCTAAACAATGCTAGAAATCGTTATAATCAAAGGAAATACTACTGAATTGATCTGTCATGTCAAACATCTGTTATATACCACTTTTTCGACGATGTATATTTATACAAGTCACAATGCTGGTTTCAACGCTAATAGCCCAAAGGTAACACTTGATGAATTCTGCTAAAACGACAAATGCTGCAAATCGGGAATCGCATACTAATGACAAAAATTAATCTGCTGTGACGATTAAAGTTTAACAAACATAAATCACTTTGTCGCGGACGTTTTGGCGCAATTACATCAATTTCATTTCGTCGGGGAGAACACTCAACCCGACCGTTACTGTAATCGATTTCACAATTGTATTAAATAATATTCTTCAAATTATTTGTCTTATTCGTCGTCAATATCAGCAATCTACAAATAAAATCTGCAACAAACTCATGTGTCGAAAAAAATAGGACTGAACAAAATTTAAATAAAATATTTATATTTTTTCTGTTCAAAGACATATTCCGGGACATGCCAAGTGTTGAGAGGTTCTTTTGTCAGAAGTCATCAACACCTTCCGACATTCAGAAAGATTCCAAAATTCGGGCTAAGTCTGACTGGGAAAATAGCTGCTCTTGTTCACGGTTATTATCAAACATTTTAAAATCAAATTTAACATTTTTACCAAACATTTATAACTTTCAACCTAAAGTCATAGCAGCTGTCTTCTGAAACAAATGTGCGTTTGGGCATAATTTTCTAACCATGGCCAACGAGTAAAAAGATATACAATTCCGCCCCCACCAAACGGGGCCAGAAGATGAGGTATTTCGTGTTTGTAATGTGCTTTCTAGGTGTCTATGTTCAATGAGTTCTACATTCTCATGAGTTCTCGTGGCTGGCCACGATCTTTATCGGCGGACGAGCGGTGTGATATTCAGTTCAGGGTTCTTAGTGTTTTCTATAGTAGCGAGCGGACGTGATAGAATCCCTGTCATTGTTCTTAAGAAATGTGATCCTGAACTCTCCTCTCTTCTCTTTAAACTCTATATTTACTGCCTTTTTGCTTCCTGTTTTCCTGCATGCTGGAAGTCCTCCTCATTGGTTCTTGTATTTAAGAACTCTGGAAAACACTCGGACTCATCCAACTATCAGCCGTCTACCAATTTTCGGGAAAGTTTTCGTAGCCATTATTAATGCTGTAATAGTTTAATATCTTACTGCCCGTGAGCCTTTCTCAGATAGGCAGTGCGGCTTGCGCTTCGACAAGCCCACGGCCAATATGCTAAGGACCATATATCAAGCCCTTTATAATTACGGTGTGACTCGTGCTGTATCCATGGATAAACCTCCAAATATTTTGATAGGGTTTGTCAAGCTGGCCTTCTACGCAAACTACGTAAACTTAACCGCCTACATTTTTTGTAAGAATTTTAACAAATAACGCAAAATAGAATAAAATTGAAGCACATAATAGTGTACACGTATTCATAGATAGATAGATAGATAGATAGAATACAAGAAGAAATTTAAAATATTCGTTTCAGCAAATATTTTGCTAGCAAATACTTTGCAAATCATCACCCACTAAGGAATATTTTCAGATGCTCTAAACATTGTAAAACGATAACGCTCCATACATCTCTAAATCATTATATAAAATATAGCGCTCAATACATCTCTAAATCATTATATAAACCTTACTGTACAGATTATAAATCCAAGTGGATTGATTGCAAACGCTATTTATTTATCTTCGAACTTAATCTGTTTACTTTTTAATTCAGTGATGAATTAGTTAGCAGTGCAAAAGTAAAAAAGTATAAGGGCGTATAACTTCATGTCATAGATTACAAAACATCCTTATTTAATGTATGACACAATGTGCCCAATCACAACCGCGAGATACTTGATTCATTCGAGAAAGATATTCAATTAATCCGTCAGATTTACTGGAATATTCAAGTAGAATAAGAATAGACACAGAATGGAACAATTTCAGAGAAATGGAAAAGTGCGTATAATAAGGATACTTCCCCTCGGCGGATTTATTTAAATTATACAGTGAAACAATTCGTAGAGAAAAAAGTTGCTGCTTAGATTTAATATTGTTGGACACAGTGCTAGCAATATAAGACAGGCAAATGATATCGTATTATTGGCAAACAGAGACGAAAATCTGCATGATTTACGAAAAGATCGTTAAAGCTGTGTAGGAATAAACATAACAACCATTAGTTGCAAGAAGACAGAATTTATGCTAGTTAGCAAAACAAACAACAAAAGATGCGATTTAATACTTGCAGGTGTCAAAATCTAGCATTGACGGAAATTTTACTCATTGTATAATGATATAAAAGTCGATATAAAATTTTACAACGAAATCCGAAGATGCATTGGAATATCGTAAAATTCCTACTGAATTTGAAACAAAGGATGAAGAAACTGGGAAATTTCGTTAGGAATAGTAAAAGAATAATGAATTAACATGCATTATCAATAATCCTATATATATATATATATATATATATATATATATATATATATATATATATATATAAGTAGGGCCGCGCCGACCAAAATGACCTCAAAATATTTCAATTAGTAGGCCTTCTACAATGATGGCAACATATATATATATATATTAATTTACCTACTTTTGAGTATCGTATATTAAGACATGATTAAAAAAATAACATAATAATCAGAAATTCATGAACATGACAGGAGGAATCTATATATCTATATATGCATCATACGCTCAGAAGTCTGCCTCCATCTACCGAGTACCTATTGCTCAGAGGTACAATTGCCGACTGACGCCTATTCTGTTGGGTTTCAATTCAGGATGTCCTTATCGTACTGATGAGCTGTAATACAGCGAAACAGATCTGTCTGAGGATGACTATATATATATATATATATATATATATGTGTGTGTGTGTGTGTGTGTGTGTGTGTGTGTGTGTGTGTGTGTGTGTTCTTCACTACTAGACTAAAAAAAAACTTATAAAGAGCAAACACACAGCAACAACATTCATCACTGGTAGTAACGTCTCATAACTGGTAGTAGAGAGAATGGACTGAGCTGACACATCTTCTCTTTTGTCTCTCCAATGAACTGATCTGATATTGCCTCACTCTTGTGTCTCTCTCCATGAAGACGACAAAAGGGATATATATATATATATATATATATATATATATATATATATATATATATGTGTGTGTGTGTGTGTGTGTGTGTGTGTGTGTGTTTATGTGTTTGTGTGTAAATATATATATATATATATATATATATATATATATATATATATATATATTCAGTGCAGTAGATTATTCTTTCAGTTAGATGCCGTGATCGAAATCTGACCAATTTGTCATTATACGAACATCTAACCACAGATATATCTGCGCAAATTCAGCTTTCACAGCAGGTTATTTACAGGATGTAAACAAACCACGGTGACTGCGAACGTTCAGTTTAATAGGCAAACCAATCTGCGTTTAATTCAGTAAGCAAAAAGTAGCGTAAAGACTTAAATTGTCACCGTTTTACAAGAAATGTATGCCTCTGTAAAGTGAGAGCGTGAATAATCATCACCTGACAATATATAACGATAATTATTGAAATAGAGAGGATGACAAAAGAAGTCGAACAACTTATTTATTGATGAAAAAGTGATTTGAAACCACAAGAATGTCGTGCTAGAAAAGTAGGTTTAGACATCGATCGATGGAACATTTTAGTTGCTAATTTTCAAAGAAAATGGTAACGAAATTGAATCACTTATACTCAGAAGTGGAGCTTAATATTGCTTTTACCTATATATTATAGCCAAGGTAAAACATCTTCGACTCTCGGCCACTCTCCTTCCAGACTCACAAACAACGAACTATGCAAAATAACAGAAAGAATAATTGAATAATTTCAACAAAGGCATCGACTAATGTCGAGAGCACAAGTAACTTGAAGAGAAATAATGGCATTATCAAGATGCTGACGTCCCACTTGGCTTCATAGAAAAAGCTAGAAAAGATGTCCCTTTCAATACTAAAAAGTTAGGACTGGTTGATCCGTCAATGAATGGTAAAATTTTCTTTGCAAAGAAAAGTTAAATATTACCAATGATATAATTGTGAAAAAGTGCTTGAAGATCTCTGACAATCGTCAGACTTATTGAAGAGAGACAGATCGAAACAGTGATTACTCCAAACAGCGAGCTTGTTTAAACTGATACCATAATATTCCGAGCGATTTTCACGGACTAATATTTATTTATTCTTTCTTCCTTTTATTCTTTTATCATTCATATAACCCTTTTTCATATCAAAGTTTCATTCTTTCTTTCTCTCATTCTGTTTTCTTATAAGTTTCAGATAACCATTTATCATATTAAGCATTCGTTCTTTTCATCTTTCTTTCGATAATTCTTTCTTTCCTTCTTTATTATAGCATTCAGTAACTTCTTTTTTTAAATCACACTCTTTCCTTCATTCTTCCTTGCTGTCTTTTTTCTTTGTTTTCTTTTACATTTTTTCTTTATTATAGCATTCTTCTTATGGTGTGATGTTTCCTTCTTTCTTATAACATTCAGATTAACCATTTTTATGTCTCATTTTTCTCTCATTCTTTATTATAACATTCAGATAACTTTTTTAATATCACACTATCTATGTCTCTTTATTCTTCTTTCCATTCCTTCCTTCTGTCGATATTTCATTCTAAAAAATACATTTTTATATGACGCTTCGTTTATTTCTTTCTTTATAGGAATATATGTAGAACATTAATCGTTTAATCCCTGAGAAAAATATCAAGAAATCAACGTGTCTTTCCGAGAGTTTAAAGAATAAGTTTGGCCTTACTATTTTGTCCATATGTTGTGTGTGAGTAAATGGATGAATTTAAATATTTTCAATGACTATTAGCTAGAAAAAAAAACAGTTTCAACAGTAATCTAAAATTGGCTTTGCAATAAATGTCACGCGATGCATTTGTCCTAAATGTTGATGCAATCTGTAATAAAATTCAAATTCAGTACGAGATTTTTAATAAGTATTTGAATGTAAAATATTTGCGCGTGTCTATAAAATATTTACAAAACAAGAATAACCAGCAGCTGAAAATTCTACCCGTTTCCTTGATTTAAATATGAGCTCTGTATCTGATGAATAGAAGTAAAATACAACAGATAATATTCCTTAAATGAACATCATAATTTTAGAGTAAATGTTTAACTATGCCTACAAAATGAATTTAAATGTTACCCAATAAGCAAACAATGTCTTCTACTTGAACTTTCTAAGACAATAAATAATAATCTGATGTCAATGAACTATGTTTATGACCTTCACACTACCACGATATTGATCTAATATTTATTATCATAAATGGATTTTTTTCACCGATATTTATATTTATTCTGGGCTTTTTAAATAAATTCCTGCGATCTTGCTAGTGTCTGTTGTGATACATTATTTTTTTACGCAAACATACTACAAAAAGTAATAACTCTATACTCGATTGCAAACAATTACCTTATATTTAACTACAGCATATCAATCATAAAATGTAATATCTAAAAGTCCTTATTAGTAGAATTACATCTGTGCCTTCAAGAAAGATAATTTTTTTCTAAGCACCGAGTCAATTCAGAATATATGTAGACATGTGCCTTCTTATCTCTTGCAATTTGTGGTTCGTTATAAAATATCCATCACACTCTGCGTTCTGTCATTAATTTTAAGAATCTCATCTGGTAGGTGGTTCCCTACCTCCACTTTTACCTTTGCCCTAGGATACGTTCTATGATTGTTTAATTGCTTAAATATTTTTTACTCTATATGTATTCATTCTGAATATGACGATAAACTGCATCCAGCAACACGGCTGTTGATTAGTAGGTTTTTAAGAGCGTGGAATCAGCTCGTCATTGTTGTTGTTTCTTTGTATACAATGGGTGGGAGCACGTCTTACGTTTCCATCGTTGAGCAAATAGTTAACATCAAACTGGAATAAAAATACTATGAAAAGATATAAATAAATTTTATCGTAAACTTACCAGCAATGTAATATTTTTCAAAAATCATTACCTGCAATACATTTTGGTAAAAAATAAAATTAATAGCAATAAATTTGAATCTCGATAAAAATATATCTTTACTGAAATTCGCCGATGAAAACGTATTTACAAATTGATCTGAATTCCTGCAAATAATACATATTCTACCAATAAGAACCTATCCTTAAAATTAAGTAACCCGCTGATTTTGATATGCCGTAAATCAAAATATACCTAACCAAACTAAACGTCACTATCTATCCAGAAAAATTCCAATATCCCTTTCTGATTATTATTAAATATAATTTGTGTTTGCATTTTTCTTAAGAATTCTTCAGTTAGGATAGTATTGCCTATTAAACATTATAAGACAGAATATACACATGCTTTAGAAAAATTATATTTACTGTAGCATTCGATATATCGATTTCAATCACTTTTGAATTTCATTAAAATATTCAACATATAGCCGACTTCATATTTACTTTGTTGCCCTCTATGCTAATACCAGAAACTCATAGGATGTTTTCTTGTTTGAACGAATGATTTGTTTCTTATTTTCTGGAAAAACATTGTGATCTTAACAATCTCTATTATGCGGTTCAGTTCAATACACAAATTTTGCTTCAAGGATTAGCATTGATGGCGATTTCGAAAATATATCTTCTAAATTACGCTCTTTTTATATAGCCAATGTACATTCATATTCCACTTTATAAGTGATCTATGTGGTGTTTCAATTTTTGTATATTAAAACATTTATTGCTTAATGAGTATCAATAGGAAATTATTGTTAATGTCATTCTATCGGTATTCGTATAAATAAATCTGGTGAATGTATCAAGAGCGCATTTTAATTTATTGTCTGTAAATTTATAACAATGCAAATATATAAAGATTTACTCAACTAAAGTTCGGTGAAAAATAGATTAGAGTGTAAATCTTTCATGTAGTAAGAACAGAAGGCATTGAAAATTAATATTATGCAGTTTCATTACCGAACTTACGGGTTTGGTAATATATATTTAAGACCAGACAACCGTCACTGTATAAGTGTATAGATAGATAGATAGATAGATAGATAGATAGATAGGTTTTCTAAGCACTGAAGAGATGTTTCACAAGGCCGAAAGAATGGAGTATCTAGTGAGGATCGAACTCACTCACTCAGTCAGTTAAGTGCCATACGTGAAACACGCTTGGGCGATCATGTCTCGAAAGAGACATGACAGACTGGGCATAAGATTATTCCGCAGTAAGTTGCCATTGCTTTCTGTGGTAGACTGGTTGCCAGCCAAGACCATAGAACCCAATCTGTCCTGTTATTTAACCCATAACTGGAAGGAAGAGACGGATTAATACCTTTCCCAAGGGTATTTGCGCATAAGTGAATGCAATGAATTCAAACTCGGCTTCCCCATTTCTCGTTCCGAGCCGATATCCACTGGACGACTATGCACATCTTACTCAGTTGGAATAGGTTCTAACAAGACAGGCCTGCTAACAATTACACTATGGCGAGGTGCCCCAAAATTTTCTGCACGCTGTGTAGATGTGGCAAAAGTCCGAAAGTATGTTGCTACCCAGTGAAGATCGAACTCATTACTCAGTTGTAATAGATATTAGCGAGACAACTTGCTAACCATTACTACATCGGGGTGCCCAGATAGATACATACATACGTAGATGGATATAAAAGCCATAAATTAGTTATGTTATATCCCTGAATATTTGTGAAGTCAATGGAGTATCCGATTTCTAAAATTTAACACGTGTGTGCGTGTGTGTGCGTGTGTGGGGGGGGGAGTAATGCAAGGTTAACGGCGGAACCCATTTCAAAATCGGGATTTCAATGACCGAACATCAAAAAGCTTTTAGAAGGTTACGGAAAGTAGATGCGCGAGGTGTCTTGATTTGCAACAATGAATGTATATAACACAATCTACCTGACATGGCTCAAAGCTATTCTCTTTGGTCGAGCAACCAAACTTTGACAAGCACTTTGTGCATAGTCTCTCTCTCTCTCTCTCTCTCTCTCTGTTCATTCTCTCTATATAACACACTATACAAACGCGTACGCGTGTTTGGCGTACATCCCTGTTTATGCATGTATGAAACGGTGTTAAAAATGATCGGTCCAACCAATAAGGTCCTGACCATTAAAAGAGAACATTGTTTTTATTTGCTCTGGCAAGGCTGATAAATGTTTAATTCTCATCTCTCTCTCTCTCTCTCTCTCTCTATATATATATATATATATATATATATATATCCGTGTGTTGTAAATTGCAGAAATGTATAAATCTGCAAAGTAAAAGTAAATAAATAATTTTAAAGGCACCAGTTCGATTTTAAAATGTACTTTCATATAGTTTTACCCTTGTGAGATAAATAAAACATTGAATGTTCTCATCTATCTCACTATCTTTCTCTCTCTCCCTCTCTCTCTCTCTCTCTCTCTCTCTCTCTCTATATATATATATATATATATATATATATATATATATATATATATATATATATATATAATCTGCACAGCTCAAAGATATTTATATATACAACGCTGTTTAATAAAATAGAGAGGATATACATATGTGTATATAAATATATATATATATATATATATACACACACACACACACGCGAACACGCACACACGCGCGCGCACGCACGCACACACACGCGCGCACACACACATATATATATGTATGACATACATGTTTACATGTTCAAATGTCATTATGTTGGTTTTCACGGGGAAGAGGTTTACTTTACTTACTCTCTTGAAGGACTGTTGGTAAGTGTCAGAAAAGAAAACCAGGGGTTCACCCAAGCATTGTTAGTAAAAACATGGAGCTACACGTAAGTCGTCAAATATTACATAGCATTATGACTTGCAAATTTGCACACTAGGCTTGTTCAATTACAGTTCCCGCCAGTTTCTCTCCAAGAAATTGTCACTGAAACCAATGTTTTGTAATTTTAGCATATAACTCTGCTCGTCTCTCTGGATTTTGAAATATATACTAGTTTATTAAGTGCTATATGTGATACAACTTTTTAAGGTGGACATGTCTTTTCCGAAACATGATTGGATAGGCAGAAGATTTACACGCAATAGTTTGTCATTTTTTCTGCGGTAGACTGATAGCAACCAGTTATATAAAACCGAATGTCTCCTGCTGTTTATACTATTGCTTAAAAAAAAGAAATGGATTCATATCTTTCCCAAGTGTACTTACACACAAGTGAATACAAGGAATTCAAATAACCATGGGAAAGTTATGAATCCATCTCGAAACATCAATGCATATCCATATACATATCCGGTTGCTTGCTTTTAAATCAACAAGGTTTTTTTTTATTCAAACGTAATATCAATCGTCACCTCTCTCATCAATACTTGTTCTGATTTTTCTCTCCTTAATAATGTTTTGTTTCATAGTTATTTTCTTAGTCATTTAACCCTATGCGTTTATTGGCTTTTATCGTTTTTTTTGGGGGGGGGGATGATTAAAAAAAATAAGACAGACAAATGGAATCAGAAAATGAGTAAGAGCTTCGTGTGTATATATTGATAAGAATGTATTTTTGAGTGAGATTGTATGTGTGACAGGTAGTGGATGCATAGAATAGAAAGCGTGAATTATATGTGGAGTTTTATTTCTAAATTTAATATATTAAACTTTGACAATTACATAAAGAATTCTATACATATTCACTGATTTCAATTCTTCAGAAATTTCTTACATGTTTATTTATTCTATATTAATTAAAATAACTATGTAAATATGTGTCCCTCATTCTTAGGTCTCTGTAATATTACCTGGCAAATAATATCGCATCGGGATACGACTCCTTGTATAATATGTTCATATGCATTATTGTAAGAAGAGAAAAAATGTAATGTTCATTGTTTCGATTTTTTTCTGTAAAATTTCTTCTTGTGATTCAGGAATTATTATCTGGAAGTAAATATATCCTTGCTTTTATTTCGACTAAATAAAAAGTTACTTTATAACATTATTTATTGGTTATATACTAGTGTATGCTTTGCCTTAGATTGCGTATCATACGTACGTGGTAAAACTAATTAACGCACGAATAATTAAACACCCCGAACAGTTGCATTCGGATTAATGTATTATATAAATACGTTGGAATAAAAGAATATGTCAGGAACTTAACAGCTGATTATATGAACAAATTATTCCGATTATCAATCAAAATATTTCCTCTTCTATCTGCCCATTAGTTTATATGGAATTTATTAATTTTAAGTGCATACTTATTTGTAAGCATTTCATTTCTTCTTCATTATATACATACTAAATAAAAATGAAATAATATACATGATCAAAGGAAGCTTATTCCGTAACAGATTCCATTATAGATATCGATTAATATTAATGCACAAAGCGATCATAGGAATAATATTTGATCTGATTTTTTACATATATCTCCTGATATATAAAATATAAAATATGTAATTATTTAAGAAGAATCTAATGTGTATATCAATTATACATGCTCATAAGTAAATATATCCACTGAAACATAATTCTCGCGAAAGTTTGTGAGAAATTATTATCATAATACCCACTGATGTAAACACATGCAAATATCTGATTTGAATTGGAGGTTAAAAAGATGCAACAAATATAAACGTATACATAATTAAGTTTAATCGGTCAGAAAAACTGGGAAAAATTACTAATTCATTATTTACTTATTGACGTTGCTACAGGTAGAAACTTTTAATTATTTCTGCTTATAACGATAGGTAAGAAAAATTGTGAACAAACTTGAATGCATTATTGTCATATTTATTCATTTGTTGAAGGATATTATGCTACTAAAAAAGTCATAATTATTTAACTTCAAACTGGAAGGTTCATTAAACACGAGAAAAAACAAGCAACGTTTTATTAAATTTTTTAAGCAGCTACATATAATTATTATAATTAATTCATTTCAGTATTGATCAGTCATAAACATCAGTTGTGAGAACAAATGCATTGCTTTTAATTATTAATTACTTATTGAAGGTTATTAACAGGATGAAACTAAAAATTATAATTATTTCATTTAATCTTAATCGGTCATATCATTGGATAATAAAAGAGAAAATGATATTTTGTTAATACATATTGTAATTCATCAATTTTATGCATTTAAAAATGTATATACTTTTAGGTTCGGACTTGGTCATTGAAGATTTTTATGCTGCTGTTGTGAAAAATAATTTCTGAATCGGTTGCAAAAAACATACGAATAAATTTATTGCATTTATTGTATACTTATAGAAGTTTAAGAAGCAGCTACTGTTAGAAGTTTATAATTAATTTAGTTTAACAATGATCTAACAAAACGCTTGGAAAGAAAACGACAAATGTTTTATTGTCATTTATTCGTTATATATTAGATTTTATTAAGCTGCTTCAGTTAGAATTGAAGGGGCATATATCTTGAGAAAACATGAGTATACATCATTCTGATTTGCTATTTATGTATTGTGATTTATTAAGATGCTTCGGTTAGACATTTATAGTTTTTGCAGTTCTGTCATGATAGGACAAATAACTTTAGAAAATTTTACGAATGCGTTATTTTCATTTATTATTTACTTAGTGAACTTTATTGACCTGATACTGTTAGAAGTTTTATATCTACAACAGTTTCATCCAGTTGTTTTAAATCGGAGCGGAGAAACAAGAACGGATGACAACCTCAAGTACGTCTCGTAAAGAAGATCATGTAATCCCAGTTTTTTTTCCAGCCAACAAGTTTCCGCATTACCCAGATTTCCAACTTTCTAATCGAATACTCCCACCAAGCTACTACAGCCGCCTCGAAGCGCGGAAATTGTTTAAATATTCGTCGAACTGTGCAGGGTTCAGACCTGGTGAACAGATCCTGAAAGTAGTGAAATATTTTTTCACATATGCCGGCGTTTGTAGTCATGTTAATCTTATCCAGCATTGTGACACACGTAATATGATTAGTAGATGCATTCCGAATATCCTCTGCATGCCTTCATTGGCTAAATTAGTCGCAAAAAAGACATTCTTTTTAACTTACACTAACCACCAGAGCTTCACCATTCCTGATAAAAACGTGGTTAATTCTACTGTAACAATGGTTAGTTTCCCACTCTCACGATATTTGATCACCTGCATCGTTTTTACTCACCAGCATTTCTGACTGCTAATCTAATAGATTGAGTCCACAACTATAATCAGAACAATTTTGAAACTAAATATATCCCTCCACATATTCCCAAACACCTCCCTCGACTATTCTGGCTGTAGCATTAGAAACATCTAGGCTTTAGTTACCCAAGCAATGATGCGTTAAAATTCTACTTGCTAGCCATGCAAATCTTAAGATCATCTAAGATTACACTAACGCGGAACAGCCTATGATCCGAGTACAAGCCGTATTGTTATAGATTTTATGTTTTGGTGATTAATTTACTTAAGAAGTGTATTTTTGAAACATTAAAAATATGCAGACTTGCTAGAAAAAGAACATTAGACATTGTTTTGATAAATATTTGATTATTTTCAAATGTAAGAATTAGAGCAAAATTCTACATATCACTAAGATATTTGATTGTTTTGAAAACTGCGTAGCACAAGATAGAGTATAATATAATTTACATTACATTGATTCGGCTGAAAAAACAATGAATTTTTTTAGATAAGAAGTATATTTTGATTGTCGGAACCTATAAGATAAGCACGCATTTGCGGCGTGTGAAAATTGAAATTATATCAAATGTGCCGGGATATGACGAAAGAAACTATTATTAGTAGGCAGTCGGTCGACTGAGGAGATTAAAACTAACCCCTGAATGACCAGGAAAACCATGGTTGAACGCGTTCTGTAGCCCCTCGATGCATATAGTGTGTCACTTACGAATATACCTCCTCTCTAAGACACGTTGTTTGATGAAAGAATTAACTAAGTGAATATATTTAAAAAAAAAAAAAAAACCTTGTCCGACGTTATATTCCAAGTCTTTCCTCATCCTTGGCTCAAAGTATTCCAAACAGTTAAGACTACAACAATTATCTTAACTAGGATTCGATCTAACTTAAACATAGTACCGTAATTGAAATTCGTCTTATATTAAGATAATTATCGACAAGGTAAAAATTTTCACAAAGCCAAGAATGGCTTTGTTACTACACCATCTTTTCCTTATATGATCTATTTCAGATTCAAGAACGGCTCATAATCACCCGCCAACACTACCCATTGAGATGCCGCAAGACGACTCGAACCCGAATATATATATATATATATATATATATATATATATATATATATATATATATATATATATATATATATAGCTGACAACACAAATGTATTCGATCATCTTAAAACTACTTTTAAAAGGTCTTTTCTCAACTTCTTATATAAACTCATCCAAAAAACAAACTCCCAATTTCTGGATATTCTTGTAGATTCTAGTTATAAAACTTGCACTACTACAATATATAAGAAAATTCACTAACAAAATTCTTGCCACCTTATTTATGTTAGTCAATGCCCTTCTCATTGGCGTTATTACAAATTTCCACACAAGATTGTCTGAGAATTCTTATTCCCAACTGCCTTTCTTTAAAGAAATACACAACAACGGTTTTCCAAATTATTTACTTGATTAACATATTAATGTTTTTCTTCGTTATGTAACCAATGGTAACCACAAAGAAGCACACAAAAACAACAACATTAATAGTTTTTACAAAAATCAAATGCACAATCACATCAAACAAGATGAATATTCACTTCACAATATCAACCGAGAATATGTAATAGAAAAATTCAAAAAAGAAAATTAAATTTATTATGTATTATAAAAAATTAAAAACTGACAAACACATTATCAATAATAATGATTGATCTGTTAAATCTAAACTGCATAGAAACAGTGTCGTTTATGAATTTACATCTCCTTTGAAGAACAAGCATTCCTCAGCCATCCAAAACAGTAAAACATTATATTGGCTATAACACCAAAACATTGACGCGAAGAATGACCTTATATCTTTCCCACATCTGTTCTATCCGATCTCAATTATACACACATCGAGATCTTCCAGAACATATCCGTGATATACTTGTTGATAATACATATTTAATAGCATCATCCACACGCAAAAGAAGATTAAGAATAATGAAGGCATTAGTAATAAAAAGGAGAAATTCTACACTTAATAACATCAGTAAGGAACACGTTAACAAACTGTTTACTGTCTTCGGAACTTAACATACATAAAACTCTATATGCATAAACTTTCCACATGGTTATTTAAAAGTAAAAGAAAAGTAATTCTTGATAATGGCTGAAGGTAGAGTCGAAATTGCTCGAAAGTAAAACAACTTCGGACAATTCTTATACAATTTGAGTTCCAAAAAGAAAAACTTATACGAACACATGAATAATCATATAAAAAATTAATGATAACTTCTCTCTCACTTAACAAAATAAAAGTGTAGAAGCGCATGTATGAGCAAAAATAATTATCTATCGTAAAAAAGATGGATTGAAAAACACCTGACCAAAAATATGTAGAAGAGCCAACCTATTATTATCAGCAAGTTTTCGATTACAATATTTTAATCTTATACTTCTTTGCACTTTCTTCCTGCATATCTGTATTTATACTTTGAAATATCATTTTAAAACGTTTACACACACACACACACACACACACACACACACACACACACACATATATATATATATATATATATATATATATATATATATATATATATATTATTTTAAACGAGTTATTAAACGATCTAGTTTTCCACCATGAGTGGTGCCTTCAGGCGATTTGCAATAACTGATTTTCCCGTTTACCGTTACGTGAGCCTTTTTAAAAACAATGCTAAAATTAGTTATTGCAAATAGCATGAAGGCACCACTCATGGTAGGACCTTAGGTCGCGTGATAACTAGTTTACAAATGGAAAATATTCAACAATTCTAAATATAAATACGAGTTTTCATTAAATTAATGTTTACACAAATTATATATATAATTTGTGTAAACATTAATTTAATGAAAACTCGTATTTGAATGCATGCTATGTTTATTGTTATGATTATAATTATTACGTCGTTTTCATCATAATTCGATATCTGCTATTGTCACCCTGACAATCAATTCTGCGGAAAGACCTATGGTATGTTGTCGTGGTTTGTTAAGGTTCAATTTCGTTTTTTTTTATATCCCATAACATCCATAGCCTTACACGATTTCTTATCTTTTAAGCTGAGAATTACAGTGATACTTTCAATGTGTTTTTAAATCTATATTTTAACATTTCAAGTACTATCACTGATCTTATTCTTGTTTTCAATTTTCACATTTGTTCTATTTCAATTTCAAGATTTTGATAGTTTTTCAAATTCCTTGGTTGCCTTGTTACAAATCCCTGAAAAGCAATATCAATTAGTAGGTAAGTGTGTTTTTTTTTTTTGGTGGGGTGTGTTGACAATAATCTTCGTTCAAATAACTCATATAGATATTATATTATTCTCAAACAAAAAATAAGTACAGCATGAAATAACTGAAATTATAACTAGGTGTAACCATACCATAAAATACATTTTAGGTTCATACAACCATTCATAAAAACGTTATAATTTCTTTTAATTTTGAAAAATTCGCATTCATAAGAATAATCTATGTTTACATGAGCCGTCTTTAGAAAATAACGGACAATCAGTTGTGGCAAATCGACTGAAAGCAACATGTCAGAAATATGGGTTGTGTAATAACTCCTTTACAAAAGGAACATATTTAAAATTTCTACAATATAATTGTTTGAACACTTTTTAATACAACTGTTCACTGGACAAATTTTACTATAACGAAAAAACTAATTAATTTATTAATTAATATAATATATATATATATATATATATATATATATGTGTGTGTGTGTGTGTGTGTGTGTGTGTCTGTATGTTTGTGAGTGTGAGAGAGAGAGTGAAAGAGAGAGTGTGATTATATATATATATATATATATATATATATATATATATATTTGCATGTCATATGCATTAATTGATATGGCCATGTGAGACCAAGTCTTAATCGACAAACTATTATTCTTTTCTCTAGTCAATAGTGTTCCGTACTTTATTTAATTCAATTAACTGGTCGACATCCTCCCTACCATTACAGAATATTTTTTTTCATTTACTTTAAAGATAAACGCTACGTTTGTTTCTGTTTTAAACTTTAATTAAATTCAGGATGTTGTAAGACGGAAGGGAGAATAGAAAGCTGAACAACGCTAGCAAAAATGTCTGCCCACTCGGTTCTTTGGTGATATTTCTATGAACATGATTTATTGAATCAACAAGGAACCTCGCATTAATCAGTGTCTGGCACGGGTAGGAAATTATATACGGCATTAACTGAAGAACCTAAGCATTCATACTTTATTTGAATGAAATAACAATTTAAAAGCTCTTCCTGGAGTTACAGTCGTTGTTAAGTGTCAAAATCTATGTTTGTGTTCAATGGTTAAGAAATCGAACCAGAGATTATACTTATATACTCCATTGCATAATATTCATATTAGAATGTCACAAAGCTACAGAATAATAGCTCGAATACACACACACAGAGACACAGACACACACAAACACACACACACAATCATATATATATATATATATATATATATATATATATATATATATATATATATATATATATATATGATTTCGTTGAATGGCTATTTCAGCGAGAAACTCCTCGCTTCCTCAACAGCGATTGAATCAAAAAATTATTAATTCAAAATTGTTACATAACTTCTTTAGTTCATGAAGTAAAAATCATATCCATACAGACGTATTTTTTTAAGTGGGTGGTAGAATTATGGAGAAAAAATTAATTGTCCCTAAGACATAAAGGGGAACAGCAGAAACAGAGACACATGACTCGATATTAGAAAACAATACATACGCCTGTATTACAGCAGTTTAAATATCTTGATCAATTTAAACGTTAATAAAATTAATATTAATAGGATCTAGTCTTGAGCTTTTGCCTTTTGGCTCATCTTTTTTGGATTCATTATATATATACAAAATACTTTATAAATGAATCTGTCTGTGTGTATATGTGTGTAAGTGTATCTGTGTGTGTCCGTTAACTATAGACTCCGAAACGGCTGAACCGAGTTTCTTGAAAATTTACACAGTTGTACTATATTCGTCTGCGAGTGTTCTTAGCTAGGTTTTGTGTCGAGGTACCCCCGATAAATATCGAAAAGCAGTAATCTAAAAGATAGGGTTATAGAAGGAGTGGTCCGATTTTAATCAAATTTGATACACTCATAGACAAAAGCATAAAAAACTATATTCAGAATTTTCAGGTCTTACAATAGTGCAGAAAATAGATAATATATATATATATATATATATATATATATATATATATATATATATATATATAAAAGGCAAGATGTTTGATTGTGTGTGTGTTTATCTCCCTGTATGCCCTTTTATTTTAGTTCTTGCTTCGGGTTTGGCTCTAAGTAGCTATAATTGTAGTTCTTAGTCTCAGCCATGATAGCATTTACTCAGAGAAGTTTATTTAGCTATCAAAATTCAATTTACGACGAAAAATCTTACTTGATATCGATACCAGAAAATCAAAATTTGACTTACATCGATTCATTTTTCATTCAGTCTACGGTTTCGCTTTCACTGTAAACAACTATTGCTTTTTAGTCTTTAGTGCCAACGTCCAAAGTGTCTGAGCTCCAGGACCATGGATTAATTTTAAAGCTTGCACCCGAGCAACGCCGGGCTATACTAGCAGTATAGCTAGTATATATATATATATATATATGCTAGTATATATATATATATATATATATATATATATATATATGTGTGTGTGTGTGTGTGTGTGTGTGCGCGCGCGTGTATGTGTGTGTTAAGGTTAAAATTATTAATCATCCAATATAGATCGTAATCTTACACGAGTATAAATAAAAAAAATATGTGTACGTGTGAATTTTTAGGGGTGCATGAATGTATTATTGTAGGAAAAAAAACAGGAAGAGTTTATCAGCTTAACATGTTTCATTTTTATTAAAGCTTCGTCAGAACCTTTTGTTTTTTTCCGATCATCCATTTCTGACGAAGCTTTAATAAATGTGGAACATGTTAGATTGATAGACGTTTTCTATCTCTTACTGGTTTTATCAGGCAAACACAGGCAGTCACAAGCGCTCGCACTCACACACACACACACACACACACACACACACATATATATATATATATATATTTTTTTTTTTTTTTAAATCATATCACCCCAAGCAAGGCGGTAACGCCACTGATGTGCAGGGGGCTACATAAGAGTGAGAAGATTAGAAAAGAGAAAAACAGGAAACCGCATCCTAAACAGGAAACAAGGGATGAGCCTCTTCACCTGTTCAATAGACGTGGGTGGAGTGTGAACCGGGCGATAGTTTAGTCTATCTACTCCAATTGAAAAAACAGTGAGAAGATTAGAAAAGAAAAACCGGAAACCGCATCCTAAACAGGAAACAAGGGATAAGCCTCTTCACCTGTTCAATAGACGTGGGTGGAGTGTGAACCGGGCGATAGTTTAGTCTATCTACTCCAATTGAAAAAACAGTGAGAAGATTAGAAAAGAAAAACCGGAAACCGCATCCTAAACAGGAAACAAGGGATAAGCCTCTTCACCTGTTCAATAGACGTGGGTGGAGTGTGAACCGGGCGATAGTTTAGTCTATCTACTCCAATTGAAAAAACAGTGAGAAGATTAGAAAAGAAAAACCGGAAACCGCATCCTAAACAGGAAACAAGGGATAAGCCTCTTCACCTGTTCAATAGACGTGGGTGGAGGTGAACCGGGCGATAGTTTAGTCTATCTACTCCAATTGAGAACAAAAAGAAAAAAAAAGTTAAAGATTTCAAAAAAGAAAAAAAAAGTGACTTATTAAGTTTTAACTTAGTTAAAGTCCAGTCAAAAATTTCTTCTAAAAATAAAATCTATATATAATTGCAAATATATGATTTATTTCTTTGAACAGTATTTTTAATCGATACTAATATTTCAGTAGCATTCAGTTTTTAATGAAACTATAATTATATATTTATTTTTACCGGCCTTATTATGTACGATAAATTTTGTTACGAAAATGTATGTCATTCCATAGGAAACAAACCTATTAATATATTTTAGTAACAAAATTTATCGTAAATAATCGGGCCGGTAGAAATAAATATATAAATATACAGTTTGATTAAATACGAGTATCGATTAAAGCTAATTTTCAAATAAATGAATTAAAAACGTCAGTTGATAAAACCATATCCTTAATGTTCGGGTTAAAAGATATCAAAAATAGGAAGATCAGCCGACTCGCTACCATTGTTTTAATTTTTCGCTATCGTCAGACGTTTTAGACTGATTTTCTAAAGCTTATTTTGAACACACAAGAAAGTTTAAACTGCGCAGCGTCTTCACATGTTAAATCAGTAATTTTTATCTTTCATTTAAAATGTATTAGACAATTCTAACTGTTCTAATTTGATTCTTAAAAATAATATTTACACACGCAGAAACACACAAACACATACACACACAAGTGTATGTGTCTGTGTGTCTTATTTGGAGCGTATATATGCACCATGAAACCCCAAATTATTGGTAAAAATAAAACTTAAAAATACAAGGAAAAGAGAAAATGAAACATAAGGAAGGACAGATGTTTGTCTAAATAGAAATTAAGACTATTCTATTTGTAAGTTGCCCAGAAACAGTAATTACTCTCCACAGGTTCACGTCTTAGAAAGTGATAGATTTCAAACAGAATTTTAGACATTGACACAATTCTCAACACACATACAAACACACATAGAATCACACACTCTCACAAACACACACATACATGTGTGTGTGTGTGTGTGTGTGTGTGTGTGCGCTTTTGTCTCTCTCTCTCTCTCTCTCTCTTTCTGTCTCTATCTCTATCTCTCTGTTTGTCGGGTAATTCAGATTGTTTACAGACTACGACGGACAGTTTGTGGTCTGAATGACTAAAAAAATACAGATAAAATTGACCTCACATTTAAACATATTTATTTACCCAACTTACACAAAAATATCTTGAAATACTATGAAGTTAATTTTTTCAATAAAATCGCACATACAAACACACATACAAACACACATAGAATCACACACTCTCACATACACACACATATATATGTGTGTGTGTGTGTGTGATTGTGTGTATGCGCGTTTGTCTCTCTCTCTCTCTCTCTCTCTCTCTTTCTGTCTCTATCTCTATCTCTCTGTTTGTCGGTTAATTCAGATTGTTTACAGAGTACGACGGGCAGTTTGTGGTCTGAATGACTAAAAAGTACAGATAAAATTAACCTCACATTTAAACATATTTATTTACCCAACTTACACAAAAATATCTTGAAATACTATGAAGTTCATTTATTCAATAAAATCGCCATTGACTTCAATCACAGCCTCGAAACGAATTCCCTATCGTCTGAAGATGTTCTGGAGGGTCTTGTTTAATTTGATGAGTGATGGCATGATCCTTATCTTAAGTTTAACTTTGGTGTTAAAAGAATATTATTAGGTGGCTCAGTTACACGCAATAAGGCAACCATCATTAGTCATCATTTTAAACGTTTTCCTAATCACCATTATACACATCTAACTCTTTGCCAATCCATTTAATGTATCAAAATAAGACCCGAACATTTTGAAATTTTCGTAGCGTTGCTTCGGTTTCGAATGCCAAGTAGCTCAGCATGCCATTTCAAAATAATTGGCATTGCTTCATGGTGGTCATTTTTCTACTAGACTGCATTACTCATTTGATACAATAGTCTGCGGTCAAAAAATAAAAAGTGAACAACGCGCGTGAGAGAAATGAAAATATTTAGTAGCGGTAATTCACACATCCCGCCCGCATATTTCTAAAAGTTATATATAAATAAAAATTAATAAAAATAAATACCTTGTTTCTCCCGCTGAGGCATTTTATCAAAGCAGTAACCTTGAAAAGATATGTCGAAATGCATCGGTTAATATAAGATTTCCTTTTCTCATAATTCATACATAAATATTTATTTATTACGAAAATTAACGAAGATTAACGACAATTTGAAATGATTTATTTGAGCATTATTTTTGATTGGTACTCGTATTTAAGTAGATATTCTGTTTTTACAATCAAACAGTATTATATATATAAACAATCAGGCCGGTAGAAATATAATGTTCAAAAATATTTTTCCAACAAATCAATTCATATATATATATATATATATATATATATATATATATATATATATATATATACCATTATTGTCAATATATTCAGTGTTGGAACTTGTTACTTCACAAAATGAACAAAATTGCGTGTCTTCATAAAATTTTTAGGATAGTAGAATGAACATATCTGTCTCACAACAATCTGAGAGAGTCGACCAATCATATGCTTGAATTAAAATTTCTGCTTGGAAAACAAAATTTAAATACATTGTATCTCAGCTCGATACTTTTACTTTGCGCTGCGTCTGTTCAAGACATGAGCGTTGATGGATTTCTATTACTTCTTATCTTTTAATAAACTTTCTCTCTTTATTCCTGTTCTATCAAGAATTTGTAGAATCTCATTCAGTGGGTTATGCAGACGTCCTTTAGTCTCTCTTGCTTTTAATATGTTCTGTGAATAGCAACGTTTTCTAACCTTTTTTGTCTATTTTTATACTGTAAAATATTAACTGTATCTTTATTATGCTATGTATATCCCATAATTCTATGTATATATGATATTTATTCTTGTTCTGCTACCATTACCCAACTTTCAATTAATGTGATATATTTTTACAAAATTATATAACATAAACATGATACGTACACCATTCAATTACTTCGTAGATAATATATCCACTGAAAATATATATGACAATAAATTCAAAATTACTGAAAAAATAGAACACCTTAAAAAACGCTTAAGGTTGAAGGTATTCTATTTACTAATCAAAGTCAATATTAACTATGACAAACACAAAATCACCGATAATAGCAATTCTAAGTCCCAATTTATATCAATAAAATATTCACCATCTAAAAAACGTCATTATTTTCAAAAATGATTTAATATTCATAATCAACTCCATAAAAATAAGAAAATTCAGTACAGATCCAATAATTACTGTAAACTAATTTTAAAGAAAGTCACTAATTTTTACAAAATCAGAAGTAACCAAACAAAAAATAATATAAAATCAAGATAAACATAGCGGCTAACTAAGACAATAGAAAAAAAAAACAGTTACCAAATGTAGACTAAATTATTAAATTAATATCCATACAGACAATTTAAAAATGTAGATTAATAAAACTTAAAAAAAACATTTGGTAAAAAAGTAAACAAATATTAGAAAAATATGATCCAAATTAAAACATAAAGCAAAGGACATATGTAAAAGAAGTATTTAGTCTGTTTAACAAAATTAGTAATAAAAAAATCCATCAAAACGTACAACAATACATGAATCAGCACTGAGATACAACAGCTATTGAACCAAACTAGAAGACAAAAATGATAACAAATGTAGTAGAAAAATGAAATGTAATTTTCACTCCACAACCACAGCAACACAATAAACAAAAAATAGGGAACGCACACATGGAAATGATTGAAAAAAAAACCTATTAAAAAGCAAGCTATCAATAGAAATACAATCGAGATCACTTACAGTAGCATGGATATCATGGGGAATAAAAAAATCAAGCTAAATAAAAATAATTACCAAAATAAATAACAACGACTGCAATAAAAACAATATCTGCCAACAAAATAATACCACTGCAAAAACAAAGACATTTTCACACTTTAAATAACATAACATAGAAAGCTACAGTAACAAACAACATTAACATTGACGACAAATTAGTGGGAGACACAGGAAAAAGATTAAAATAATAGCAAAATATTATTTAAAATAGAAAGATACACACAAAAAAACAATCAAAATATACAAGAAAACAAAAAGAATATAATATCCTCATTATAAACAAAATTGAAATCATAAAAGAATCAGCCCAATACAATATAAATAGTAACAATATTAAACAATGCTTAGAGGAAAAACTCGCAATATTTACTTTTAAAAATTAATATAAACAATTAAACAAGAAAAACAAAATATTGGGTAAATATAGACAAATATTAACATTTACTTTGCTTCCTAATCATTAATTACAATAAACAAAGGAATAACATAATATAAACTCTAAATAAATAAACGAAATACATGTAACAAAAGATTTTACATAATTATTAAAGTGATATTATATACAACTTTCTAATATAATACTTTAAAAATATCATCAATCCAAAAAAGAAAAACAAAATAATAAACTAGCGAAAATGCAAAAACTTGTGTGTATGTGTACGTATTCACATATACGTGCATATATGCATCCACTCATGAATATATTTGGGCGTGTGTGTTTTTTATTTTGTGTGTGTGTGTGTGTGTGTGTGTGTGTGCGTGTACATTTAAACATAAGCATTCAAAAGTCAAACATTAAAGTGAGATGACATGATAGGATTAATACCTCAAAATATTACAAATTTCCACAGAAATGAGGAAAAATATAAAAAGCAGAAGAAAGAGAAATATTGTTAGCAAGAAACTGCAAAGCAAAGGGCTAATCAACATGACACCCTCCGTACGAACACCAGCAAAAAGAGGAAAAAATAGACCAAAAATTTGTTAGGAGGTGAAAGATAGATAGATATATATAAGGGACATCTGGGCTTAACAAAAAGGAAAAATTGATCTGAGAAACTGCATGGAGTGAAGAAAGTGTGTGGCGAGGGATGAGAGTAGAAGATGTAAAAGAATAGAAAAGTCAAACGATTAGCCGGAAATGGAATGCAGTTGGATATATGCGTTGTTACATAGTATTCACTGAAATCTTTGGCATTATTTTTAAATCATGAAATCACATACATAAATATGAATTACATAAAAGGCGCTGTTCTATAGATATTTAGAGGAATCACAAGAAAATACTAATTCATTAGTGCTAACATAATAAATTGGTGAATTTAATTAAAATATTTCTTTTTAAATAAATAAATAGTAATATTTGAAAATGAAATCATTATCACAAAAGAACTTTTACAATAAAATATTATTCAGCTTTAAATAAACTCAGAAATATCAATATACCAAAAAAATATAAAAATCAAATTCAAAATATATCTAACCATATTTTGGGTCTGTATTATTCGATGATTATATGCATTATATATATAGAAATACATCATCATCATTGACTAATTATATCCCACAATGTATAGACGTTCTCCGATGATATCTTGACTATGAAATGCGTAATGTATAATAACAGCATTCTACTAACTGTTACTTTATCTCCCGAAGGCAACATGTCTACCGGGGTTTAAATGCAATGAAAAGAAACACCTTATCTGCTCGAGATAACTTGTTCTAATTGAATCGAATCAATTTATGGAAGGAGTTTCGTAATCATCTTTAAGGATTAAGTTTTAATATAAGCGTGAAAAACTTCTGAAGAAGATACTCGGAACGTGTATAATACAAGAAATAATTTAAGAAAACAGTTTAAATTGACAGCTATAGAGATTACTGATTTAAATGCTGATATTTTTCTCATTTCCCCCGGTTAAAAATAAACGGAATTAAATATCGCATTCGTTATTCGAAACAAGAAATCAGCATATTGCATAATACCAGGGTATTAATTACATCTTCGAAAACACGTGATTTTTCTCCGAAATATAAGTACTGCTCAAAAGATATATTTCTTACTCAATTGGAAAGGACATCAACATAGCAAGTTTTTATAGATGTAGCACTGGCATCTTTGACAGAGCTGCATTAGTATTTTTTTAAAATCATATCACCCCGAGCAAGGCGGTAACGACACTGATGAGCAGGGGGCTACGTAAGAGTGAAAAGATTGGAAAATAGAAAGCCGAAAGCCACATCCTAAACAGGGAACAAGCAATGAGCCTCTTCACCTGTTCAATAGACGTGAGTGGAGTGTGAACCGGGCGATAGTTCTGTCTATCTACTCCAATGGAAAATAAAAAAGAAAAGAAAAGTGTAAAATTATTGGAAAAGAGAAAGCCGGAAACTACATCCTAAACAGGGTTGGGTTCTCTCCTCAATGAGTGCATCTAACTTTAGCCATTGTTATACACTATGCTAATCTTAGAATATATTAATAATAAATTTATATTACATATCTGTTCTCTTTAGATTTTTGGTACATTGCAGTGGAGCAATATTTAATATGAAAATCTCACATTTTAACGACCATAGAGAACACTACAGTGTTGGTCTGTTAGTTATGAATTAATGTAGATGTGCAGTGGATATCGAATCGGAACGAGAAATCAGACACCAGTTGGGGAAAGGTATTAAATCTGTCGCTTTTCTCTCGAGTATGTGTCAAATAGCAGAAGAGATTGAGTCATATAGTATTGACTATCAAGTATTCTACTGAAGAAAGTAAATCAGGCTAGTGCGGGAAAATATTCTACCTGGCCACTCGTGTTGCTTTTGAGACATGATCGTCCAAAGCGTGTTTCACGTACGGCAATTAAATGGTATACTGAAATAACTTTTGCGAGATACATTTTTTTCCTTTCATATATCTTGTAATTTCAGGGCATTGAAAATTATATCTCCACCCATTTTCTTGCAACTCTAAAAAGGATGGCTTTTTCTCCATCTATATTCCAAATCCCTGCTATCCACAAAGCCGTTAGTTAGAATAATAGTTATTTCCTTCTGCTTTTCTTTTTCTCAGTAACTATTGGAAGTGTTAAATATTTTATCTCACTTTTCTCTTAGTAGGCCCAAGATAGTTTAACAGTAATTTTCAGGTTGTTAAATATATTTCTTTTCCTAATTTTTAATCTTTTATTGCTCATGTATTCCGTTTCTGGTATTCTGTCTGTAGAACCATGTATTGGCAACTTTGATTTCCTTCTTATTTTGTGAAATATTCACTGGTTTACAAGAGGATGACGTTGATCACCATTAAAGTAGATTTACGAAGACCAGCAGCGAGTAATATATCATTTTGACTTTGTGAATAATGTCAGAAATAAATTAACCAATTTTGTATCTGAAGTAGAAGCAAGTGTTTCGGGTGATGATTTTGAAGTCTATCCAGAATATTCAAAGCAATTGACAGAATGCTGAAACATGGGATATATTAACCTATGTGTGTTCTTTTGCCTATTATTAAATTTAGTTACGGATATTGGCACTACATCCGTTAACAGAAAAGTTCGCAAATAAATGGATTTATGTTATAAATTAGCAATAACAAGACCTTAGCCTGCCAATGATGTTTATCAAAATAGAAAAGTATTCATGTTTTTCATAATGTCTATGAAAAGGATTTTCTTGATTTTCTTTAGTGTCACATAAACCACTACAGTCTTTTTATTGCTTTAATCTAAAGATTTGAACACGGTTATATGGTTTCACCTACAAACAAAATCTTTTTTTTGGTCATTTTTCTATGACATTTATTATTGGTAATTCTGCTTTAAAATTTTATTGTTCATAATGTTACCATAAATTTATATAATTGATATTGGTTTTATATTAAATTGCATATCTGATATTTTACTATACAAGCTGTTTTATACGTTCATAATATTTAGGGTTTTGCTATTTGCTTATAGTTGGATCATAACAGCTGCTGTAACCCCGGGTCAGGGTGCACCTTGAAACAACAGCATTTGAGAAGTAGGTACGTCCTATTAAACACTTCCAATTTCTCAATAAATATCCTTGAAAGAAGAGATCCTGGTCATATAATAAATTCAGTGACCAGTCCATCTTTACTTCATTCCAAACTTATCATTACTTTTCTTTTATTAACCAATGCCGAATATTGAGATTACACTTATCTCGTTAATTACTGCATTCTACTAAAGGTAACATTTTTCAAAAAACGCAATAATACGCGGTTATTAATGAATTTGCAAAATTTCGAACTAGACATTTGCAAATAAAATACAAATTTTATTTTAGTTGATATTGCTTAATAGTTTATTCGATGAACACGATGACATAGAATTATTTAAAATATGGAGAGAAGAATTATGCTCTTTTTATTTTGACAAAGAATAATAATTTATAATTATGATGTTGGATATATTTGGATACTAATTGAAATTTAAATGAAGTAATATTTTGTTTGTGATATTTATTCTCACTTCCGATCAACACCGATTGGTTATTTAATGACGACAAATTTTTTTAGGATATGTTTGCATAAATAGCATATGTATTATTTGTAAGAAAATAACATATATCAGTAGTCAATAATATCTAGTGGTATATTTCTTGTTTTTAAGGTTAAATGCAGCTTCTATTTCATGATATTTTCTCTTATTTCAACAAATCTATTGCACATTACAGAAATTTGGACATTTTACAGATAATTTCCATGAAAATAAATTCTGGTGGAGTAGTTAAAATGCTAGATAAGTTAACAAAATATAGAGTTGGTAAAAACGAAGAAAACAATAATTATAGTTTGGCAGAAGGTCTAGGATAATAGAGTGAGGAAGGACAAAGCAAGAACGGTGTATAGAGAGTGAATATTTTGTAGGCAAGCAATATTTGAACATAATGAATGTCTCAGTCTATCTTTCTTAATGCACGCAGATTCTTGGATGTATAATAGAGAGGGTATATATATTTAAAAAATATGAAAGAATATGGCTATAAACTTTAAATAATTGGGATTGGAGCTGGTTTAACGAAAGCTGATGTTTCAAATTGATACATTGGTATCAGTTGGAACTTTACTGTTTATTTGGATAAAGTTTGTTAAATAAATAAAAAGAATACATAGCTTTTACTAACACTTCATTGAAAAATTAAGACGATTTGCGAACTCATTAAAAAATCAGACGAGATGCGAAAAAGTTACAAAATCAAACTTTCTATCTCCATATATATATATATATATATATATATATATATATTGATAGTAGACGGAGCACTATGACAGGGATTGATTTCATGTAAAACGGTGAGTGCGTATGTTTTCACGATAGGTTATTTGACTACTAGATTGAATGTTTTAGGTTAGATTTGGCAATCAAACTGAAAACATTAAGTCATCGGGGTTTTTTATATTATGTGAAAAACTCGCTGTGAAATGCTGCCTACCTATGCTATGTAGGGTAATAGTTCAAAAGTAAGATGTTCGTCTAATGAAAAATCAGTTGGATTACGATGCAAGATTGAAGCTACAATGATAATCCAGCTGCTATGAAGAGGTGTGATACAGCGAAACAGGGTTGACTGCAGATGAATGTATATATTTATAATGATATTCATTATATAAAGATATATATATATATATAAATTCAACCATTCATCCGATATATATATATATATATATATATATATATATATATATATATATATATATATATATATATATATATATATGAGCTGGGTCGCAATATCCCCAAAAATGTGCAGCTAAGAAAAGCCTACATATATATATATATATATATATATATATATATATATATATATATAGCGTTTTTCTCTTTTTATTATTAGTAATTGTCATATGTGAAAATAAATAAATTGGTGTAGATGAAATTGAAATCATTTTTTTTTTTGCATTTCTTTTGGAAGTTTCACGAGATAAATCCTATAACAAAAATTTACACCGGATTCAAATTTTACCTGCACAAAAGAAATATTCGGCGTTTTAATTATTGTAAAGATTACACGAAATAGGTATGTACTAAAGTAAACTCTAATTCGGAATTTTATCTTATATAAATTAAATACATAAAATTCATACGCACATTTATTCATACGCACATACACAAACTTACAAATACCCCCACACACAAACACACTTATTGTACACAAACACATACACACACACACACACACACACACATATATATATATATATATATATATATATATATATATATATATATATGTATGTATATATATCCATATGAATAAAGAATGAAGAAAATTTTAACAAGGTTCAAGACATAAATTTAAACCAGTACTCAATTTAGAAAAAGAGCTATCAACGTTCTCTTAAAGTGTAGAATTTTTGTTGTTAATATTATTAAAAATAACTTGCTTTTTGTATCATACATGAAATTTCAATGATGTTATTTGTCGCGCTACGTGTTTCGAGTCGAACGCTGACTCTCCTCTGGCGAATAAACTCGTAAATTTACACATCGCGATACGTTTGGCCAAGATATTGTGTAAATATTGATAACTGGTGAGCAGGTCAGAAAGTTCATATGCGTGCTTATTTGCTGGTTAAAATAAACAGAAAACACACACTTGAAACAGATTGTAGCGACACAAATACCACTTAATATATCATACAAAAATCAAGTAACGTTAATAAAAATAACAATATATCTACATATTAACCAAAACTTTCAAGGCTTCACGCACTTTTTTCTATACTTATTGATCCTGTTGGAACAATTTTTTTCTGTTTTTAATATATATATATATATATATATATATATATATATATATATATATATATTCTTTAGTCGATATAATCATCATTCATGCTCGTTAAATGATTAAATGGAGAACATGTTCTTAATGCTGTCTAGAAATTTTAAGTCATTTCTCTCACAGGACCTCGGGACAACCAATAGTGTACCTGGGATTGCAGTGAGAGCATAGACTGTGCAAAATGGTCTTTGAGGAAAGGATTAATGATGAAATGAATTGAAGAATATTGTACATGGCAGTTGCCGTTAAATTTAATTATTTTTTTCTAAGATTGTATTACTGAAGAAAGTAATATACATGGAAGTGAGATCCACAGGTAACAAGTCTAAGAAATAATTTTTTGAGAAAAGATGGCAGTTACATTTAACGTTTTTCAAATTTACAGGGGGGGGATCCAGTAGCCAACCTAACAGATAAAATAATCATTTTTCGCAACTTTTACCCAGAGTTTGCAGTTCCTTTTCTATAGAATTTTACAGCTCTACTTTTAAAAGATGTCGTGTTGCTAGTAAGATAGAATAAATAGCTGTATTATCATTTACTATTTAAGAACTAAGAACAACAGAAAAGTAGCTGATTAACATAAGGAACAAAATATGTTTAAGGATGTGCCGTATCAATATGACACGTAATATATCTGACTCCGTTGAACGGTGTTTTGACTACGTGTTTTGTATAAAAATTTGAATTAAACATAATATTCGTCCAAAATCGTAAGTATCCCTTAGGAAGTAGAAAAATCATCATACAAAAACATGCAAGACACCTTCGAGATATCTAAAGAGGCAGCAGGAATTTTTCCTTTCTTAGCAAACGCTTGATAAACATTTTCAGTAATGCCGATAATAAATTTGCGGTAGACATGGAGAAGGAAATATTTTATTACTGTTAGAAAAGAGTTATATCAAATCATATTAGGTATTAAAATTACTCTTTTTACATAACCAGTTATATATTTAGATAAAAATAACAGTTTTAAACTGAAAGGACATTTTCATAATGGAACACTAAATAGAAAGTTTAAGTTTTTAAAAAATCTTGAAACATATTATGATAATCTTTCTGTCAGAAAGGGTGATAAATTTTCCCAGAATTTTTAACTTCTTTCTGTAAAGGTATGTTGGAAAATGAAAAAAACCCATGAAATAATAATGTCCAATAAAAAGGGAAAAATCCCATCATGCTTAAAATAAACAAATCTTAAACATAATTATTTTACTTGGTTTCTTCAAACATTGTTAGTTGTAGTTCTGAAAGTATATAAAAAACCATACATTTTTTGCCCATTTTTCATTTTCATTTTTGATCGAAGTTTTAGAAATATTCAGGAATTACATTCTAATTGAAAAACGATAGTTTCCTCTATACGCTGATGACTGAACTCTCTTTCATGCAAAAGATGGGAGTGTGAAGTGAGATGGTTAACAATTACTGCATTGATTTCGGCCACTATTATTTTGCCATAAAGATATGAGACTGGAGGATATAATTAGGTGGGGACAAAAGTTACCGTAAATAACTAAAGCAAGGAACTACAATTGAAATATTTCAACTAACTGAAGCGTAGCATTTTTCGAGAGAACAACAGTCAGTTTTGCTGCCCATTTCTTTGGGATATCATCGAATCTACAAGCCTTGTGAATATCTAAGAAATAATAGCATAACTGTGGATAGAATGAGCATATTACCAAGTACAGAATCTGATACAGAGAGAAGATGAAGCAAAGATACTCCTGGAGATGGAAGAAAATTTCAGAGCAGATCATTTTGCTTTCTTTACGCCAGATAAAAAAATACAAACTGATTAAACAGAGAAGAACCTGACGACATGCTTTTTCCGATAATCTCTAGAACTATTCTTTTTGAAATCTATAATATTTCTCCTTTTTACAGCGAATGGTGAATTTTCTTCGTTAATGACATGATTACACTCATGACGAGCCGTTACAAACTGATGACAATTTTAATTGCAAGCTGCTACTTTGGTATAACCAGATGAAGTGATACTGTGGGGAACAGTGGGTGAACATAAGAGACAGAACAAAGATAGAGATTGTACTTTGTATTCTTATTTCTGTACTGACAAGAGATATTCAATGATGGCTTACTGACGGAAGGATATCTCAGTGGCCCATTTCTAAATAGGATGATTCAAATATCATTATAAACGTCGCACACAAGTATATTTGTAGATGAATAAAAAAAGAGAGAAAGGGGTAATACATATATCATCCATCTTATCTAGGAAGCAACAATCATGAGAGAAGTGGGAATTGTAAAGAAAAAAGGGAAAACTGAGTTTAATAGTCAAATTCAGAAGCACATATAATAGCAAACTGTTAACTTAGGAAACATTTCAATTGTTAGCAGATATTGTAGAGCTTCGATTAATTTAACAGATAACTAAGATGTCTGGAGAACGTTTCAAAAGAAACGATTCTGAGTTTTATTAAAATGCACATGTAGTACGAATATTAGTGAAATAAATATTTGCGGTTTAGGCGCTTTAAGAAAATTATTCTAGTTTAATTTTATTTAATGCATTTAGTCATAACATTGTTTTTATTTGAAAAAGTAAAATAATAACAGTAGCTGATTGTTATCAAAGTGTAGGCTAAGGTCTTACACCGGATATTATTGGACGGACACACCTCCATGCGTGGCATATCACTAAATACACATGAAGGTCATGCGAGTGTTGATCAGAACTGTCTCTCTAAGCACTATATTCTTACAATCAAGATGAAATAACCAGAGAACTGGCAAACATTTACTCTTAGGATTTTAATATTGAACTCACAATTCATTGGGCCAAATTACTGTATCCACTAGGTAATGTGTTACAGTGTAATTATTTCTAGGGTGTATAAACATAATTACTCAGTATCCGCTTTTCCAGAAGTGATATTGCAATCTTTGAAACAAATGCTTTAATCTAACATTCCGTATTACTGGTTTCCATATTGTATTCGTTTCTATGCATGTTCAGCTTCGGAGATTCTAGTAGCCTAGCATATGCGATGATTTCTCTAAGAATATATATATATATATATATATATATATATATATATATATATATATATATGTATATATATATATATATATATATATATATATATATACGCTCGTTTTTCATTAAAGGGTATGGTTCGATAGATGTGCATAAGTTAGGGCAGGAAATCCTAAACACTGATCTTCGAACATGGGGATTAACAATGCTACTGTTACGACATGGCCGCCCAGAAAATTTCAGTTCTACAGTTATGTGGAGCTTTTCCAACTATTTTCAACTTTTAGGATATATATATATATCCTAAAAGTTGAAAAAGTATAAAAGTATATCCTAAAAGTTTTGAGCTTTTCCAACTATTTTCAACTTTTAGGATATATATATATATCCTAAAAGTTGAAAATAGTTGGAAAAGCTCCACATAACTGTAGAACTGAAAATATATATATATATATACATATATATATATATATATATCTATCCTAAAAGTTGAAAATAGTTGGAAAAACTCCACATAACTGTAGAACTGAAACATATATATATATATTATGTTTACATTTTGCCAATTCGGTTCTAAGTTTATGATCCTTTGTTGCCAATCTATTACAGTGTCTGAATTCATAAAGTCCAGGTACCGTAAAGAAGGTTTACAGAAAAATTACCACATAAAATTTTCAGTGAAATGCATATGGGGATCTACATAAATTCAGTCGAAAGTGACTGATAGCGAGAAGCTAGATCAGGAAAATAATAATAATAATAATAATAATAATAATAATATTTACCGCTCATTCAGTAATGAATTAGAGCACTTTGGCTATTAGCGTATGATACATCATAGTCTGCCTCTTTCTACCGATTGACCACAGCTCAGAGGCAGAATCGCCGACTGACGCCAATTAGGTCGGGTTTCCATCATGGGTTAAAAACAATTGAATATCTAACCGTACTGATGAGCTGTGATACAGCGACACAGATCTGTCTGCGGATGACTAATATATATATATATATATATATATATATTAAATTATATACGTAGTTGATGATATATGTGCATTTCAAATTCAGATAAATTAAGTTGAGAAAGACATGAATTTTCTTCTTCTGATCTGTTTAATGATGTATTAATTAGCAGTGAGAATAATGCTATTTAAACAACTTAACCAAAAGAGCGGTTAGGATCTTCACCGTTTTCAATAAAAATACCCAGAAGGGATTCGAAATAATGTAGTGGAATTAACGCATTACAAAGAACTTTTTTTAATCATATCACCCCGAGCAAGGCGGAAATTCCACTGATGTGCAGGGGGCTACATAAATGTAAAAAGATTAATTAGAAAAGAGTGAGGAGTACAAACTAGTAAGAAAGGAACAATAGAAAGCTGAGAAAGCAGGTGCGATGACAGATACATAAGTGGAGAGAAAGGGAGGGTTATACAGCGATGGGGAGAGAGCTAGAGTCCAGTGGTTAGTAGATGAATATTGACTTTGCATTTAAATTTCTGGTGGTTGTAGCCGTCAGGAAAACAAGAATAGCGGAGCGAGTTCCACAGGCGGGAAGTGCGAGAGAAGAAGCTTCAGGAGTAGAATTGTCGTCTGCATTTGGCTAATCTGACTGTGAAGGGGTGGGACCCAGTTGCCATTCTGGTTGCACGAGTAAATACATGTTGAGGAGGCACCAGTGACATAAGTTCGTTGGAGCAGAGACCATGAAAGCATTTATAGAACAGACAAAGGGAGGCCACATTTCGACGATGGGGAAGTGGCTGCAGTCGAGCCGCCAGATCAGTACCTATCACATTACAGACTCTCCTTTGGAACCTGTCAAGAACACTGAAGAGAACGGTAGGAGGGCCTGACCATAAATGGCAGCAGTATTCCATGCACGGACGGATGCTTGACTTGTATTTATGCAGGATGGATTCAGGTGGAAAAACATCCTGGAATGACATAATGACCCAACCTTCTTAGCAGTAGATTTTGCTATGGATTCAATATAGTGGTATATATTTGAGGTAAGTCCGAGGAGGCGTAGTGTATTGCTTTCCGGGAGAATTGCTTGGTCCATGCTTATGGGAGAGAAGAAGAGAGGGCGCCTGTAATGGTTGACAGACAACAGCTTGGTCTTAGATGAATTGAAGTTGACAAGCCACTTCTTGCTCCAGTTCACCACAGAGTTTAGATCCCGTTCAAGGTTAGCAGCGAGATTATGCCTGTCCGCCACGACAGGTTTCTTACTGATGCGGGAGTATATTGTAGTGTCATCTGCATAGATGCCTACTTGGGACTTGATCTCAACTGTGACGTCGTTGATGAAAATAAGGAAGAGAGTCGGGTCCAGGATAGAGCCCTGTGGGACACCAGCATTCGTGCTGTAGGATGAAAAGGCATGTCCGTTCAAAAAGACCTTCGTTTTGCGGTTATCTAAAAAAGATTGGATTAGGTCAAGCAGGCGACCGGTAATACCATTACAGTGTAGATTGCATAGGAGGCCAGAGTGCCAAACCCTGTCTAAAGCCTTGGAGATGTCCTGAGCAACCGCGCGAGCCTCGTCAGACTCATCGAGGGCTTGGACCATGTACTACTTTTCAGTTGTTAGCAAGTCGGCCGTGGACCTGGCAAAGCAGAATCCATATTTCCTGTCAGAGAAGAGTTTGTGTGCTGTGAGATGATGAACTATTTCAGCATTGATTATAGCCTCGAATACTTTCCCGAATATCGATAGAAGACTGATAGGGCGATAGTTGGATGGGTCCGAGGGTTCACCACAATTCTTAAAGACAGGAACGACTGAACAGAACTTCCAGAAGGCAGGAAAGCAGGAAGCAGAAAGGCAGTAGTTAAAATGTTTAGAGAGGACAGGGGAAAGGTCAGGAGCACACCTCTTAAGGACTATCACCGGGATTCCATCGTCTCCACACGCCTTATGGGGGTCGAGATTTGAAATTACAAGGGATACTACTGTCGGGGTAATATATACGTCGTGCAGTTTGGCCTCGGTTCTATTAGGGAAGTCTGGTGGGTTTACTCCGGACGAGTCAAATGTGGAGTTGGATAAGAATCTGTGGTCAAAGCACTCAGCTTTGTCCGCAGATGGCGTGAAAACCTCAAATTCATGGATTAAAGGAGGTATTGAGGATTTCCTATTGTTGAGCACTCGTTTGCAAATCCTCCAATAGTCCTTGGAGCCGAACTTGCGGTCAGCTATGCGCTGTCGCATTCTCTCAGCAAACAACCGTTTGGCGTCATTTAGGGTTCTCTTGCACTCATTGCGAGCAGATATGAACAGGCGCCTATTGTGTTCAGTTGACTATCTCCGGAATAGACGGAAGTAATGGTCCCTGTTGGCAATGGCAGCTGAGCAGACCGGAGAGCACCATGGAGAGGAATGAGGTTTTAAGCGATACTTCCTGCTGTGTATGAAGGCATCAATGCCAGCTTTCACCCATGACGAGACCTCAGAAGCACAGTCATCAACTGATAGGTCGAACAATTTTCCTCAAGGGATGTCGCAGAGGAAATCGCGAAAGGCAACCCAGTCAGCTTTTTGGTAGAGGTAGGGGGTCCTATAGGTAGGGGGCTCCTGGGGGGAGTGAGATTGGAAAGAAGTAATGAGAGAGACTACAGCGTGGTCGGAGTTGCCGAGAGGGCAAAGCTGCTAGACTTGACAGGCGTCAGGCGCAGAGGTGAAACATATATCTAGTAGTGAGGAATGAGCCGAGGGAGTGCATGGGAAGCGAGTGGGGAAGTCCACCACTTGCATAAGTGATTGGGAAATAGCGAACTTCATGGCGTGAATGCCCGCTGGATCAGTAACTGCGTTTTCAAGCCACTCAGAGTGATGGGCATTAAGTTCTCCAAATACAAATATGTGGGCGAATGGGTGATAGTATATAGCCTTATCTATGTCGTCAGCAATGCTATCTAGTAGAGAGCCGTCAGGAGAGGAGGGAGAATGGTAAAGAAATAATATGTAACTAACCGAACTGAGGAGAGTCAGGCAGAGACATATGTACTGGTGGTCAGGGGATTCGAGTGAAGTTACCCTAGCTATGCGGAGGTGTTCGCTGACGTAGACACCCAGCCCATGCATGTGGACAGTGGAATCCTTCCTTAAAAGGGGAAGATAACCAGGGATGGAGAGGTCAGAGGAGGGAATATTTGAGTTGAGGTTAGTTTCGCAGAGCGCAAGGATATCAGGGGACTTTTCATGCAGGAACGCTTCTACACTAGGAAAGTTAGTACGAATGCCTCGGATATTAGTGAAGGAGGGGTTAATGGGTTTAGGTGGTTTGGATTTAACTGGTTTAAGGTATTATCTTTAATTATCATCATATTTCGATTTCTGCAATGGTCACTCAACTTACCAAGCTTCTACACTAGGAAAGTTAGTACGAATGCCTCGGATATTATTGAAGGAAAGGTTAATGGGTTTGGATTTAACTGGTTTAGGGTCATTTCTTATTTGTTTAGTCATGATTTTGTTTATAGAAAGGGACCTATGGTAGAGGATACAGACGTTCATTAACCACGATCTGTGCTGGGAGGGAAACTGGCTAGGGCTGCAACAAGGTGTGACCTCGGGGTTGCCCACCGAAAGTGCTTGCAGGGAGACCTATCTATGCGCGACATGGCACTACAAGAACAACTGTTGATCAGAGCAGCCGCTCTTGACTCTACGCAAGAGTTAGGGCTCCTAATTACCAGTCGGAAGCAGCAACCAGGAAACTGCCAACCCGGTACCCTCAGTGATGAGCCGTTGCCACCAAACGATCAGATCGCAGGAAACTCACGGAAGCACCAATACCAATGTCTGAAGAGAGAGAAGAGAACGCCGGAAACTACATCCTAAACAGGAAACAAGGGGCAAGCCTCTACTACAGTTCAATAGACGTGGGAGGAGTATGGACCGGGCGATAGTGGGACCTATCTACTCCTATTTAAAGAAAAAACAAAAAACAAAAAAAACTAACTTCCAGAGGTGGAGAATAAACTAAGTTTTAACTTACTTAAAGTCCAAATGAAGCATGAACACCAAAAAGTGAGGAAAAAATATACAGATTTAAGAAACAATTCATAACATACTACACAGTTTAACACAGGATATTTGAATTAAGAAACTTTCATTCTTCAACTCTTGCTTTTCCCAAAAATCAACATCGAGGTAAGCTGCTTGATAAATTTGAATTCAAAGAGCAGACCATAGTGGGGAGGGGTAACAAGTGGCTGCTGATACCTTAGCCAGGATAGCTTCGCATAGCAGAATAAATAAATAAAAATCCAAAATTCTTTTTTAAAATGAAGCATGAACACCAAAAAGTGAGGAAAAAATACAGATTTAAGAAATAATTCAAACTTACTACACAGTTTAACACAGGAAATTTGAATTAAGAAACTTTCATTCTTCAACTCTTGCTTTTCCCAAAAATCAACATCGAGTTAAGCTACTTGGTAAATTTGAATTCAAACAACAGACTATAGTGGGGAGGGGTAACAAGTGGCTACTGATACCTTAGCCAGGATAGCTTCGCATAGCAGAATAAATAGATAAAAATCCCAGTATTTTTGTGGTAAGTCGTGTCATCCGATGTATAGGTTAATTTATATTTTATAACTGTTAGAAAAGAATTATATCAAATCATATTAGGTATTAAAATTACTCTTTTTACTTTACCAGTTATCTATTTAGATGAAAATAACAGTTTTAAACTGAAAGGACATTTTCATAATGAAACACTAAGTAGAAAGTTTAAGTCTTTAAAAAATCTTAAAACATATGATAATCTTTCTGTCAGAAAGGGTGATAAATAAATTTTCCCAGAATTTCTGTAAAGGTATGTTGGAAAATGAAAAAAATCCATAAAATAATAATGTCCAATAAAAAGGAAAAAATCCCATCATGCTTAAAGTAAATAAATCTTAAACACAATTATTTTACTTGGTTTCTTCAAACATTGTTAATTGTAGTTCTTAAAGTGTATAAAAAACCATACATTTTCTGCCCATTTTTCATTTTCATTTTTGATCGAAGTTTTAGAAATATTCAGGAATTACATTCTAATTGAAAAACGAGAGTTTCCTCTATACGCTGATGACTGAACTCTCTTCTCAGTTTGAACGCATAGCGTTTGACCGTGGTTTAAAACTATGAGGCATGTTATGATTTCTCTTTGATCGTTCAAACTCAGCGCAAGGGTGACTTCATTTTAATCATTGTAACGTCGATAATACTGACTTACCCTAACATTTGGACCATAAAAAATAAACAAACACCCCATAATCATGTCTATAACTCACAATAGTAAAGTAAGTAGAAACCTGCCTTTGGTTGTTCCAAATTTGCACGGCACTTATTTGAGCTCGAAAATGAATATTATGTATATACATACTTACCCTGAATCCTGAACAAAAAAAGAAAACAGGTTTACCAAAGGTATATTACCAACTTTACTAAGATCACTATAAAAAAGAGAAATACTTGATCCTGAGTATAAGCTCATGTTTTCGTAGGTTTCTTCTTACATTTTTGTATGAGGAAACGTAACCATGTGAAATAAAAAGAAACATTAAAGATTTTAAATTCTATAATTACACTTGAATAAATTGATGGCGCATTATAATATCATTGTTCTGTCAATTTTGCAGCACAAAATTAATGAATATTCATTACTATAAATCGCATATGAAATGTAATTAAGGATTTCACTTAATACTGATTTAGCCAACATTTGGAGCAAGAAAATTAAACAGACAACAAATAACCATGTTTATACCTCACAATAGTAAAGTAAGTACAAACTTTCGTTTGGCTGTTTCAAATCTGCTCAGGGATGCCTTGAGCTCGACCATAAAATATTATGCTTATACATGCTTACCCTGAATACTGAACCAAAACAAAAAAGAAAACGGATATTTTTTTTTAATCATTTCACCCCGAGCAAGGCGGAAATGCCACTGATATGCAGGGGGTTACATAAATGTAAAAAGATTAATTGAGGAGTACAAGCTAGTTAGAAAGGAACAATAGAAAGCTGAGAAAGAAGGTGCGATGACAGATACATAAGAGGAGAGAAAGTGAAGGTTATACACCAAACATATATTAATAAATTCACTAAGGTCATTATATAAAAATAATAATAAGTGATCCTGAGTAGAAACACATGATTTCGTATGCTTCCTTCTTACTTGTTTTCATAATTAAACGTAAACATATAAAATAAAAGGAAACATACAGTATTTGTAAATTCTATAATTTTTGACTTGAATAAATTGATGGCGAATTATAGTCTCAATCATCTGTCGAAGACGCAGCTCAAAAATAATGAATATTAATTACTATAAATTTCATGTAAAAATTTAATTAAGGAGTTCACGTAATTGGGAAAGCAATCTGATAGATCTCATATCTCAAATCGAACAAGCTGAATCTAGTTTTGTCTATCGCTATTTCTATTCAATGTGCTATAATTCTTTTAAAAATTAAATTTAATCAGAATTGATAAAAATAGTGTATAAAACAACACGCGTAATAAATATTAACACGTCAAGCAAGAACAACAATTGCAATAACCAAGAAGGAAAATTAATTAATCTGAATGTGTTCTCAAATCCTATTAGAGGAAGTAAAAGTACAAGAAAAAATTCAATTAAAATCATATTTTGGGTTGCTTTTTTTCTAGCTAAAATTACGTTTGCTCATACTGTTTGTATTTGAAATTTTTTTCTACGTCTCCAATGTTTTAAACTTAGCTTATCCTGGAAAAAAAAGGAAGCCAAAATTTTGGTGAAGATTCTTCGATATTGTTCTGCCGTGTAACATCAAAATAGTGGTGAATATGAATTTCAACATTTTCCTGATATTAATAAATTATGCCATTCCGTTATATCCACTTAATACTGTTTTGCTACTTACTTACCCAAACCATATTATGTATGCTCTGCGTTGTTTTCTGCCACACTTTTGTTCAGTATATTCTGATAGAGTCAATTGTTCCAATTCATTAAATATGTGCCCTTGAATTGTCATCAGTTTCGTTCAGCAGAGAAAAAAATTCTCTTTGATTCCAATTTTTCTAAATTTTTGTCACTACTCACATGTTCTGCCCGTCGTATTCTCAGCATCCTTCTGTTTCTTCAAGTTTCTATTTTATCTGAGACGAAATTTTCAGCATTTACTAGCAAGAAGAAAACTGATTTCATATAACAATTCAATAATATGTTATTTGTTTCTTACACAATTTTCTGTTTCTTAATAATTTGCTCAACTATTGGAAGGCATACTTCAGTATCTAGATTAATGCTCTCACCATGAACATAAACAATTCCCTAAATCACAAAACTTTACTAAGTTTAGCGTTGTTTGACACAAGGCTATAAAGATACAACCGGTAATGAGGATAGAACACACTACATTAATATTTACATGTTAGAATAGCTAACAAGATTCAAGTGATAGAGGCTTACAATTTCCTGTTTTAGACACATGAGTACATGTGTGGATCGCCCAGTAAATATCAAACCAAATAAGGCATTAGTTTATTAACAATTGTCCTGTAGACAAGCCAAATCTAGTATTATAAAGTATATTTAATTATGTTCGAACTACTATATCATTATCACACACATTCAGTCGTTTTGTCATTCTAAAAGCGTTAGTGGTAACCGCTCATCCAAATTATATGATGATTCTTTTACAAGGAGGAAGCTGTTTCGAAATGAGAACTGGTATACTTTCATTATTAAGGCACAAGTTGGAAGACAATGATTTACTCAGTTTACAAAAACAAAACAAAAAAAACAGAAAAAGAAAAAAGAAAGCAAAAGCAAAGCAAGAAAATATACATACGAAAACAGGAATATGTCCATCAAAATATGTAGAAACTAAATAGAGCGTTTTAAACAATTTATAGATATAATTGGATTATTAAAAAAATGCATAATATTTTGTGAAATATTTTCATGTAACAGTATATTATTATTATTATTAGTTCATTTTAAAACAATTCATATATTCCATATAATAAAGCCTAAGCTCAAGGGATGGCAGTGAGTGATGAACAATCTCGTCACTGATAAACAGAAATCAAGTGCAGACAGAAACGAGCTGCTGCAGAAGGACGCTGAGAATTCAATTAGTGGAACGCATGAATAAAGTAGATGCCTTAAGGCAAAAAAAAAGCAAAATATACTCTACTCAGAAATCAGAAAAAGTTTGAAAACCTCTCGAATACTTAGCTTGGACATTCGATATTTTGTAATGTTAACAAACTTTTCTAGCAAGATAAATTGCGACGGAATAGTTAGATCGGTCTTTACTGTATGCCGAATTTCTTCGGTCTTGTGCTTAATCTTAACTATTCGTTGAAGATTTCTCACATTAGGAATACTGGCTTGGAGAATTCGATATTCATACGGCATGGTGGAAAGCCGAATGCAGCAGGCAAGCTACTTGGTGACTGTGTGTAATTAAGTGTAGCTGTAACGAGAACATTTTTCAATTCACCCAACCAAAGCAATGAAGTAACTAGACCACAACAGATTACTGAGTGTTAGGACATATGAGGAAAAAAACTGCTATTTAGAATAGAGGACAATAAATATGTGCGTTGTGGTACAATGGATATCGGCTCGGAACGAGAAGCCGGGGAGCCGAGTTCGAATTCAAGTCGAATCCATTGTGTTCACTTACGGGCAAATACCTTCCTTCCAGTTATGGGTTAAATAGCAGGACAGATTGGGTTCTATAGCCTTGGTCGGCAACCAGTATACCACAGAAAGCAATGGCAACCTACTGTGGAATAATCTTCTGTCCAGTCAGTCATGTCTCGAAAGAGAAATGATCGCTTAAGCGTGTATCACGTATGGCACTTAACTGACTGACTGACAATAAATATACAATTACAAAGACAGAAGATAGCGAGCAACGTGTATTTAAAGTTTTAAGATGGAACTCGACTAGCAAGCAGCAATAGATTTTCACAATCTAGAAGTGAGAAAAAATAAACTGTTATAATCGACCGGGTACATCTAGTTCGTTCAATTATAAATTTATAAGATTTTGCTGGCAATCTAGTACAACGCTTATATTTATTCTATAGACCACAGAAAAACTTTCCTCAGAACAATTGCCATGAAAATATTTATAGAAAAGTCACAGGAAAATTAAGATATGTTGGAAAGGATTGAAAAAGATATGCTAAGACAGGACTCCTTTCGTCTTCTTCTATGTGACCTGTCCCTTCAGAACGTAGGTGATCATGTCTTTCCACTTTTCCGTATCATTGGTTGCTGTGAACACACCTTCTCCTGTTACACCATGCAACCCTCGTTCTGTCATCCACCTGATCATGTCAATCATATATGATATCCGTTGGCTTTTTCCCTTTATCTGGCCTGTTAGTATCAGGTTATCCTAGCCCTCCTTCCTCATTGCATGTCCCAAAAACTTCAGTTCTGTGTTAATTTCCTTTTTTACTTCATATTTTTAAGACCTCATTATTGCTCATATGCTCAATCCATGATACTCGCAGCATCCTTCTGTAGAACCACATTTCAGTTGTTTCGAGGTTTTCCTTCATCTGTGTTGATATTGTCCAGCATTCACTGCCACATTAAAGAACGGGCAACACATAGCAATCCAGTACTCTCTTTCTTGTTTTTAGCGAAACTGTCCTGTTTCTTACTACTTTACTAAACTTCTGGAATGCTTCCTTCGCCAAGCCAATTCAACTTTGGATCTCTGTGTGACACTTTCCGTCTTCTGTAATAACACTTCCTAGTTAGTTAACTTTTTGTACCTGCTTGATTCTTTAGAATATCGGGCTGCTGTTTTTACTGATGACCATGCATTCGGTTTTCTTGCAGTTTATTTGTAGTCTTTTCTTGTTACTTTCTTCAGCTACCCTCTGTAGGGGATCTTGTAGTTTCCTTTCTGTGTCTGCTTTCAGCCCTGTATCATCGTCGTACCTTAGGTTGTCTAAATTGCGGTCTCCGATGAAAAATCCTGAGTCCTCAAAATGTTCTCGTTATGCAAGCTGTACAGATCCGGTGAAATGGCACATCCTTGTCTTATGCCTCTTTCTATCTTTGTATATTTGCTGAATTCATTACCTGTCAGTATACAAGCGGTTTGCTGCCAGTAAAGATTCCTGATTACTTTCAAGTCATTCCCAAATATGTCAAGTCTGCCGAGCATCTCCATCAATTCTTTGTGGCGTATTTTGTCAAACGACAGGCCAAAAAAGATTAAACATTAATCTTTGGATTTCATCATGAATTTCAAAATACACGTTTCGATCGATAAATTATCGACATTTTATAATTTTAGATTCGCGCATGAGCCTTGTTTGTTTTTTGCTTTGTCAACTGCACGGTATTCTAGTGCCAGTTGGGAACCATCTGTGAAAAAAGGAGCAACATTTCACTCGGTTAGAAATTTCTAAACAACCTCTTGTACTCCTCTGAAATTCCAACTAGATGATCGAATAGGAACATTTCAGATTGTTTTATGTGTAAAAGTGAGGACAGTGCAGTGTATTCGAAAAATGCGCGATGGAGAATATGAAAGTGTTTGGAGTGATCATTAGTGATGGTGACATTATGACTTATCCTTCTTCCATCACGTCCTCAGTTTCAACACTGAGGCAAACACCAAGTGCCTTAATGTGGTATATCTGCTCTGGGTCTAATGGGTAGCTACTGGAAAATACTATCTGTGTCAACGGTGTCTGTACCATGCCACAAAAACAGGAGAGGCCAGTCATAGCTGTCAAACAATTTCTGCGACCGCATTAGCACGTAAATCTGTCCAACTAACTCCCAAGGCTGCTCAGTCTTTGATTATTAAGTGTATGATGCAGTCGAGTGAAAGATCAACAAAACGCTTTGTAACAAAGATGACCTGAATGCATTGATTTGTGAAGCATTTGCCAATATAAATAAGGCGACCGTTCCAATTACATGCAAGAGATTCGGAAGTCGTCTGGAGCCAATAGAGATTTTATTAAATAAATTTACTCTGTAGTATTTCAAGATAATATTGTTTAATTTTAGAAACTTTTCACAAGGTTATTTGTTGTGTAAGTGAATCCAACGAATTTAACTGGAATTCGAACTTGGTTCACCGATTTCTCCGTTCCGACCAACTAAAGATCAATTATTTAAACTTTTATCACTAAGATATTATTATCTCATTGTAAAATATTTACTGGTTTTAAATAACCTAATCAAATGTAATCAATCAATTTAGTGGATTTTGTTCCTGTTGATCTCACAGGCTTATACCCACATTACTTTGAAAAACCAGATTCTGTACAATCATCGCCGTTAAGCAATGTCGAAGCTGGCTAGTGCCGCTTGAAAATAAAATATGCTCTAAGCTTAGATATGCGGGTATTGTAATGATTATTGGCTTGGAACTGTTTACTGGAGTTTCGAGTACTAATTTGAGCTGGATTTGTTTTATTCTCTTACGCACAATTAATTCATCTCTTTCCCCAGCTATAGATCAATTAGTAAGGCCTGTATCACTAAAACATTTATTATCTAAAAAATAAAAGAATTTTTATACAAAATATTTAGAATTCAGCATTAACTAACCCATAGAGGTGTTGATATTCCACTAAACAAAACAAATCATCCAAACAACCAACAATCACAGACCGTAATGTATATTTTCAAACGACTGTTTTTAGATTTTCCAAGTTGGATTATCATTCTTGAATCACAGAGATATGCACTTTATTTTTATTGTAGTATCTTTGCCAAATGAATACCTGTCACTTTATGTATAAACTACATTTACTTCAACTCCCGTTGTGCGTAAAATACTCACCATTCAAGATTAATCATTCAATGTCTGTCTTTGGGTTTTATAAACTTTATCTAAACTGGAAAGATTCGTGACAGCTTTCACATCTTTAACACCCGACTTCGTTCTCAGACTTCAGGGATAAATAGCAGCAGCAATGGCCACAATAGATGTTACCAGTCGCAGTTAATGTCAGTCCCTATTTCACCAATATGACAAGTCAGCCGTATAATTGTCTATCAGTAAATTCACAATCACTGTCAGCCGGAAAAGAATGTATAAAAGGAGACGCTCTACCATCCACACTGATGGCTTTGGCTACTTCTAAATGTTGATACATCACAACTGTCAGTTTAATGTTTACTGATATTAAATGGAGAACTTTCTTGTAATGACTACACGTGTTTCGCACATTATCAACTACTTTGAACGTTTTATAATTCGCTTCATGGATACCCTTGCATCATTAATCAATATGACGTATGTTATACATAAATTAACAAATATGAGAAATCCGTCTTGTATGAGAGGGTGATGTAAGGAATCAGTGATCTATATTTGTATTCCCATTAAGTTTGTTTTATTCCTTTCAAACAAGGTGGTCTTGGGTATAACCGTAAGTTGCATCCGGCAGCGCCGCATCTGATTTAGAGGTTTTGAGGTGCATGGAACAACCTTTTCATTAACTTTGTTTCCAGGTTCACTCTGACCCGATGTGCTATCACTTGTTAGGATCCTATGGGCAAATAATTAACATCCAAACTGGGGTGAAGATACCATGAACGTATAAAAATAGACTTTTAAAGAAACATATTATTGAATGTAAAATATTGCTAACAATACATTTTTGAAGAATAATATTAACATAACAGATTTTTAAAGGAAAAATATATTACTAGTAATACATTTTTAACACAAATTTAAAAGATATTTTAAGTTTTAAAATAAATAAAAGAATTCAACAAAATTTGACAAAATCAGTCTTATTTTTATAACTGAACATTAAAAAATATACCTTAAAACCCTTCCTTTCTGGCATTAGATAACCCATAGAGTTTAATATGCCGTTACACAAACAGACGAAGAAAATACAATATTGCCATAGAATGTATTATAGATTTCATAACGGGACAGATAGACATAATCGACTAAATACCTTGGCCTTTAGCACTGAGATAACTCAACACCACAAACGAATTATGTTTATAATTTAATTGAAGTTATGTATTAAAAATTAAAACGTTAATTTGGGAGTATTTTTCTTTATATGAATTTATTTGAAGAAAAAAACATTATGTAAAATATAAAATGATTTTCGATTTTATCTAATTTTAAAAAATTAAATAGTAAATTTAACGATTTTTTAAAAAATATGTTAAATTTTGATTTAGTTTATTAAAAATAAATTATATTATGATTAACCTTATTAAAAATAACTAAAACATAAAACTGATTCATTTTGTTTTGCATTTTCAATTAAGCATTTTTAAAATAATTAAAAACAACGTAGTTTAATGAATTATATTTTACATGTCAAATAAAAATATTTTTTATAATTTACTTTATTAAAAATAATTAAAAAAACAACCGAAAAGTTAATCATGTTTTACATAAATCATTGTCTAATGATTTATTTGAAGAAAAATGGTCAGTAATTCAGGTTTAATTATTTATATATTACTTTTATTCGGTTATTGAAAAAAATGTCTATTTGGTATGGTGTTTTCCCGGTATCAAATTCTTAACAGTGTTCAGGTGGTATGGTTCAGTTATTCTGCACTTAAGTTCGTAATGATTATGGTCATGATTTTTACATATTTGACGTATATTGATCGAGTTGCATGTTCTTTTCACGATGCGGCAGCCATTATTTTAATTTCTTAACTTCATATTATTGAACTGATTACCTAAAGTCCAACCGACACTATGCGGTAATTAAAAAATATACGCTATTTACTTTGTTCGGACTATTGTCTTCGTCTTTATTGCCATTTTTATGAGGCTTCGAACGTCTTACGCTCCGGCCTTCTTCTGGTGCTAAGAATTTCGAAGCGAAACCTTCATTTTGAACACTGGGATATACAATTCTCATTCCTTGAAGAATGCCACCCATATACTTATCTCCCGTTAACTTAACTCTATAAGTTTTTTGGTCACCACTGCTGTAGCCTGATACTGAACTCACAAATTTTGGGTCAAGTCATTGGGGCATGTTTCCACAAAATATTCTGTGTTCAATAGCAGGCTAGAGCGCCTCTTTGGTATTTGGATTTTGTGTGTTTCGGGAATATTTAAATTTCGTGTATTTAAATTTTTGTGAATTTCAGAGCAATACTAGATTGGTAGCTAGATCTTATCATTTTAAATTGCTAGGGAAAATGGTAAATTCCATAAAACATTTAGTTTTCTAGCTTGTTGAATGTTTTTACGGTTTCCTGTTTTCTTGCTGTCTAACATTTTCAAAAATGTAAATTCAAAGCCATTCTTCATATTATGTCTTCCAAAATGTATGTAATGCCCTTTTCTTTTCTCCAATTTTAATATTTTTATTTAATGCAAACCCTTACGTCTTTGTGAGTTTATTCCCTTGTTTGTTGGGAAATTAAAAAAAACAATGAAAAATACATATAGATGAAACCGGATGTGCTTAATCATTCAAATGTAAGAGATCCATTGATAATTTTTTGTTTTCATTGAAAATTAAGAATAGAAAATAAAAAACGCTGAAGAAAGAACGCGCATAAAAGATGTTGTTTACAAATATTACTGAAGAGAAGAAACTTCGTGCAATTTACAAAAGGATTTTGTGTAATGGTTTGGAAAAAAAATAACAGAAAATTTAATGAGTCATTAATGAATTATGAGAGTGAATGTAAGAAAGGTGTAGAAAGATATGAACGTTCATTTTCCGAAAAGAACTACATCAGTATTTCTTTGATGTATTTTCTTTTGTCTGTCAGAAGCGTTTGAATCCTGTATTTTTATGTCCTCATTATATAGCTGAAATTACTTAACTGTATGTCTTGTTAAGAATTAATTATTGCCTTAAATAAAGGGTGTTTCAGTTTGGTCTTTGGTGTGTAGCATATCATTTATATGCGAGAAGAGAACAATTGAGACTTTATCATATTTATTGACCATTCCGAATTGATTCTATCCGCAGGTGCATACTTTTCTCACCACAGAATCCATGTTAGTGTCTGTCTGAATTAATGTTGATTAATTGACTTAAGTTTATTTAAACCGACTTACAATTCCTCGTTAAATGAATGTGTATGTATATGATTTTCATTCCTCCATCTAGAGATTAAAGTTACAGCTACCATATAACTATTTCTTCTTAGCTGATACCTCTTACTGCTAGAAAAAATATGTGCAATTTTAAAGCCTTGTAACAAATCACCACTTATTTTTCTCAACAAATTTTTCCAGATGATATTCAACTCGCTGGAAGGCCTACTGAGGATGCCTATAAAAATAAAAAAAAATTGTGATAAATCAGGCTAATTCCTCTTCGACAAAATTCACGCAAAATTATATCCACTGATACTCAAACTATATTTCACCGTTTTTTCATTCATTTTAATTGACTTTAATTGAGACCAAGAGAAAATACTAAATGAAAGCTGAAAATATAAAAATCTAGAGTAATCACAATAAAAGGGGAACAACATTCTGCCGAAGCGTCCCGTATTTCTTTCGGCAAAATTACATTTTCTTAGAATTTCTGTCTCTAGCCGATGAGTATAATTGTTAAAAAATTGTCTTTGTTGAAACGGAACAGGAAAAATTCGTCCCTAATGAGTCTAAGATAACTTGTATTAGTTGGGCTAAATTGGAATCTCAATGGGTCAATTTAGATTCGTTGCGTAAATTTGCAGCAATTTGGCCGAAGGATATCAAATGAAACTATTTTTGGTTGTAGTATAATTTTTGATATAGAAATAGGTAATAGGCGAATGAATTACATGATATAATTTACAGTCGTTATGAGGGATGTGCTAAGGAGCAGTAATGACTCGCCTATATTACAATTTGAATATTACAAATACATAAATAGAAAAGTATCGAAGTAGTTATGTTCGCAATAAAGATGGTTAGGAAAGTGGAAAATTAATTTATACATCATGGAAAAAATTCAGGAAAATTTCCGAAAAACATTTTTAGAACGTGTTATGCGTGGAAATTAAAAGATGGAGATAAATTATTACATTTACTGCACGAGTTGAAATCAGTTTGAAAATATTTATTATATATTTAAAGATGAATTTTATTATGTTTCAAATATTTTTTTTATTTCTAGTTCAGAAAATAAATTGTTCAAAAACGCATACAATATTTACGGATACTGGGTAAAAAATAATTTGAGGCAAATATATTCTCTATATATTTCATGTGCTGTGCGGCCTCAGGATGCGAATTCTCAACGTATGGCTTCATTAAAATACTAATATTAATATATACTAAATGTAAGCATTTGAAAATAGAATATGCTTTGATATTTTATAAAAATATATTCACAATGATAAGCAGTTGATATTTTTGGTATCGCTCTGTTTTGTTCTCCTTCTCTCTCCTTTTTCTATTTCTCGGTATATATATATATATATATATATATATATATATATATATGTATATTTCAAACAATAAATTTCGAATCATCGGAGACAAGGCCAAAAATTGAGATTTTTGTCTGCCGAAATAGACTGCTCCCCAGGTGGGGTGATTTTTTTTTTCAAATATTTACTCAGTAATTAACATATTGAGCTCCTTTCGAAGGTCAGTTTAAATAATTTATAATATTTTTATATTACATTACTCAGATCTTTTTTTGATTATTTACCAAGAAAAAGTTTTCTTATCACGTATTGTTTACTGTAACTATATATATATATATATATATATATATATATATATACGAACAATTTAATTTACGCTCAATCAACTAGGTCAGTTAACATTTTATATATATTATATTTTATATTTTTCAATTTCAGTAGACCTTAAATATTGGTATCGGAATTTAGAATAAATTAAACGATATTCATATATATCCGACTTCAGAAATTCGTAGGTGGATCGTCCGTTCACTCGTCAGTAGTTATGCGCAATAAATTGCTTATTCTTTTCGATTTTTCTTAATTTGCATGCACTTATCGTTACAGCAAATGTCTTTCGTAGTTTTACTGTCCGTGATTGTTTTTATGTGTCCGTCTGTATGCGCGTTCGCTGGGGCGCACCCATTCTCCTATCTGTGCGGAATTGCGTGCGTGTTGTGATCATTTCCCTTTTACTTTCTTTTTACATTTTACACTTTACACTGATTATTTGACTTTTTATTCTTTTTTTCTATTTGCTTTCAATTTATAACATTTGTTTTTATTTGATTTACTGTTATTTCTACTCCTTTAAATTTTTGAGGTTTCTAGTCATTTTTATCTTTAGGAAAATTGTATTTTATTTATAAATAATTAGATTCAAGGCTTAAATGATGAAGTAGATATTTATATATGTCTTCCGTTAGCTATTAATTCGTTTTGTAATTTGGTTGTATCTCAATATAAGGACTATTCTTTTAATAATTGTATTAATTTATTAATTGTAGGAGGATATTGTTATAATTAACTTTTTATTCATCATTGTTTGAATTCATGTGCATGCGCCTTTATTCATACATTTGCACACAAGTACACACACATACATGCATATACTAATATAAATGTTCACACACAAATAAATGCGCGTATACAAGCATATCTACGCTTGAGTATGGGTGTCGTTATTAATAAACTGGTGCTTAAATTGTGAAGATATTTTTTCCATTTTTTAATGAATTAATTATGGTGGGTTTATTTAATGGAGTACTATTTTTGCTGGTGAATATATGCACATATATTACGCAGTATATGCACCTATACACACACGCATGCACGCACACGAAATCACGCACTTATATGTAATTTAAATAGAGTAAATTGATGCCGGCTCTATATTGGAGGACAGAGAAACATTTAAAAACCAACGAAAAGTCATGTAGAATTGGATTCATCCTGCTAAACTTGATGTTAGATCATATCAATCACGACAATTCGCGGACATTATGACATCAGATCATTGAAAGTTTTGAAAGTAGCTGAACACAAAAGCAGGACAGTCGTCATGATCGCTTAGAGCATTGGCCATCACCACCAGGGTTCTTCGTTCATTGTTCAATATTAGGCATTATTCGCCTCAGATTGGTCTTTACATTTATCAACATCGATATAATGTCATTAACTGGAGATTTCTTCAACTCACGTTTCCGTTATACGGTGGCGCGGTCTTTGTTTTCCTTATCGACGGACTACTTTGGTAAATAAAATTGAAAATAATGTTAGAAACAACGCACCCCCATATATATATATATATATATATATATATATATATATATATATATATATGATAGATAGATAAAAAGAAAGAAAGAAAAAAGAAAGAATAACTGCGTTTCTTTGATATTGATCGGTTTTTTGCACATTATCTTTTTTCGGATGTTACTTTGCCATTGGACAGCACTATTTTGTTTACTATGACAAGCAATTTAATCTTATGTATAATCTAAGAAGGTCTTTAATATTGTCTCTAAGTGAAAAATTATTTTTGTTACACATTATTTACACATATCCAAAAAGGAAGAAAAATATTGTTTCCCCCACACTGCTACGCAAGAAAATATAATTTTTCATATCGATTATAAATTCTATGTAAATTTACTTCGTTCAACAAATATATTACGTCTTTGGTTTAGCATATATCATGAATCCAATGATTTACAACTCAGTGTCATGAGAGACGTTATATTATAGTGTAAAGAAAATAGTAAATACATTAAAGAAATGAAATAACTAAAACAATAATTTGTCTTCTTTTTTTTTCAAATCATTCTGAAAACCAATTGAAAAATGTATTTTTTAACACTTGAAACTGTAATGGAATACACTATTATGAACTTGAGAAACAAGAAAGATTTCTAAAAATAAAGCTGTTTTTTGTACCCTTTTGATTTGCCTTGTCGAGTTGGAAAGTCTGTTCGGCTGTATTGAAAGCGAAGGATTTTTTAAAGTTATTTATCATAATTATTACGATTTCCCATCTGAAAATGCTCACCAGTGCCGGAACTTCGGTTTGATGTTTTTGCAATTTTTATTAAAATCTTATTTGAAAAGTGCATCAACAACTGCAGCAGCAGAAGCAGATTATCATTTTTGTGAACGAAACATCAAATTAATCTCCTCGGCAAAGTATTGCCTAAAAATAAATTACTAACACTTAAACTTTAAAATTTGTAATATCGAACTTCTATTTTTCGACATGTCTGCAAAAATCTCGTTTATTATATGAACAGAAAAATTGAGAAACATATTAATTTCAAATAATTTTCAATGTAAATTTTGTTTGAGTTTGGCATCATATTTATTTGTTGTCATTTTTTGTTTCTATCTTCAGTGCTATTATCAAAACTTTTGTCCCTTTTCGCCAGCCGGCCCTTATCAGTTTCTTGACCACCCGTGCTACATTCTGCGAATTCTCACGGAACCGTTTATTCAATACACGGAAATAGATCGTTCCTTTGGTCATATGTACAGTAATACTTGTCCACATTACACCTTCGCTTGTCTCTAAGATAATCTTAAAACTTGACCCTCACAAAGCGAGCGGTGGTGACGGAATCCCAACCATAGTCTTAAAGAAATGTGCCCCTGAACTCTCCTCTATCCTTTCTAAGCTCTACAACCTCTGCCTATCTGCTTCCTGCTTTCCTGCCTGTTGGAATTCTTCCTCTATAGTTCCTATATTTAAAAACACTGGAGAACCCTCTGACCCTGCAAATTACCGCCCTATCAGCCTTCTTCCGATCTTTGGCAAAGTGTTCGAAGCCATTATCAACGCCGAGGTGGTTCAGCATCTCACAGCACACAGGCTCCTCTCGGACAAGCAATATGGTTTCCGCTTCACCAGGTCTACTGCTGATATGCTAACGACCATCACCGAGTACATATACCAGGCACTCGACAGGAATGGCGAAGCTCGAACCGTTGCATTGGATATATTTAAGGCGTTCGACAGAGTTTGGCATGCTGGCCTTCTATGTAAACTGCGGAGCTATGGTATAACTGGACATTTGTTTGAACTAATCCAGTCATTCCTCTCTAACCGCACAATGAAAGTGGTATTAAACGGACATCTCAGAACTACCATACAAACGCAGGTGTCCCCCAAGGCTCCATCTTAGGTCCTACACTCTTCCTGATATATATTAATGATTTCCCTGATTCCATAAGAACCCAAATAGGTTTGTACGCCGATGACACCACAGTTTACTCTCGCCTCCAACAAAAATCTGGTGTAGGCGTCAAAGCTAAACTTGCAGCCGAGATTGAAAAAGACCTCCAATCCATATTGGACTGGGGTAAGAAATGGCTAGTAAATTTTAATGCTTCTAAAACCAAGCTACTGTCAATTAACCATCATCGAAAATCTCACCTACCTCCCATTAGCATGGACCAGGCTTGCCTCCCAGAGAGTAAAACACTACGCCTCCTTGGTCTCACACTTTCAGCGGACCTCAAATGGAATGACTATATCGAATCCATTGCTAAATCCGCTGCTATGAAAGTCGGTTCTCTGTGTAGGGCCCGGAAGTTTTTTGCGTCTAAATCTATCCTGCACATTTACAAATCTACCATCCGCCCGTGAATTGAATACTGCTGCCATATCTGGTCGGGTGCCCCTGCTGTTCTCCTCGGGCTTCTCGATAAGGTTCAGAGGAGGGTCTGTAATGTGATAGATACCGACTTGGCAGACCGCCTGCAGTCTCTCTCCCACCGGCAAGACGTGGCTTCGCTGTGTCTCTTCTATAAATACTTTCACGGCTTCTGCTCCGATGAACTTAGATCACTGGTGCCCGCTAAATACGAATTTGCACGAGATACTAGATTAGCAACTAGATCCCACCCTTTTACAGTGAAATCGATAAAATGCAGCCGTAACTTCTACTCCAACAGTTTCTTTCCTCACACTTCCCGACTGTGGAATTCTCTTCCAAACGATTGCTTCCCCGACGGCTACAATCTCCAGGAGTTTAAATGTAAGGTCAATAGACACCTCCTAACACACTAACCTGCTCCCATTCTATCAAACACTCTTCCCATCTGCCCGACACTCATCCTCGCTATCCTTACTCATCTATCACCTTTCTCCTGACATTCCCTATGTCTATCCACTCCTTCTCTTTACCTTCCCCTATGTAGCCCCATGCGCAATAGTGGCAGTGGAATGCCTTGCTTGGGGTGAGATGATTAAAAAAAAAAATAAAAAATACTCATTTACTTCTCGTATCTTTTCACCGAGTCTAAGCAACTCATCAGTTGGCACAAGATTCTACACTCAAGATTCAATGACGAGATAATATCACTTATTCTTGAAATTGGCGTTATGACATATTTTCCCTTCAAACCCGAGTAATGAATAATTTTCATGATAATACCAACGAAAATAAGAGTCTGTAAGTAAAAAAAAATCGCTCAATAAATCCCGGGCCTAACGAAAATTTAGACAAAATTCAACTTTCTCCTTCTAGATTGATACACTTATTACAAGGTAACGCATTCTCCTTCTAGATTGATACACTGATTACAAGGTAACACTTCGATGGCCCACTTATAGAACCATAAAATAAAAATCATATGATTTTATGAAGGTTCTTGACAAAATACAAAGGAGAATCTGCATTGTGATTGATACCGAATTAGCAGCTCGGCCTCAGTCGCCCTCTCACCGTTGTGACGTGGCATCTCTGTGCCTCTTTTATAAACACTTTCACGGATTTTGCTCTAATAAACTTAGATCACTGGTGACCCTAGATATGAACTTACACAAGCTACTAACTTAGCAACTGAGTCCCACCCGTTTACAGTGAAACAGATATAGTGTAACCGCAATTTCTTCTCTAACAGCTCCTTTCTACGCACTTCCCACCTGTAGAATTCCCTTCCATATACTTGCTTCCCCGACAGCTACAATCTCCAAGAATTTAAATGTAAGTTCAATAGACATCTCTTATTACACTAACTTGCATCCATTCTCACAAGCTCTTTTTCCATCAACTCCACCCACATCCTCGGTATCATCATACATCTATTAACCTCCTCCTGACATTTCCTAAAACTAACCCCTCTTTCTCATCACTTTCCTCTAAGTAACCCACTGCGCATCAGTGGCAGTATAATGCCTTGCTTGGGGTGAGATGATTAAAAAAGAAATAAAAACCTTCAATTGGCACTTGATCAAAATGTGCCCAATCGGATTGTTAGTTATTAAATTACAGTTATTTAATTGAAGCTACTGTTGCAAATTTTCAAAACAATGGAAAAATCCCAATTTCGTGTGTTGATAAATCATTACTTTCCGATGGAAAAATACAGTTCAAGCAAAAACATGAATTTTTAAGTGTTATTCTGGTTCTGCTTTGTCGGAAACAACTGTTAAGTGATGGTATGCAGATGTTAAACGCTGTCAAACACACAAATGATACTGAATGCTCAGGTAACTCACATGGACATTCTAGAAAACACCAGAATAATCCACAAACTTGTTTTGACCAATCGTAATTTGAGTTTGCGTAAGATTGAACATAATAGAAGGCAGTCTACTCACCATTTTGCATTAATGTTTGTCAATGAGAAAGCTCTGTTCATAATGGGTGCCGCGTTTGCTAACAAACGATTAAAAACAACAACTCATCAACGATTCAAAGCGTTGTATACAACGGTTTCGACACAACAAAATGTATTTCTACGTAAATATGTGACAATGAAAGAATTATGGAGCCATCATTTCACTCCGGAATCAAATCGGCAGTCGGCTAGATGGACAATATCAGGTAAAACCAGTCTAAAGCGATCAAAGAAACAAACATCAGCAGGCAAGATTTTGACCTCCATATTTTGGGATGAGCAATGCATTTTTCATTGATTACCCTCAGAAAAGAAGAATCATCAATAGCAAATATTCTATCGTAATATTGATGAGTTTGAATAAAGAAATTGCCAAAAACGGCTACAAATCAAGAAGAAAAAAACATCTTATAGCAGTAGAACTCAGCGTGTCACATGTCGATCGCTACAGTGGTGAAACTACATGAATTGCATTTCCTATTGCTGTGGCTCTTTCCAGACATCAAAAGTAAACTTCAGGGAAAAATATTTGATTGCAATAAAGAAGTGTTACCGGAAACTGACGCGTATGTTGAAGCCCAGAACAAACCGTTTAACAAAAAAGGCATCGAACTGTTAGAGAAGTGTTGGAACCATTTTATCAACTTAGGAGGAGACTATCATGATGAATGAAGTCGAATTTAGCCTTAACGGCTGTATTTTATTAGTTACGCCGTGGATTTATTGAGTGATGTGTTATTTGACTGAATTCAATTGTTTTTAGAATTCAAGTCTGACAAAATATTATAACCTCTAGAAAATGATATAAATGTGTCAACGACTAATGAAGACTGCTAAGAATTATGGCAGTAGTGATACGGATATCGAATCTAATAAAAATTATAACAGGAGTGGTAAAGATATATTTTCTGCATCTTTTAGAAGATACAATCAGATTTTCAGACAAGAATGCAGTGACTAGGAAGACGAATAAACAAAACATTTGTTGAGAAAGTTAAGAAAGGCAAAACATGAAAAACATTATTTTTTTTACTACCCACCAAAACAAGAGAAATTTGGTTTTTAAAATCAATGAATATATTAATCTTTTTTTTTTAGCTAGAAAAGCTCGTTAATCATTACTCGTTGAAAATATATAAATCTGACGAATAAAGTGAGCGAATATTTTGTCATATGAGTTTGAATTGTAAACAAGGATATGTTTAAAGAGTTAATTTTCTTTAAATGGTTAACGGCTGAAAACAATGCAGATATACGGGCAAAGATTATAACGTAATTGAACTGAATAATAAAATTAAAAAATAGATAACATTGGTCAATCGTCAGGAGCAATGGTGAAAAAAGTTTTTTTTTTAATAAAAGAGTACGAGTTCCAAGTCAGTTAAAAAGAGAAAGAATTGTGTTTGCCTAAAATAAAATACATTAGAAACTTCGCAAAAATGATAAATTGAGAAAAATGTTCGTCAACCAGGTTATTGAGTGCATAGGCCATTAAGAAACGTCTATCCCAACAAATGTTACTAGGCTACAAATATTTCTAAGGTTAGAAAACGGAAATAAAATTTATATACGTAATATGCAGAGTTTTACTGCTCAAATTAATAGTTTTCTTAAAGAAAGCATTAAATGAAACTGGATTGTCAGAAGGTATTTGTAGATACTAAATCAATACTAACGACAATGTTATCATTAACGAACTAAGAGCAATATCAGAAATCATATTGGCTTCAGATGCCAGAGTTTATGGTATAGAAGCAGTAATTTTACATAAATATGTTGATGCTAACATGATGGTCGTCGCATATGGTTCACGTTGGCTTTTATTAGCAGGATAAAACTACAGCCAATTCAAAAAACAGAAGTTAGCAATAATATTTATAGTGAAACAATCAGAAATATATACTAAGACGGAGATTTCACGGAGCAGTTGTATCAAAATTAGATTTTAAAAAAGTTCCTACACCTAAAGCAAATAGAATAAGGGCTGGGGTATAATCTTATTATATTGCTATTTTAAGACGGAATACCAATCATAAATAAATAAGACACCTAGATGTGTTATGAAGATTTATACCAAAATACTAAAACGTTTCAGGGCACTGTTATTGCAGTGAAACGTTAAATAGAAATGGAAAAATATTATGTAATATAGTACGCGAATTACCAGTTACACGGGATGAAATAAAAGTAAAGAAAAAGACATGTTTATTAAGGATATAATCAATTGATTAAGAAAAAGTAAAAACAAACGGAACATAAAACTTAGTGTTTGCACAAAGAGTAGAAACATCAAGTATATTAAAAAAACGGATATTAACGAATGTCATAGTGGATATCCAGGAACCAAAAAGGATGAAGGCATTCAATAATTTGCGTAAAATCTGCACCTGTTGTGCTCTGGCAGCAAAACCACCTAACACGAAATTACAACATTGATTTTAGTATAGTACTACGTGGTTGAGACTGCACATAGATTTTGCACATCCAATAAACGAATCACATTATTTTGTGGTAATGTATAGATTTACTATGTGGCCAGAAATATTAAGTGCAGAAATATCTACGCTCACACGAACTGTTTGTAAGATATGACATTCCAGGATGCAATAATCTCGCAAAGTGGTACAAAACAATGTTTAGAAAGGTGAAGATTTTCGTAAAATGTTATCGATTCACCATATTACTATCGGCTGTATGACCCAAGGTTAAAGTGAATCTGAACTCACTGTGACTAATTAATGAGAGCTTTTAAAAAGCAGTTATTGAAAAATTCAGCAGAAAAGCACTACAAAACTTGTTGAGAGTATACTGAAAATCGCCAAATACACTATCAAATATATCATCAGAAAAAATGGTATTTGCAAGAAAATTTAAACCGACACATTGCCACCAGGTTAAAAAAAGCAAGGACGCAATATTTTTTAAAAGTGTGAAGAAACATTTTACACAGAAAAGATAACTGAGAAAATATGCGAAGTCAACTAAATAATGTCAAGATGATATATAAGATAAAATGAACACCTGGGAATACAAAAGACATTGCAATTATTTAAAGGGTGTGTTTACAGTATAAAGGCCTGCAAGAAATAAAAATCCGATGCAAGTTTATTTATGATGATATTTATAAACATACAACCAAAATATTCTTTTAAAATACAAGTACAGTTACTCTTAAAAGGAAACTTACAGACAAAACGAGTGGCTACACGAAAACGTAAAAATAGAATGTTCAGTACTTTGCTGCACTCACCAGATTTCTAATAAAGGAAATAAAAGATTTACTGTAAAATCAATATAGAAAAAGGGACATCATAATGGACTACCTCTAACACAAATGAATTGGCTTTCAGATTATATGATGAAATTTGTTTGGTCTCGTAAAGATTGCGTCATCCGTGATTGCTTGAGATTTTTATCACTTTCCGACACCTTTGTTTCCATTGTCTATTCATTGTCCTTTAGCGATGGTCATAATACCTGAGAAATATATGAAAAGTGTAACTACAAAAATACACTGGCAAGATTTACATACAGGCCGCGAATATTGTTGGTGTCAGGTTTCCAACTCTAAATTTTGTCATCCTGGCGATTAAACAAACTGTATCCATCAGTCCAAACGCAAAAGGAAATGCAGTCAGACGAGACAAACAATGCTCAGAGACAATATATAGAGGATCAGGGAAAGTGTAACAGATCCTAGGAAGAGATTATTCGTTTCTTTCAATTAATTTGCGCAAATGTGTAGTTATAATAAGCAACACAAATTGTAATCTTTTATCTTAAATTTAATATAGAATTAAGAAAGATGTACGTGAATAATCGTAGAAATGACGCGTAGCGTGACGATTTTTTGTGTGTGAAAGCAAGAAAGGCACCAGCTTTTGAAGATGTAGATTTAGATAAAATTATTTCGTAATATATATCTACTTTTTGGTTGACCTGGCGGCTGAAGAAATTGCATGCTTATCAGCAAGGTAATGGCTTATTTAGACGATGCAAAAAAAAGGATTGTGCATCTTAACTTACAAAAGCAGGTTAGACATGGAGTAATGATGGACTACATATGGAATGAAGGTTCAGCTGCAAATGCTGCTGATAGTACTGACAGTGATTAATGTACTCTTTGAAATTTTGAAAATTGGCACATATTATTATCATTATTAATATTATTATTATTATTGTTATTGTTATTATTATTAGATTTAATAGTAGTAGCCACAAGAAAATTATTGGTGTATTTCGATTTTCTGATGGAATATAACATTTAATGAATAAATAAGAGATCTGAGACTATAAAACTCTCTAAAATTGTCGGTATTGCATACTTTAATTTTGAGTCTAACAACTGAAACCAAATATTGAAATAATAACATGTATGAATGTTATTTAACGAAGTCAATGCAAGTGAAAAGTATTTCAATTTCATTTAAGCAGTCGTCAAATACAAGATATCATTACTACCGATTCTATTTTCACTGTAAGCCTTAATTTTTCATTACTGAAATCAAACAGCGTCTATAATGTACTTACTCATTATTTCCTCACGATCACTTTTAAGAAAATTAACAATAGCCTAACCAGCAAATATAAATAATAGTAATAATGACGATGGTGATGAGGTAGATTATGTGATAAATATCAAATAATTTTAAGCATTTCGTATCGGGTTGCAGTGTTAGCAACAAATGATTATAAAAATCGGCATGTCAGAGTGGGCCAATATTCGCACAGAAAATATGCAAATTTTACGGAAAGGAAACTGCAAGAAACTGCTAAAAACATTCCCCAGAAGAAAGTTACGGAGACTTGTAATAATTTTATGGGTTTTTACAAAACAAACAGAGAGAAACACCAAAGCAAATCGCCAAGACACATTTACCAAGGACAACAAGAAAAGATCTGACTCACTTATTGACATGCAAATTGTTATGCATCACTGAAGAGCAGCAGTGGATATAGACTCGGAACGAGAAATTTGAGAAGCGAATAATCTTGGGAAAGCTATTAATCTATTTCTACCCTCCAGCTCTGGGTTAAATAACAGGACAGATTAGATGCTATATATATATATTTATCCTCTCAGTTGTATTATTGATCCTTTTGTGCACACACACACACACACACACACACACACACACACACACACACACACACACACATATATATATATATATATATATATATATATATAATTCCAGTTCCAGGTGAAGAGGACACAATGTTTTATTTTATTGAGTGTCCTGGCAATTATTGTAATATGGACAGTGCTCAATAAAATGAGTATTATAGAGCTTAATGTAATTATACAATTAAGAATTTATTGTACAATGCGACACGGAAATTTTTATGTTTCGAGATTTTCATCATCAGGCAGGATATAGATATATATCAGCAGTCGACGACATAATTATTGCCTAAAATAAATAAAGTAATAAGGGATTCCTAAATGGTTAACATGCTGCAAGTTTTTTTTAATATCTGTTAGTAATGCTAAATAAATAATAGTAAAAAGAATTAACTGAATCGACGCTGCCGAGTTTCTATATCTATATATGTATATTTATTTATTTATCTGTAAATTTAGATAAAACTTAGTGGAGAAATAGCCATTTTCAAATTGTCATTTCAAGGCATGCCTCCTTCCACCCCTTATAAACATAGAATGAGGAAAAATGTTAAACCCAGATGTTAGATTGGGTAAAAGAAGGGGTTGGTTTGTATTGAAAATGGCTATTTCCCCACTTTCATCTGAATTTACAGATAAATAAAGAAATAGCCACTCTGAAAATTTAATTTCTTTACATTGGGCTCTTTAATGAATTACTTTGAATATTTTAAAGATATAACTAGGAATCTCCTGGATTATTTACTAACCTTATCACGGATTTTACCTATCCTTCCCGGAATTTTACCACCGAACGTACATACATACACACACAAACACATACATACATACATATATGTATGTATGTGTGTGTTCGTGTGTGTCTATGTGTGGCATATATATTAACATACAACAGTGGTACAAACAGTTAAAATATGAGAAGCCCACCAGTGTGATTTTAGTGGAATAGACATCTCTCTCCTCAGCACAAAGCAGAAATTGCATCTTATTTAGAGTTTAGAAGAGTTCATCTGAGCCATGTGTAAATTACCGTAACAATGTGCAAATAAATACACAAGGGTTTTTTATTATGATTATACAAACACTGCCAGGTTATCTCTTACACTTTAATATTTATCGGGTAGTTCCTCTTTTTATTCATGGATAAGTTGGCCAGTCACAAATATTATAATTATTTGTTTAATTTATATTTTCCGAACCATTTTTCTACGACTTTCTATTTTACGATAAATATATTATGAAATTATCCTTCGTTTTGTTTACTCTCTCCCGACGAGTTTGAAAATTAATGAAAATTAATAATAACATGTAATTATACTGAATTATAGGTGTCTTTATCATAACTCAATATACTTGGGAAGGGGATTATTTCAACTCTACTCTCTCAAGTTACGCAACGAATAGTAAGAAAGTCTGGGTTTTATAACCTTCCATGTTAACTACTCTACCGCAGAAAGAAAGCAATAGACTGCGCTGAAATTTTATGTCTATTCCTTCATGAATCAAAAGTGATACGATCGTCTATGAACACATCCATATGGCATTTACCTGGTTGACTTATTTTAACATTGTCTCATATTGAAATAACAGAATTATGATGTTATTATGACTATAGAATTAAATCAGAATTTATCCTTTCGTAACAGAATATATTTGAAATATATAATCACGCCAAATGTTCGGATTGAAAGAAAGATTTGTTCACTAGAGCCTTTAAATGTTCATTTTGATTTAGTAAAACATGTTCATTTGATCGTCTACTTACTTTTATGAACTGATATATATCAGATTTGTCTGTTTCCGGCAAATACAAATTCAGTAAAAGATAGTCTCGTATAAAGGGCATTAGTAAAATGCAGTACTTCTTTATCTATATTTACACATTAGTACAACCAATATATTTACTGCTGAAACGCTGCGGGAATAGCAAATAGCAATCTCTCCCGTTTGACAATGTATAACAGAAACGTTTTCAGTGGCAAAACAGCTCAAATTCAGATTAGTAAGGAAACTTTAAACCCAGCACCTGAGGATGATAAGAAAAATATATAACTTCCTAAAAGCCTTTCCTCTGTTACCCTCTTCACTTCCATGCGTTCGTTCGAATTTTTCGTTCCACAGATCACGCAATTCCATTTGGGACCTACTCAAAATGTCGCTACCCTTCGAGAAAAAACTGGGGAAAAAAATCAAAGACAATTCGGATATAATTTTAAGAAAGAATAAAAGTGTAACGATATAAAAATCCAAAGATTTATCATGCCTATCAGCCGAGGGCGTCGTTCGAAGGAATATTATATGTTTCACTTACTTAGTGTGTGTATGACTCCTTTCTAGATGCTTTTAGTTTTGGCTATCTCTCCATCACAGATTGTTCCGATCTAAGATCTTGGTAATATCTATTTTCTTTATCTGACTCAGACTTTTTATACCGATTACAATCTTTTTCTGATATATAAACATATATCCAAATTACATTCTTTGTCTCTTTCTCACTTTTATCTGTCGCTGCGTGTTAGTGTTGCAGTCTTCTCAGCTACAGAAATGTTTAGACCTTATCGATTTCCAAAATTTCTTACATATTCCTGGTTCAAAACAAGTTCTGTAGATCATGCAATGATCCTATTTTAATATTATCATTTAATCACTGCCTACTCTTGTATATTTGGTCGTCAAACTTTATCGCATATATATATATATATATATATATATATATATATATATATATATATATATATATAGACAAGGTCTCTAAAATTCAAGATATTTATTTCAAACTGTTTTCTCTAAGATATTTTTTTAAGAAATTTTGTGGTTCTATCAGAAGAGAGTAACTCTCCGGGCAGTTAATATTTTTCTATATCGCTCATTACGTAATGAAACAAGGCAATCTAACGACTGGCGTATGATACATCATACGCTAAAAGTCCACCTTATTCTTCCGTGCGCTAATTTCAATCCTGGGTTAAAAGCAATCGGATGTTTAACCGTACAGATGAGCTGTGATACAGCAAAACATATCTTTCTGCGGATGATTATATTTGTGTGTGTGCCTGAGTGTGTTGCTCTAATATAACTGTTATCTATTAAAAAATTGTAATTGAGTTAATACTCGTATTATAATAACCTCCCTGTTTAATTATTTACTGCATATATTTTTGAACAGGCCAGTATATTCGAGAAATATTAACAAGAAATTTTTGTCTTAAAAATAGTTATCGGACACTTTCAAACATCTATATTTTTTACTAACCAACCGTCATAATGTCGATTCCATGCAAGTTTAAGATAAACATTTTTATTATATTGTTCTTGATGAATCATTCACTAGAGTACCGCGAATTATGAATGCACGCGTCATCCTTGATTAGCAGCAAGTTGTCATCTTTTTACAGCAGAAAAGTCTACATATATTCGTAAATTCTCTACTATCAATTTCTTCTCAAACTTATCGGTTGTCGAAAATTTTTTCGGCTTCTTGTGTTCCAAGTCAAGATATATCATCAAATATTTAAATGTAGTGACAATAGTTACGTCGATGTATTTTATTTCCTGATTTTTTATTGTTCTATCGTTTTAATAATGCATTTATTTTCTTGTATTATTTCACATTGCGTAACATGCTGTGTCTTAATGCCATCACTGTCTTTCTTGAGAATAATGATTAATAAAAAAGACTAAATAATCGAAATACAGAAAATTTTTTTCCACGATCTTTCAAATTAAATATGTACCGTCTAACTTGAAAATACCAGAATGTTTTTTCTTTCTTTCAATCAAGCATGAAACATTTTAACGAAAGAAAACATCGATCTTTCAGTCACAATTAACTGCGAAGTTATTTCTTTTATATATGTGAAAAAATATATATAATACAAAATTGATGCGCTCACAACACTAACCTATGGTTGATAACACTTTATCAATCATCAATCTTTTTCTGTTGTCCATCTTTTCCTGATAATATCTGTAACGAATAGAGAAAAACTGGTTTTATAAATAATATAATTAAATTAGTTTTTTAAAGATTGACTCTCTGTCTCTGTGTCTGTGTGTGAGTGGGTATCAAATTACTTAACTTTTCTCACAATGAATTTGATAATATGAATAAAAAACAGATTGTTAACATACAATGAAAATAATGTCATTTTTCTTATTCTCAACGAATGGAGACTTAATATAATGTTGGATATAATATCCAACATTATCGTCTATACAAATATTTGTCTTACAGCTTTAAAATTATAGAATAGATATGTCACGTCTAAAGACGTTCAAAAACTACTTCAGTTTTTTCTCATTTATTGAGCGTTAAGACAAAACTATCTCTAAGAAATATTTTAGATCTATTTTAAAAAGATTTCATTAATGTTCTTAATATCTTCAAATCTCTGTACATTTGCATATATGCATATATATATATATATATATATATATATATATATATATATGGGGGTGGGGGTGTACGTTTGTGCGCGCACAAGGTGAAAATATATATATATGATTTCTTTTACCATTTCACCCTCAGGAACGCGGTACAGCCACTGATGTGCACGGGGCAACATAAGAGAGGTAAAGTTTTAGACAGGGCCGTGTGAAGACAAAGATGAACCAAGTACAGGGGGTGAAAGAGAAAGGTCAAGAGAAGGATATGACCATAGGAGTGAAGACAGTTACCACGGCAGAAAGGAAGTAAAAGAACAAGACAAAGAATAATGTGGAAGGGGCTGAAGGTAAGTGGATAAGAGATGGAAATTGACTTTGAATTTAAACTCTTGGATTTTTTAGCCCCAGGAAAGCAAGTGTATGGAAGGGATTTTCACAGGCGGGAAGCGCGAATAAAGAAGATAGTGGTGTAGAAGTGTCACTTGCATTTGTTTGAAATAAATTTGACAACTTATTGCCAGTCGAGTTGCCCGAGAAACTTCTTGTAAACCGGGCACCAGTAATCTAAGTTCGTCACAGCAGACGCCATTAAAATATTTTTTTTTAATCATTTCACCCCGAGCAAGGCGGAGATTTCATAACTGAAAGAGGATTACTTAGAAGGGAGAGAAAGGAGTAGAAACCAATTAGAAAGGAGCAATTGAAATATGAGAAAGCAGGTGTGTTGACAGTTTCAAGGGTGAGGAGAAAGGAAGGATATACGGGGTGGCCAGAGAGCTAAAATTCAGTGGTTAATAGATGAGTATTGACATTGCATTTAAATTTCTGGAGGTTGTAACCATTAGGAAAGCAAGATACGGGAGCGAATTCCACAGGCGGGAAGTGCGAGAGAAGAAGCTGCAGGAGAAGAATTGTCGTCTGCATTTGCCTAACCTAACTGTGAATGGGTGGGACCCAGATGCCAGTCTGGTTGCACGAGTAAACACCTGCTGAGGAGGCATCAGTGACTTAAGTTCGTCCGAGCAGAAGCCATGAAAGTAATTATAGAACAGACAAAGGAAGGCCACATTTCGTCGGTGGGGAAGTGGCTGCAGTCGAGCCGCCAAATCAGTACATATCACATTACAGACACTCCTTTGGAGCCTGTCGAGAACACTGAGAAGAATGGCAGGGGCGCCCGACCATAAATGGCAGCAGTACTCCATGCACGGAGGGATGGTTGACTTGTATATATGCAGGATGGATTCAGGCGGAAAAAAAACATCCTGGATCGACATAGTGACCCTATCTTCTTAGCAGTAGATTTGGCTATGGATTCGATATAGTGGTTCCATTTGAGGTATGAGGAGAGCGTGAGGCCGAGGAGGCGCAGTGTACCGCTCTCAGGGAGAATCGCTTGGCCCATGCTTATGGGAGGCAGGAGTGGTTGCCTGTGATTATTGACAGACAACAGCTTGGTCTTAGACGCATTAAAGTTGACAAGCCACTTCTTGCCCCAATTCACCACCGAGTGTAGGGTCCAGTTCAAGATCAGTAGCGAGATTATGACTATCCGCTACAACAGGTTTCTTAGTGGTGCGGGAGTATAATGTGGTGTCATCTGCGTAGATGCCTACGTGGCCCTTGATCACATCTGGGAGATCGTTGATGAAAATAAGGAAGAGCGTCGGGTCCAGGATAGAGCCCTGTGGGACACCAGCATTCGTGCTGTAGGATGAAGAGACATGTCTATTCAAAACGACCTTCATTTTGCGGTTATTTACGAAAGATTGGATTAGGTCAAGCAGGCGACCGGTAATACCGTAACCCCGTAGCTTGCATAGAAGGCCAGAGTGCCAAACCCTGTCAAAAGTCTTGGATATGTCCAGAGCAACCGCGCGAGCCTCGTCAGACTCATCGAGGGCCTGGAACATGTACTCCGTTACAGTTGTTAGCAAGTCGGCCGTGAACCTGGCAAAGTAGAAGCCATATTGCCTGTCGGAGAAGAGTTTGTGGGCGGTGAGATGTTGAAATATTTCCGCATTGATTATGGCCTCGAACACTTTCCCGAATATCGGTAGAAGACTGATAGGGCGATAGATGGATGGGTGCGAGGGTTCACCACAATTCTTAAATACAGGAACGACTGAGGAGAATTTCCAGCATGCAGGAAAGCAGGAAGCAGAAAAGCAGCAGTTAAACAGCTTAGAGAGGACAGGGGAAAGTTCAGGAGCACATCTCTCAAGGACTATCACCGGGATTCCATCGTCACCACTCGTCTTATGGGGGTAAAATTTTGAAATTATTCGGGATACTACTGTCGGGGTAATAAATACGTCGTAGAGTTTGGCCTCAGTTCTAATAGGGAAGTTTGGTGGGTATACTCCAGTCGAGTCCAATGTGGAGTTGGATGAGAATCTGCGGGCAAAGCACTCAGCTTTGTTCGCAGATTACGTGAGAACCTCAAATTCATGGTTTACAGGAGGTAGTGAGGATTTGCTATAGTTCAGCACTCGTTTGCAAATCCTCCAATAGTCCTTGGATCCGAACTTGCGGTCAGCTATGCGCTGTCGCATTCTCTCAGAAAACAACCGTTTGGCGTCATTTAGGGTTTTCTTGCACTCGTTGTGAGCATGCGTGAATAGGCGCCTATTTTGATTAGATGACTGTCTCCGGAATAGACGGAAGTAGTTGTTCCTGTGGGCAATGGTGGCCGAGCAGGCAGGGGAGAACCACGGAGAGGAATGAAGTTTTAGGCAATAATTCCTGGTGGGTATGAAGGCATCAATGCCAGATTTCACCCATGACGAGGCCTCAGAGACACAGTCATCAAATGGTAGATCGAACACTTTTCCCCAGGGTACGTCGCAGAGGAAATCGTTAAAGACATTCCAGTCAGCTTTTTGGTAGATGCAGGAGGTCCTATAGGTAGGGGGTTCCTTGGGGGAGTGAGAGTGGAAAGATATATAGAGTGAGACAACAGCATGTTTGGAGTTGCCGAGAGGGCAAACCTGCGAGACTTGACAGGCGTCAAGCGTAGAGGTAAAACATATATCTAGTAGTGAGAAATGACCCGAGGGAGTGCATGGGATGCGAGTGGGGAAGTCCACCACTTGCGTAAGGGATTAGGAACTAGCGAAGTTCATGGTGTGAATGCCCTCTGGATCAGTAACAGCGTTTTCAAGCCACTCAGAGTGATGGGCGTTGAGGTCACCAAATACAAATATGTGGGAGAATGGGTGGTAGGAAATAGCCTTATCTATGTTGTCAGCAAGGTTATCTCGTAGGGAGCAGTCAGGAGAGGAGAGAGAACAGTAAAGAAAGAATAGGTACCTAACGGAACTGAGGAGAGACAGACAGAGGCATGCGTATTGGTGGTCAGTAGATTCGAGTGAAGTCACCCTAGCGATGGCGAGTTGTTCGCTGACGTAGACACCCAGCCCATGCATGTGGACAGTGGAATCCTTCCTTAAGATGGGAAGATAACCAGGGATAGAGAGGTCAGAGGAGGGAATAGTTGAGTTGAGGTTAGTTTGGCAGAGTGCAATGATGTCCGGGGACTTTTCATGCAGGAACGCTTCTACACTAGGAAAGTTAGAACGGAGGCCCAGGATATTAGTGAAAGAAAGTTGAATGGGTTTAGGTTTTTTAATTTTAGCTGGTTTAGGGTCTTTTCTGATTTGTTTCATCATATATTTTTGTTTATAGAAAGGGACCTTGAGTAGAGGATACAGGCGGTCATTATCCACGATATGTGCTGGGAGAGAAACTGGCTGGGGCTGTAACAAAATGTGGCCTCAGCGTTGCCTACCGAATGCGCTTGCAGTGACACCTATCCATGCACGACATGGCACTACAGGAACCCCGATATTATACAACTGTTGATCAGAGCAGCCGCCCTTGATGCTACGCAAGAGTTAGGGCTCCTAACTACCAGTCGGAAGCAGCAACCAGGAAACTGCCAACCCGGTACCCTCACAATGATGGGCCGTTGCTACCAACCAGACAGATTTCAGGAAAATCACGGAAGCACCAATACTAATGTCAGAAGTGAGAGAAGAGAGAGCCGGAGGCCACATCCTAAACAGGGAACAAATGGCAAGCCTCTACACCTGTTCAATAGACATGGGAGGTGTATTATCCGGGCGATAGATAGGTCTATCTACTCCAATTAAAAAAATAAAAATAAAAATAAAATAAAAATTTAGGGGTGGCGAGTTAACTAAGTTTTAACTTAGTTAATGTCCAAACGGAGCATAACGTCCAACAAGTAAGAAAGAAAAAAAGTAAATAAAAAAAAAATCCAAACAAACACAGGACAGAGTGGGGAGAGTGAAGGAAAGCAAAAAAAAAAAACATTTCTCATACACTTACCTAGCAGATAAACTCTGGAAATTTGATTAAAAATAACATAAAAAAATAAATAAAAATAAAAGCAACAATATTTTCACTCTCAATATTTACAGAAAAATTACGCTCTATTTAAAAGCAGTTTGTGCAGAGAAATTATGGTCAAGCAAGTGTTCAGTACAAGGGTAGGCCATGTACGAAAAGATTTAGTGGCATGGGGAGGGCTTAGCTGCCCCTGGCGTAATGGTCGTATTCCCCCTGGAATGGTCGTATCGCTGCGGAAATGGATACAAAAATCCCATAGAAGAAACAGAGATAAGCCACATCCCACTGATGAGAAAGTGGCCTGGGTGAAACTGTCAGGTCGGGACAAATCACATTATAGTTTCTCCTTTCGAGCCTGTCGAGAACACAGAGGCGAACAGCAGGGGCGCCAAACCAGATATGACAACAATAATCCATTCACGATCAAATGGTTGATTTTTATATGTAAAAGATGAATTCAAGTGGGAATGAAATTTCTGATCCAACACAGTGACACAAACTTCCTAGCAGTAGATTTAGCTATTGATTAAATGTTTTGATCTCACTTAAAAACTAAAACGAGAACACTAGAAAGAAATATAATTTCAGGAAAAAGAAGTTATTATATAATTAATTTAGTTATGCAGCTAAGAAGAATAAATGAATTAACTATTTATAGGAATTTTAATGTTCGCTTAATTATTAAGAAGTTTGAACCGAACATTTGGTTATATGAACTATCGAGATACATGGAGGAAACTTAAGAAAGTTCATAAAACAAAAAAATACAGTCACTAAAATTAAGAAAAGTTAGTGGTATTATTTTGCTCTGAGGTTATTTTGCTGTTTCTGAACCAGGAGAATTAATGGGTGTCATAGATAAAGTAAAGTATTTGTCTATTCTTGAGAATTATATAAAACAAAGTGCACAAATACCTTCTTTCATACAGCAGAGGACGTTCAATTACTCAAAACACAAAATGTTTAGAAAATATAAATATTTGACGTATATTTCATTTAATATATGTGAGTATATTTGATAAAAAAGCAAAGCAAACATATCTTTCAAATTTAGAGGAACTAGAAGCTATTGCTAAGGAACAATGGAGCAAGTTACCTATTAGTGAGTGTAGGGATCTTGTAACGACCTATAGAAAATGATTAAAGACTATAATCAAAGGAAAATGTTACACACTTGATTATTGAGACATGAGAACATATGTTCTCATATGTGTTATTTTTGGAATGTTCTAAACATATATATAAACATTCATATATATATATATATATATATATATATATATATATATATATATATATATATATAAAAGTGTCAATTATTTTCTTCATGTACGTTGACCAAAGAACGTACAAACAGTATAATAGAAAATATCCAAATATTAGATAGTAAATTTCTTTATCTCCACCTCAAAAAAAAAAATACGATTTTTCAAACGGCTCTTGATTAAACACAATTGACATTAATATATATATATATATATATATATATATATATATATATGTATGTATGTATGTATGTATGTATGTATGTATTAAATTATATTTGGGCAGAAATCTTTCATTTAAATATGCTTGGTTAAAATGTCCGACAAGAACGATTTTATAAATTATTGTTTTACTTTTTCCAGTCTTTTTAGACATTTCTTTTTTTTTTTTTTGCTGGAAATAAGTTATGCAAAACTGTTCCATAATTTTAGAAATTTCAAGCAATCTAAACCTATTCACATATCATTTCCAAGGACTTTATTTTTCGGTGTTGCTATTATTCCCTGATGGTTGAATGTAATGTATTTTTTTTTTGTGTTTTACTATTTTTGAAAATAATTCTTTATAGATATTAAGTAAAGTGTTCTCAACATATGTTTAGATGGATAAATGTCGATCTTTTATAATTTGCGTATGTACATTTTTTTCTCTTTTTTATTCGTCAACTGCACAGTTTAAGAAGGTCATTTGCGCATTCTCCCTGGCAAAAAGGAATAACATGAAGCAGTTCATTCCGCCTGAAATGATGAATTGTCATGCTGTCCCGATCGGTATTCGCGCCGGAACTGACAATATGTTCATTTCAGAGCATGTGAGTGTCAATATTTAGACATTGCATAGGATTCAGAAAATGGAAGTTAAGATTAAAGGTGAGTACGTAGATATTTGGAATGATCTCTAGTGATGCCCAATCATGCTTTTAAAAAAAGAACTTAGGCCATGAAAATCTCTCAAAAGTGTTCGCACAGAAATCAGTACGAAGCCAAAGAAAAAAGATTAAAATCCGACACGAGTAACCATCAAATAAAAAGCGCTCAATACAAAGGTTGATCGAACTTTCTTTGGTGATCCGTTTAGGACAAACATAGGTAGGTTCGTCTGTCTCATTAGGCTCTATTATATATATATATATATATATATATATATATATATATATATATATATATATATATATATATCATTCATCATCCACATACAAGTCTGTTTATTTGTATAACAGCTCATCAGTGTGGCTGGACACATCCACTTGCTTCTGGCTGGAATAGAAACTCGGCCAATATTGTGTCAGTTGTAGGAATCAGAGAAGGAAAATTTTAACGTGTTGTATATAAGCAGTGTATATGCAAGCCAGTCACGAAAAGAACTCAGTTCATTCCTAAGAGTAATGCATATAACTCAGGAGTGGAAGCTGTTTTTCAAATTTTCTAAACTAGAGCACTCAATTATAATGAGAGAATAATATAGTAGTCATCAACATGCAAGCCTGTTTCTCTGTGGTTTATATATATATATATATATATATATATATATGTGTGTGTGTGTGGGGGGGGGTGTTTTTATTCGATCGTGCCCAATTATTCTTCATCCTCACTAATCTTTGTTTTGGCCGTTATTCTTTGCAGATGTTTGGAAGTAAGTAGATATCAACATATTATTGATTAGAAAATGACTAGAATTTTGTATGAACGTTTTATCAGTATTTCTTTACAATATTCAACAGTAAATACTCTCCCGAAAACGGAACATTTTAATTAGTAGGTACTGACCATCATTAAGTATTTTATATTTTAATAATGATGAAAAATCATGGAAGTTAAGTATTTAAATTTGCCTATAATTATGGAAAATCTCTTCAGTTGTAACGAGAAACATGTTTAAAGATTCATGAAATAGCAGGGTGATGATTAAATTTATTGCAATTAACAAATTAGGCTAAATCTTTTACATTTCCAGAATGTGTAATCTAAAACATTATAGAGTATATTTGTCTTCAGTCCCTAGGAAGCCTCTCTCAAACACAGCAATATATATTTCCATCACTGTTCAATTTATGTCTTAATTCTCTTTTTCTTGTTGAATATCTTATATAAGGTTTTACTATAGATAACTTATAGGTAGCGTACATACAAGCAACTCAGTATTATTATCTTGTAATGATACGTATATAAGAAACACATTGTGCATAAAAATATTTTCTCAGGACTCATGTATGCTAATAATGAAGTAGTTTAATAAAAACTAAACTTTTAAACAATATTTTATACTTCTAGTTTGCAACTGCAAAGATACATTGTAAAAATATCATAGGAGTCAAAGTTGGACATTTATTTTATTCATTTTCCCATATTCAGTTTTAATATTTGTCCTGAGGCCTGACACATGTTTTTGCTGAGAATTTTTCTATGTCTGGCTAAAATTATTTTTCTATGTCTGACTTTCATCAGTGATGATAAATATTAATCATTTAGCTTTGTATTCAGCCCACTCTTGTTGATTTCATGAAGGAAATAAGTGTTCACTCACTTAGGTAGAAATAAACATTGCTATATTCTTTGTGGTTTACTTTCTAGAATTTTAAAACATTTCAGGGACATATAAAAAGAACCTATTCATTTCTATAGGAATACGAAAATGTTCATTCTTTAATGATGAAACTTTAACTCTTGATTCAAAACTCTGATATTTTATTGATCACATTGCTACACTGTTTGTTGTTTAGTAAATGTATTTGAATAAGTGTGTTTGATTAAACACACTTATTCAAATACATTTACAAACAATCTCAGAATTTATTTGTTCAACTTGTACAGCGAGATTAATCTGAGGACACTAGATGTTATACCAGGGATCTTCATCATAAGCCACTAATTTGAATAACATTAGGTACGCGTATGATACAGTGCCGATTGTAGACACGGAAAGGAAACTACAAGACCTCCTACAGAAGATAGCTGAAGAGAATGAAAAAAGCGACTACAAATAAACTGCAAAAAAACCAAATGCATGGTCATCAGCAACAAGAACAGCCCAAAATGATTATTAAAGCTGGGGGATACTAAAATCAAGCAGGTATAAAAATTTAAATACCTTGGAAGTGTTCTAACAGAAGACGTAAAGAGCGACACAGAGATCCAAAGACAAATTGGCATGGCTAATGATGCATTCCAGAAGCTGAGTAAAATATTAACACACAAGAAAATTTCACTGGAAACAAAGAAACAGTACTATATTGCTATGTGATGTCAGTTCATCAGTATGGCAATGAAAGCTGAAGGATGAAATATAAAGAAAATATTTGAAGCAACTGAAATGTGGTTCTACAGAAATATACTGCGGATATCATAGACCGAACATGTGAGCAAAGATTAAGTGTTGGAAAGAATGGAAACAAAATGAAAATTAATATCGAGCATCAGGAAGAGACAACTAAAGGTACTGGGGCATGCAATGAAGAAGGGGTGCTTGGAGAACTTCATAGTAACAGGCCAGATTGAGACATAGGAAAGTAGTGGATAAAATATTTGAAGGGCCTGAGCAGGTGGACGATAAAACGGGAGCTGGAGATTTTAGAGAAGAAAGTGTGATAAGAGCCACCAGGGAGAAAAAGACGTAGAACGCCATGATCGCCTGAAAGAACAAGGAATATTAAAGTAGAAGATTTGTGTTACGAAGTCTTCTTTAGTGTAACGTTTCCCACTCATTTCTGGCATTTGGCTTTGTTCATAGCATGCAGTGACGGAAGAAAACTTTAGTTTCTAATTATCCTAAAAGATTTTAATTCTGTGTTAAGTTCAATTCCGTGTGTTTTGAAAAATCTGTTGGGTTTTCATATCTATTGTAACATCTACGGGTTACTTTATAATGTCATTTCAGGATGTAGTTTTTCGTCATAGCGATAGAGTTGTTACTGTATTTATATACTGTATTTACCACTTTTTTTTTTGAAGCACTGACCATTTTTTGCGTAATTACTTTTTTTCTGACCTGGAGAAGCACTAGTCATTTTAGGTTTGAAGAATAAGAAAAATAATTTCATAAATTGATGACGCGAAATTTGAACTATTATTGCACATTTTCACTATAGCTAAGAGTTAAAAAGAGAAGTAGTAATGTTGATAACAAATACTGTCTAGTTTTTTTATGATTTTCCATTTTTAAAAGTAAGAACATTTAAAACAAAGTTTTCTGTTAACTACACTTAATGTGTTGTCATAGTGTTTTCGTGGTGAGATACCTGGTGACAAAGCTACTAGAAAGAATATTTGCCATGCTATATTCCCAGCCACCAAAAATATTGAATATTTGCTGAAAATAGTTTTTACATTACTTACATACTTTTGTCATTAACATGAAAATTATTCTGAATAAATGTAATTCTTGTTACGTATCCAATTAAAATAAATAAAACTGTAAAAAAATATATATTTTATTCAATATTATAATTAGTATATTATAAAAATAAAAATTTTGGCTTTTGAATGACAAAATTCGTATCCTTTGTACGGGTAGCGTTGTTTGACATGCGTTGCATATCGTATTTATATACAGTTAGAATTACAGATACTCAGAATTCCATTAACTTGGGAAACCTTAAGGAGATTTGTCAACAGGCGAGCATTAAAATGGATCTCATTTTTGCTAGAATTTTTTTTCAAATTATCCTGAATATCTGATCTCTGTCATAGCAAAAGGCATAAATAAAATGGACAAAAACTCTACCTATTTGGTGAGATAGAAAGGTCTCTGGTAATTTGTTAACTTCACTACAAATTGTGTATTTGCAAAATTATATATGTTTATGCAAGAAAAAGCTTTTAAATATATCTCTTCCTAATAAATATGCATGAGATTGTACGTGAGAGAATACAGCATTATACTCGCGTATAGTATGCAAAGTGGCAAAAGTCTTCGTGTACATATGTTTTGACCTTAGTTGCACCTGACACACAGTAACATTTTCCAATTTGTCAGGCATTCTAATAAATTTGTTCCTGATATATAACAAAAAAATTATAATTATAATATATATATATATATATATATATATATATATATATAAGAAAAACGGATAAACAAGATAAAATCAGTGCATGCATTTAGACAAACATTCACAGCACACATAGATACACATATAAACCATATACATACACACACAGACATATATATATATATATATATATATATATATATATATATATATATATATTAATACCCCTCACCCCCCCCCAAAAAAAAACAAAGCAAATGAATGAATGTTATTTTTGACAAGTATTTAAAAACAAAATCAAAATTTGTTTTACGTTTCTTAAATCATTCGCATGAGATATCTCATAAATGTTCTTCAATTTAGCAAAATCGACAGGCATATTAATGAAAGTGAAGTAAAAAAAAACATTAATTTTTACATATATATATGTGTGCTTGTATGTATATATATATATATATATATAGAGAGAGAGAGAGAGAGAGAGTGAGAGAGAGAGGGGGAGGGGGAGAGCGAGAGAGAGTGTCTGAGTGAGACTGGATACAGATCAGCAAGAATGCAGTAGGGGTGTGAAGGAAAGCACTCTGAATAGGGTAATTTCCTCTTTTCCAAAATTGACATTTAACCTCCAGCATAATATATATATATATATATATATATATATGAAACAATAAATAAACATATGGGTATACACACGTGTATAAATATTATTCTGGTGTTAAGATCACTGTGTTCAATATTGTATTAACAGAACTATTTATTATAAATTAATAATAATTATTAATATATATATATATATATATATATATATATATATATATATATATGTTTGATATTAATTAATATAATGACACACACACACACACACACACACATATATATATATATATATATATATATATATATATATATATCGGAGTCTAACCGTACTGATGAGCTGTGATACAGAGAAACAGATCTGTCTGCGGATGACAATATATATATATATATATATATATATATATATATACTTCAAGACAACACATACATATATATATATATATATATAGTTATGTATGAACATATAACTATATATCAATCAATGAATAATACGAATTTACAAATATGTGGATGTGTTTGTGCGAGATTAATAGCAAAACAATATCCAATGTAATAATCAATTTTATTCTGTTATTCTGTTAAAACTGTTTAAATCAATGAAACAAGATTCCTGAACAACTATACTTTTTCTGACATCTGATTACAATTGTTTTAATATTTATGATGAAATCTTAAAGTAAATATTTTGGGCAATGGAATACCTTTTGACTTTAAGATTTTTAAGATACCAGACAAAGTGTTAGTGAGAATGGACCAGAGAAATTAGGTTAATCTAGCAAAAAAGTGTTTGTGTTTTTCTTATGATCGAACCATTTATCCAAATATTTACATTCGTCATAAAGGACGTAATTTGATCAATAATTGAATCACTCAAATTTTAGTGATGTAGAATGAAACTATTTAAAACAGTGATATTTTCTCACATCACTGCAAATTGCTACAAAATTTAAAAAAATTGCCTGATATGTTTTTTCGTAGTGGTTTTTGATTCAGTTACATATGATTTTCTTGTAAGGCACTAGATCAGTTAAAATCTATTTAAACTCTGTAACTGTTTTTTCAGACAAATAGTTAAATATAATTTTGCTCGAGGAAAGCCTTTAGATTGTGTCGAAGACGATCCCTATTTAACTTTATCGACTGGCACAAAAAATCGCAAATAAATCTGTATCAAATAACAGAAAGGGCTATATCTGTGTACTTTCAACAAAAACATCTAAAATGGTTACTGCGTTTAATCCTATGATAAGAAAAACATAAACAAAAAATTGAGACTGAAACTCCGGTCAATATTTGAAAGAACGATAACAGCTATTGTAAAAGAGATCGTAATTTACCTAAAAATATGTTCTATGAAAAATATTTTACACATTTCAAGTGTCATCAGATCTGTATCCTCGACCAATAAATGCGGAATGCTTCATCATATAAAACATCTAATATTACCATCACTAGTGACAAAGTCTGATACAGTTCTCTGGCAATTAATTTTTGGTTTTAGATTTTCAAAAGTCAATTTTCAATTGACATCCTCTACTTGATTGATCATGAAGTCTCATATCACCATTCAATTTCGATAGTCAGCCTCATATTCTGCGATTGCATTTAGATTCGTCGCTTGATGCTATGTTAAATTGTCAGCGTTTCGAGATGCCTTAAAACCAAGTATAAACTCTAGTCAAAGATAAATGGTATATATATTTTTCAGTAAAATTATGAAAGTGATTGGTATTTAAAGATTAACAATGAGGCCCTCTTTTATCACTAGATATCTGTAATAAATCTGATCACCCTTCTTTCTCATTATTTCCAGCCATAGGAAACAGTGATAAATAAAATGGAGAAATAAGTTTCTAAATTCACATTTGAATTATTAATGCGATATTTGCAATGTTAAATTATTTACCTGCAAACTATAGTACAGCTTGTTCTAAGTAAATATTTCCGTATAGATATGCTAAACCTCTAGGGCCATTCATATCATATTTGATACAGTATGAAAACAAGCCTTGAAAGAAATATTTTCCTGAAAATTTTTTTAAGAGAAATATTTTATAAATTTCAAATGAAAGCAGTACTGACTGCTCAGTCAATGAATACCAAATGTTTCCTTATAGGGAAATACCAAATGTTTCCTTATAGGGAAATACTGTATCAAATATGATACGAATTGCCCTAGAGGGTTAAACAGTTGTGTACAAAATACGAGTGTCTGCACGAGTAAATTATTCACCCGATTTTTTAACTCACGCGTTGATTAAATCGCTTGTTTTTTATTTCCACCAAAATTATTTTCGATAAGACTATTATATATTCATACGTAAAATAAATTCTAGTTTGATCGTAGTTGTACTGGCATGCTGATTGTAACTTTCAATGTTCACACAAGCTTTATCTATTCTCTTCGGCACGGGTTAAAAAGAAACAACAACATATAAATAGAAGTAATCGTAATAAATTCTAGTTTTAGGAATTGCACATGAAAAGATGTGTCTTGTGGTGCAGTGTATATCAGCAAGGATCGTGAAATAGGTGAGCCGAGTTATAATTGCAGTTTAATTCTTTGCATTCCTTTATTCGCAAATACCTTTGGGAAAGGAAATAATCAATCACCTCCAGTTAAGGGTTAAATAACATGACAGATTGAGATCTATAGCCTTGGCTGGCAACCAGTCGACCGCTGAAAGTAATGGCAACCTATTGTGTAATACTTTTCAGCCCAGTCAGTTATGTCTCTTTTAAGACATAATCACCTAAGTGTGTATCACATATGATATTTAATTGACTGACATGAATATAAATATTGCTATGCATTCAAAGCACAGCATATGGAAAGAAAATAACAGTAAACTTTATTTTCTCTTATCTCCAATATATATATTATCTCTTATTTTGTTCTGTAGAATTCTGACTTAAAACAGTGTACTACATTGTTCCCTTTTTGACCGTAAAGATGTTTCTAACATTCTGGGTTTTTTATTTTATTTATTCTTGTCGTTTTCCAGATTTTTCACTTCATACGTCTTTGAAGTCAGTCAATTAAAGAAAGATGCCTATTACGCGATTTTCTCAAACGATGTTTTGAAGTTCAGTGCCTTTGCTGTCTCTAGCAAACAATTGTTTGCCACATCGAAAATCTGGCTAGAACCCTCCGCGCTTCTGCTTAATTGGTAACAGAAGAGATGCAACAGCTGTTTTAAAGATTTTTGTACTAGAACGCCTTCTTGCAAATGAACACTGAGTACGCCGTCTCTCTAACTGCCGAAATTAATATACCTAAATTGACAAGTATTTTAGGCAGATCCCATCGTTTATTTATCTGTGACAGTGCACCACATATGTGTAGATATTGAGTTTTTTTCAGGGGTGTCTGTTTCAAATTATATCTATGATAGGATTGTAATTTTGGGCTTTAGTATACAATATTTTCGATAGCTGTCTTTCATTGATTGCTTTCAGTTACTGTTTCTCTTTAAGCATGTACATATGCAAATGCCATTTATAAAACTGCAATAAGATTAAGTACGAAGACAGGAAATATCATAATAAATTGATAGCCTTGATATAATAGGAAAAAAATAACTGAACAAAACAGTTTATCGTTGTTTGGATTCTCATGAGACGGTAATATTTGATTCCTTTGACATTGGTCGGTTGCAGTCAGGCGTTGCTGGCAATAAACACGTGTGTTATTTTTTGTACGCATTTATGTTGTAAATAACTTGCTTAGTTTCATGTGTCCAGGATGTATATCAACATTTCTGGTGATGATAGGCTTGCGACACTTTGAAAGGAAATGTGAATTCTCGATTTTACTTTCCGAAACTTAAGGGAATTCTAAAACAAATAAAAAAATAAATAAACGTTAACATCATTAGCATCTTGAAAATATTGGGTAAGCTAAAGCATTAGTTTGCATATTAAGTATAAAATTGACCTAATATTCTGAACGAACTTCTTAAAGTTAATATTATTTTATCGTATAGTGAATTTCTATTGTTGACTCTCTGTCTCTCATCTATCTATCTATCTATCTATCTATCTATCTATCTATCTATCTATCTATCTATCTATCTATCTAAACACACAAATTTAGAGTTAAAGAGTGTGATTATAAAAATCAACACTGCATCATTTTTTAGCTTCAATGTGAAATTCAGTTTAAGCTAAATACTAATTTACGGATTGTACCTAGAGGGGATACTTATTTATATAATTAGAAGATTTGCTGAAGTGGGAAAGAGGAAATCGATCCCTTGCATTTTCTGTTTATTTTTTGTGCTATGGCCAAGACCCTATATTCGTGTTGGAGGAAGGGATAATTTAAAGAGACATGCTATATTTATAGAACTAATTTATAGGTTGCACATTTATATGTATTCATTTTTATATATTATTTTATACATATTTTTCTTTCTTGAATTGACTTTATTACAATATTTTTGTATTCGAAATCAGTTTCATGAAGAGTAGGTTATGGGTACTTAATTTAATATAATCTTAATGCGTTTGTATTTATCGGAGTTAATTTTTTTTTTCATTGTTTTGGTAGTAAGATAAGATCATTTGATTTAAAATATCTGTTATTTAAATTTTATATCTATTATCTTTATTAGAGGAAATTATGTCAACTTGTGATGTAAACTTGTGTTGTTTCCGAGATTTCATTTCGGATGTCAATATGTACTGTTTTTAGTTGCCACAATAGTAAACTTTGCATATTTTAGAAATTATGTTGTTTTTTATTATGAACAATTGTTTGCATAGACATTATGATCTTTACATTTTAATGTGCTTTTCATATAACTTTTATATTGGCAACTTTTATTATGTCGGTAATTTTATTATATAATATAAAGAAATTTTGTAGAAAATTCTCTTTTATATGCAGCTATGTGTAGCGGATATTTGCGATAAATGGTAATTCTGCGGTTAAGCTATATGTTTTGTACGCATTGCATATTAATAAGATATGATTAAAACTAGATTCATACTCACAGATCAAATAGTCAGGTTTCGCACTTATCCGCTCGTCAGGTTGTTTGGTATAATCTTTAGATTTCAGATTATTCTACAGTTGGATGCCATGAATGCACATATTTATATTATTGTCATGCATTTTCTTTTGGACAGTTTTGAAATATTTTATATTGCAGTATTGTATAAAGAATACAAATCAAATTTCTGTTTTGTAATATTGATATAGTATTTATTATTTTTTTATCAGTCCTTAAAAGTTGTACCAACACCAGTAACTTACAGTGATATCATGTTTGTTGAAAATGCTGATCAAGGTAAATGTTTTCTAGAAGTTTGGAAAAATTAAAATAATTCTTGATTTTAACGTAAAATGGAACGGTGACATAAAGAATTTCATAAATACATTTTTTGTAGTATTTCTTATGTTTTCCTTTATATTCTTTTCAATGTAATTGAACATAAACATAAGTCTTATAGATTTCAGGTTTCGATTTTTTAAATAGACTAAGTACATGATGCGTTTAAAAATATATTAAAAGCTAGATGGTCTAAAATTAGGTCTGCATTTCAATAATAAAACCAGGTTCCTTAGAAATAATAATAGTTGTACGTATCAAACTATAATTCTTTTCAACGTCCATTCATTTCTAAGGTTATTAGACCACAATCACTGTATATATAACGAGCGAACCCAAAACGGCTTTTATTACAATGCAGAATATATATATATATATATATATATATATATATATATATATATATATTAGGGTAGGTTGTTTTTTCACTTTTTTATAAATATTAAAATATCTCACTTACCGAAATTTGTGTATGGACCTATTAAGTACTGATATAAAATATTAGATCAAATACTTCAACGGTTTTTTGAGCGTTTGGCATCAAATATCGCATACAAAAATATACTGAAAATTCCTCGTTTTCGCAAGATTTGGCTTGATTAGTGAGAAAACCAAATAATTTTAGTATTTAAATCAAGGAATGTCATTTTATTTTATAAAAATGATATTAATTAAAGAAATAAGAAGATGACTAATATTCAAATTGAAAATCTGCCCCCCCCCCCATTTTCAGTATCTGCTTTAAAAAACATTATGAATTAAGCAGTGATATTTGAATAACATAAATGAATATAACAAACAAACAAATAAGGAAAAACAAACACTATTTAATAGTGATTAATATATAGACTCAAATTGCGCCATATAAGAATCCTTATACAAAACTGTTGGTCTCAATTTCTGACTCAAAACTTTGGCTGTAATATATTGATGCCTTGCTTCAAAACCGTATACAGTTTGCAAAGCTTCTGTTGTTAACTTGACTGCCCATTGCATGCCTTGGAAAAGTGAGGGCAAATTTGGCAAGTCAAGCCTGGTTCCATTCAACAATGATTCCTGAAGTTCAGATTCAGAAAAATATTCCGTCATTGGTGGTTCAAAAATGCCACAATGATAAATCTATCAATTGTGGCCAGTGTGTGGCATTAACATTAATGGTTGGTATTCTTTTAACCTTATCTGAAAGAATATAAAAGCTTATTTATTAATTCATTTAAAAACTGCCAGTCTCTACTATAATAATTATAGTGAAATTAGATAAAATCTTTAAAATGATTCTATAAATTGCAATAAATAATTGAGTGATTAATATATAAATATATATTTAATTACCTAATGGCTAAAACTCTTTTTAAAGCTTCTTCTCTTACATCAACTTCATCAGATTTGACTATGGAGTGTAGCTTTTCAGACAGTAAACAAAATGTACTTGCTTGTATATTTCTTACAGTGATCTGTTGGATTCATGAGGCTGCTTCTTGATCGTCTGGATCATAGTAGAAATGTGCACATGCTGATTGTGGAACTTATTATTTCTTTTAATCTCAAACCAACAAGTGGCATACACATTTAAAATAAAACTTATTAAACTGTGGAGTTTTGTTGTGAGCTTTTGTGGGTATGTGCCACAACTCTATAAACGCATGAGCTTGATGGCCAAAGTTAATCACCTTGCCTGGTTTAAAGGACCAATATACCAGGAGGTATATCTAGAGTCAACCTTACCTCTAGAAATATCCACAGTGTATTCATACAGGAGTCTTTGGAAACAACTAAAAGCATGTATTTCACCAATTTTCAAAATTGAATGCAGAGGAATTCTAATAGTGGAAAATGATATTTGTGGTAAATCATTTGAGCATGATTTCCCCAGAGGAACACTGAATGCTGTAGGACCTTGTGCAACCATCTATGTTTTTGAAAAGAGCTCTGAAAGGAGGTTCATTATGGTGCAAATAGCAACAATTGCATGAAGATTTCTTTTCTAAAATTGCAACCATTCCACCTTCACAGCCTGTGTTGGCATTAGTATTGTCAACAAGGATAACCTTGATAGTGTTCTCACTGTTGAATTCATGCAAAACATTCACCACTTGCTCTGCATGAACAACACCTGTTGCACCACTATTAGGGAGAACTCCATATATCAGATATTGATTTTCATGTGGGACCTCCTTTGGAAAAGTTAAATGGCGTTCAGCTTCCTTAGTTCTTTCATAGTTTTCTGTTCATTTTCCTCCACAATTTCCTCATACAACAATGTGTCCTTATTTATTATCCCATCAACTGCAATACATATAAGGTTTTCTACACTTTCACCTTTTTTTTTGTTGGGCAGTTGTTTTCACTTTAGACTTTGCCCTAACAACATTGCATTTATATATAATAACTTTCATATTAATATTCGGTATAAGAAGGCCTATAGCCTTCAAATCCAAGAGCAAGGCATTGACAAGACTAGCACTAAGTTTAGAAGATATGTCCCCACTAACTAACTTGAAAGCATAACTTAGAAATTTTAAGCGCCTTTTGGATGTCTCCTTGGCTGCAAATATTCTTCTTCTGGTTTTTCACTTGGAGGCTGAGTAGTAGGGGGAGAGACATTAGCCTGAACATTTGACGTTGAAGCTGTTAGTGATGAAACTGAATTTCTTCTAAACCTCTCCCTTTCCCTTTTACTTTTTATAGCATTTTATTAACAGGACAAAGCTGGAAAGTGCCCTTAGACCCTAATTTGCATATCTGATCCTTTTAGTTATTCACGATCCTGAAATACCTAAAAAAATATATGTACTATCAGAAATGAAATTCCATAAATATTTTAAATTTAAAAATTTGAAATAAATACATTAAATTAGTAATGTTTACTTACTTTAACGTAGTGTTACTTCCGAGAGCAGCTCGTAAACAAGCTTTTTAATAAATAAATATTAATTTTAAAAGTATAAACAAATCAGAATAATTGTAAACGTTGAATTTTTCATTAAAATAAGTCTTAACTATTAAAAAAATACAAGAGATATTCGTGATAATTAAAAGCGTAAAAGAGTAAACAATGTAAAAACAATCGTTTAAGGAGTGGTAATTCCTACAAGTGAATACTATAAAAATTCCAATAAATAAAATGGCATACGTAAATAGTTATTTGTATATTAAAATAAATATCATAGTGTCTTTATTTCTTTTTAATTTTGAGGTTTTCATTTAATTTCTTAAGAAAAATAGAACACTAAACTTAAAATATCTCTTATTAAGCGTATTGCATTTTTTCTTATTGTTAAAACTCGGTTTTCATTTAAGCCGACACATGATTCCGTTAACACCTCTAGTGCGATAAAAATCCCAATTTATTTCGTTTTTAAGTTTAAATGCTCAAAAAAGTACAAAGTTTTGAAGAAAAAAATTTTTGTGGTAACTCTTGACATTTTGCAACTTTCTGCAGGTGCGATTTTTTACAGTTCCATAATCAACCAACCCTTATATATATATATATATATATATATATATATATATATATATATATATATGTCAGTTACACTATTTATTACTTACTCTAACTTGGTAAAATTATAGTTTTCAATCTGAAATATTTTTAGATCTTATCAGGCGCCTATATTTTACCCATATATCAAAAATCGATACCCCCGATATTCTCTCGAATCTGATCAAAAACCGATATTCAGCCATCAATATGGCTCATTTTCTCCAATTTCACTCCCGATGGGTACGATAAGTTTTCATGGACTTACATAGGTTAGTTTATCCTTGGATGACTTATCTGACTCTGATATTAATAATTGATACACCGATAACCCTTAGGGTCTGATCAAAAACAGGTTTTCAGCCCTTTTATTTTTACTTTTGCTATAAGTTTTAATTAAATCCATTCATTTTACATTCAATCAACGGCTTCGTTTAGACTGGAAACAACTATTTGTATTTCGTCTTTCTTGCCAACATCCAAAGAGCCTGAGCTCCAGGATCATGGATTAGTTTTAAAGCTTTCATTTGTGCTGTTGCTTATTTTATTTTCCAAACACACAGACAGACAATAAAAATTAATTCACCACACTTGTATCTCAGAAAATACAATTGCCTGGGAATTCACTCCTTACAATACCCTGTGGGGTCAAAAACAAGAAAGGCGCACCCAAAAGCTCGGACGTAGTGGAATGCACACCACGTGGTGAAACATATGATTTTTGACCAATCAGGTATCGACATAAGAACCACATTTCTTAATCTCCCCGGAGCCTCACTTTCAGATAAAAGGAATGTAGAAACTCTCGACAGACCAGATGGAGAAGCAACTATCCAGATACAAAAGGGCATATGGACAGCTCGCAGCACACACACGCAGAGAATTCAGCAGTCCACACACCAGGCAGTATCACGTATCAGTGAACATTCTTTCACCCTCTCTTTCTCTCATCTCGCTCGCTACACATCTTCCTACCTTTCCCTCTTACATTCCCAGTTCCTTTATTTCTTCCTTTTTTTTTACAGCTTTACGGACAATTTCATTTCTGTACAAAAAAATAATTCTTTTATTTTATTACAATAATAAACAAAAGTTTATTTTACTTTATCTGTAGTGCATTTTTCTTTTTATTATTTGTTTGAGGGACTTCATGGCCCCTCTACACATTACACATGAACAACACTGGGCTAAACTGCTAGTAAAAGATAATAAACAGAATGAACTACGCCGATGTTGCTACGATCTTTAGTTTCAAAAGAACTGAGACTCAAACTCCGGTCAATATTTGAAAGAACGATAATGCTGCTCCCCTATTGTCTCTCTGTCCACGAGTTTATATATATATATACATATATATATATATATATATATATATGTGTGTGTGTGTGTGTGTGTGTGTGTGTGTGTGTGTGTGTGTGTAAAAAGTGCCAGACGCCGTGAACGTTTTGTGTATATTTATTGTTATTGTTATTATACATGATATGATACTTTAAGCGTCCACAATATTTTTTTGTGACGCTACACGTGTTTCGAGTCTAAGATTTATGCTTTTACGCATCGTGTTCTCTTTGTTTCTGAGGACCATTTGTTTGTTTATAAATAAGTTAGTAAACAAATTAAAATAAAAATAAAATAAAGAAATAAAAAAAAGTATATGAAATCAGTTAAAGTAAAAATAAAAAAAATAAAATAAGATAATATCAAATAAAATAAATGAAGTTTTGGCGTGTTGAATATTCTGTGTTTTCTCATCAGCACGTGTATAAATGGATAAACAGATATATATATATATATATATATATATATATATATATATATATTATACATACACCGATTATTAGTTTACGAATCACAGTTATACAAGAGAAGCTATTGTAGCAAACTTTCAAAATAATGGAGAAATCTGACTCTCGTGTTTTGATAACGCATTGTTTTCTCATAGATAAATATACTGTTCAAGGAACTCAATGGCTTGATATGTTTTATTCGGATTCTGCTTTGTCGTAAGAATGGTTAAAAGGTGACATGCTGACACTAAAGCGGTCGTAAACACACAAATAATGCTGAAGGTTCAAGTCGAATAATTCGGCAGTTGTCCCGAAAGATGCCAAAAATATGAACAAATTCCGTTCGGCCGATCGTAAATTGAAATTGTTGGAGCTAGGAAAAGAAGTTGAACACTTCAGAAAGCAGCGTTTTCACAATTTTGCATGAACATTTGTTAATGAGAAAGCTTTATTCATATTGGGTGCCACATTATATCACAGTCAATAAAAACAACAAACGTCGAAGAGTCAAAGTGTTGTCTGCAACTGTTTCAACGCAACAAGAAAGAGCTTTTGCATAAATATGTAACAATTGATGAAACATCGATCCCCCACTTCCGTTTGGATAAAATTTTCTCTCAGCTGAGTGGAAAATAACAGGTGAAAAACTCACAATGCTACCAAATTCACAAACGACAGCATGTAAGATTTTGACCTCAATATTTTGGGATGCGCAAAACATCTTGTTCATAGATTACGTTGAGAAAAGAAGAACCATCAATAGCGAATAGCATATATCGTTATTAGTGCGTTTGAAGGAAGAAATCGTCAAAAGATAAGAGAAGAAGAAACAGTCGATGTTCACCAAGAGAACGCTCCGTGTCACAAGTCGATCGCAACGATGGGAAACCGATGAATTACACTTTGAATTACTTCTGCATCACCCTATTCAGCAGATCTGGCTCCAGCTATTACTAGTGCTTGCAAACCGCAATAGAATTCTTCTGGAAAATAGCGTTTACACCAATTATGAAATAATATCGGAAACTGAGGACTATTTTCATGCCAAAAGCAAACCGTTCTATAAAATATCCATCGAATTGTTACATAAGCGCTGGAATCCGTGTATCACCCAAGGAGGAGACTATATTGATGAATAAAGTCGAATTTTGCCTAAAAGTTCTTGTTTTATTAGTTTGTCCCGTGATTTTTTGAGTGATATGTTATCTTGAGTTACGAGACTATATTCCTCTGTGGTATCTGAAACATCAAGAGAGGACGGGCTTAGTTGGAATTTTTTAATCGGTTTCACGTGGTTTTTGCATATTAAATTTGTCCATGTTAAACTTTTTCTAAGTGCAAACATAAATCCTATATACTTTCTTGTAACGTTAGAACATCATACTTTTTTATTATCACACGACCTTTCCTGAGTCAGAATTTGTAAATTTTTATGATTCATTTTTTATTTAAAGTGTAGCTTTATCCTAAATATGTTGATTTTAATTTTTTGGCATTACATTTTTTAAAAATCTCTTGAAAACTTTTGCTATTATCAATATTTTCTTCGTTTTATTCTTTTCACTTAGACTTAAATATTTTTGCTCGACATATTTTACGAAGTTTAGTTTATAGTTTATTTATTTTCTTCACACACCTGCTCAAATTATTTTTGCATTACTTCCAAAATATTTTATTTCAATTTTTTATGGAGGAAAGGAAATTCAGAAACATAGAATGGATATTTTTTTCAAAATGGACAGCGCTAATAATTGTGGAAAAACTATAATTCTTTCTAGGTCTACATTTTTAGCTGACACAATTATTGCAATAAAATGTATTACATGTCACAATTTAGGCTCCTGCATACAAACAGCATTTAAAAGTATTAAATGATCATAACCAAACAATATACGAATATACAAAAGAATAGTCCCGTCCCAATCAAATAATTATTGTATTAATGACTTTCTCAGTGTTTAGATATTTTACAGAATAAACGAATCATAGAATTTGACGCGGAAAATTTGGCAGCAATTAATGCATTTGCAGGTTATAGAAGATTTTCATTTTTTAATGTTTATAACAGTAGGCTGGATTTGGAGAAAATTTAACTGTCAAAAATTATTGAGACCAGTGAAACATTCTAAGTAAGGCAATAGTCATTAAAAAAACTGCTATTCAGCATGAATGAATAATTTAATTCAAATGACAAAAATAAGAAAGCAGTTAATATAAGAGAAAGGTGATTAAAAAAATAATGAAAAATCAAACTAATAAAAATAAACATATATAACAACTCGGCATGGTGATTGATTTATTATTTTTACGGGATATCAACATTTTGCAAATTATATAAAGCCAGAAAAATGTTTCATTTGTAAAAAAATATTTTGTAGATAATGATGATGTACTGGTGTCTATCTTACTAAATCACGTTTCCCAAGAAGGAAAAAACTGGAAAACATAGAGTTCCCAAATATATTTTGCTCATAAATGAATATAAGAAACGTGACTAGAATTTGAACTCTGTTATCCAAATCATTTACCCATTACACAAATTGCATAACTAAGATCACAGTCTTTGTTTTTCCAAGCGGTCCCTCATCCAAATAGCGACCATGATAGGTTTTGCTCAACTACGGTGATCGTACGAGAAACAGTGCCTTAACAGGATAACGCCGTCATCACAGCCAGTCTTAAATGGACATTGTTAGGATTTATAAAGGACATATTGAGGTACAGAAAATAAGACTAATGAAAACAACAGTACTAAATGAATATTGTTTTTCTAAGAAAAAATTAATATTGTCTTTGCAAAGAAAAATAGATCCATCAGATTTGTAATTCTCGGCCGTTTTATACTTTAACATTTTTCGGGTGAAAAGAATGCTTACATAGCTAAGATGCTACAGCGTTACCTGTCGTGCACATACAATGAAAATGATATAATCCAGTAATCGAAATTAAGCGTTCGATTCCAAATTCATACCACCTGTAGAAGGCCGGTGCTTACAACGGCAGATACGTCGTAAAATGTTAATAAAGATGAGGACAACACTCCTAAGTAAATTACGTAAATATTACCTTATCTTAGAAGTATAGACAAAAGGCCATTAGATTTATAGTTAGATGATAAATGCAATACTTCTTTTTGCAAATTAAGATATTTCTACCTACTTCGATATAACCAGTTGAATTGTGTTATAAATACTTGAATGAGAACAATAGTTCTAGCAATTCTACTACTTCCATTCCTTCAACAAGATTATTATTATGAGATGCATACCATTGGGGACCCTTCTTGTTTGTCAACAATTATAGCATCGCATCAGCAATATATATGCTACTGTAGAATTTCGACAGTAGGTGCTACTTAATCTGCCTGTTCTGAAAATGACAACAGATAATAGCGTGCAAAATTATATTAAGCATTAAATAATTTCTCATATCATGCCAAACCCAGATCAAATTATTTGATATATTAACGTTTATAGCTTAACGTAAAATGGGTAAGAGATTTTGGAAGATAATAAAACCAACATGACTCCGAACGCCATAAACCTACTCCAGTTGTTAACATGTTATTCAGAACAAATCGAAACTGATCAAAAGAGCTATATTCTCAGAGTTGTGCATCAAGCAATGGATTTCATAATTAGTAACTGACAACCGATATTTGAATGTCATTCTGATGTTATTGATTCTGAATTTAGCATATTGAGTTCGAACTCATAACATATGTCATTTCTTAGCAAGGACGGAACTTTAACCTTAAATCGATTAACTAGAATAAAGACATCGCTATTAATATTTCGAAATTGAAAATATCTTAAACTCTAGGTAGAGAAAGATATGTCACAATTTCCCGTGGACAAGCTGATATATACTTCAGTGTTTAGTATAAAAATTTTGATTTTAAATTTTTAACAGAACACAAAAATATTTTATGAGCACAGAGGATTTTCTGTTTGCTTAAAATAAATAATACGGAACTTTACTTACGAGGAATTATTTGACGGTTATCATTTCAGGATTCTTCGAGGAATACGAAGGAGATGTGATATTACGTTCCTGAAATACTTAGAGAATTTTACAAGCTAGATTAAATTATGATTTCAATATTTCAATAGGCAACATTTCATAGACTGAGACGCCCTTTCAGTACAACAGTTTTTAGATTGATCAGATAATTTGTCATGAGTAATATTGAATTGGACTCCTTAATATGAAATAATTTAATGTCAATTTATCTGGATGTGTTAGGAAGATTATATATATATATATATATATATATATATATATATATAAATTAGAGAAAATTTTCAAAATTCAAAGGTGTTGGATGTATATTTCGACATAGGACCTCTAAAAGAGATTCTAAGTCACGACAGCGATATTTCGTTCCAAATGGCGAAGGCCCTGGAGTAAAGTGTGGAAGGGTTTTAGGTTAACAACGGTCACAAAGTACAACAGGACAGAGCTGTTAGTGGCGGGGTTGTACCAGACAGCCACGTTAAGTTAACAACGGTCAAGATTGAGAGTTCCTTTAAGGTCAGGGAAGTGGTATTTTTTAAATTGTGTATTAGGTTAAACAAAACAGAACAGAACAGAACTGAGAGGGGCAGAGATTAGAGGGTGTATAGAGACAAGAGAAAGACGGGTTATCAAATATCAAATGTTTACAGAGGTTTGAAAAGGTATATTTAGGAGGGGAAGGAATAGATTTAAATATAAGATCTTAAATTTTTTAATTAAGTTTATCCATTACAGGAAGTCATGAATTTAAAATTATTAAATAAATAAATATATATATATATATATATATATATATATATATATATATATGTGTGTATATATATATATATATATATATATATATATATATATATATATATGTATGTGTGTGTGCGTGTGTGTGTATTTTGTTTTTTTAATCATTTCACCCCGAGCAAGGCAGAAATGCCACTGATGAACTGGGGGCTACAAACTGTAAAAAGACTAATTTCAAAAGAATGAGGAGTACAAACTAGTTAGAAAGGAGCAATAGGAAGCTGAGAATGCAGGTGCGATGACAGATACATAGGTGGAGAGAAAGGGAAGGATATAGGGGGGAGAGTGCTAGAGTCCAGTGGTTAATAGATGAGTATTGACATTGCATTTAAATTTCTGGAGGTTGTAGCCGTTAGGAAAGCAAGAATATGGGAGAGAGTTCCACAGGCGGGAAGTGCGAGAAAAGAAGCTGAAGGAGTAGTATTGTCGTCTGCATTTGATTAACCTAACTGTGAATGGGTGGGACCCTGTTGCCAGTCTGGTTGCACGAGTAAACACCTGTTCAGGAGGCACCAGTGACTTAAGTTCGTCCGAGCAGAAGCCATGAAAACATTTATAGAACAGACAAAGGAAGGCCACATTTCAACGGTGGTGAAGTGGCTGCAGTCGAGCCGCCAGATCAGTACCTATCACATTACAGACTCTCCTTTGGAGTCTGTCGAGAACACTGAGGAGAGCAGGAGCGCCTGACCATAAATGGAAGCAGTACTCCATGCACGGACGGATGGTTGACTTGTATATATGCACGATGGATTCAGGCGGAAAAAAACATATATATTCAGTAGCCGGTGTTGGTGGGGGTATTTTAATATTGAAATTTTTCCCAGTAAACATAGACAGCACCAATCACGAAAATTCCTCGGAATACGAGCTGAACCTCCTAGTTTCCAGCTAATTTCAAGATCCAGTCCATTCTCATTCATTTTCTAGAATGCTTGTGAAAGTGCTCTTTTGTACCTCTGACCGGGGTTCGAAAAAGTGTACCTGTGGTTATACAGTCTTTGTTTGAAATGACCGGTGGACATGCCAATATATGTCCGAAAGTCATTTTTATTGTTTGATGGAAAAATGCGGGCTTCATAAATCATCCGGGTGGATTTGCATTTTCCCTCCACCGGGTAGGCGTCCACAGAGTTACAGCTGCATTCGTTTAGAATTCCAGACCTAGATTCAGCATTGCGCAAGTTCACCAGAATACTCCTATTATGGGAGCCAATTAGGCTGTCCATATTCAGGGTGCAAGAATAACTGATTTTAAGGGTGTACCTATTAAAAATCTTCCGTAGAGGGTTACTGCTATTAAATATTTTGTCTATTAACTTGAGAAAATATTTAACAAAATTTTCATGTTAGTTAATTTACAATAAGGGGGTTAAACCAAATTATCTTTGTTTTTCTAGAGTTTCCTTTACTTTTATTTTTGGATGATTCGGACTCTATTGTAGGTTTAATATATATATATATATATATATATATATAAATGCTCTTTTTATTATAATAGAGATACCACTCATTTGTATTATATTTTATTTATCACTCATTAGTCTCCCCATTTGTATACGGATACTTGGACGTTTCTTATATAATTTACTCAATAATCAAAGTCTTGATGTTAGCCTTTGTACTTATATGAGGAATATACTTGCTAGTTGATTATTTTTCACAGAAAGAAATCAAATTGAAACTACTACAATATACACGTATCATATTGATTCTAGATTCTAGATTCAAGTTAAGATGTTGATATTCCTGCATATACGCTCTCGTTATTTTCAGCTGAATTGTGATATTTGTAAACCACGTTTTGATTATAATAGTAAAATTTCAAAAGTGGTTTAATTAGAATAAGCTTAAACAACGCTGCCTCGCTCTTGCCTCTCTCTTCATAAGCGTTATAGAAGGGAAGTATATATATATATATATATATATATATATATATAATGGTCTTTATTTTAATTGAGAGTATTATTGAGAGAATTTTAAAATTTAATCCTGATGATGATCTTCGAAACGTAGCTTAAAATTTATACTAGCTGTAATGCATTCGGAACAAAGTGAAGGTCTAACTTGACAATCGGTTTTAATTACTTTAGCTAAACTTCGTGTTGCACAAAGGTCAATTTCTAAGCGTAGCTCAGATGCGACACAAAACCGAATGTATGGGTATTTTGTAATCATCAAACTGACTTCTCAGTTGTAATTGATCTAGTAAAAAACACTTGTTTATATTATGTTTTGTTTTTAATCGTATCACCTAAAGTAAGTCAGCGAATCCACTAAAAAGCAAGAATTTACAGGGTGTGTAGATATTAGAAACAAATATACTGACGAGTTAAAAGAGTAATCAGCAGGACAGTAGATATCGATTAACAATGCATTCAAATTTTTGCAGATTAAATTTGGCTGGAAAATCTAGAGCTGGAAGGGAAATCCTTAGTCGAAGATAGCAGGAAAAAGAAAACTTAGAACTTACGGCTATATCTAGGCGACTCAGCTTCAAATTAATGAAATATGGAAGCCAATCTATTATTGCTTTTAAACTCATAATGTATCAGAGCAAAGATTTCATCCGAAAAATTGCAACGAAGTTTGTTAAAATCGGGGTAGAGAGAAATAGCTATAAGACGGTGGGTGACGAAATAAGGCCGAGTCACCACATCAGGACAAACAAAGTTGCTGATTCTTCTTTGGATCTTTAAAAATACTCGAGATAAATAGAAGGGGAACCGAATAATATGCAGCTGCAATATTTTAAGCATGGATGAATAGTAGCTTTATAGACATTAAGATGGGTTCTGGAGAGTACGTTAGCCCATTAAGGCACAACTAGTGACTTTCCTGGATGTTAGAATGATGAGAGACAGAGAGGTTTATCTCAGATGTTTAATGGAAATAAATTTAGTTAAGAGAGTTATCACAATCACACCTTCTCGATGTTCCCTAAATTTTGTACTAAATAATGCGATATCTGTCATCTTATTTCTCCTATTTAGTAAAAGAGGGTTTAGTAAAAGAGGGTTTATCTATAAAACAGTTAAATATGATAGCGAAAGTTGACTTCTGATTATTTACAGTTTATACATTTGGATTAAGATGAAAATTATATTTGATATGCTCACTTTTAGCATCAGTAATACATTTTCTTTAATGCATTAGTAATTAAAGATAAAATTCCAGACGACCTCTACAAACACCTCAAATAAGCCATGATAGATTCCATCAACCAAGTACAATGCTCAACTGAGAATGACCATATATTATTCATAAATAAATTGAAATCTTCTGAAATATAAATTCATGTGCCGGGAATTGTCGTCCCAGGGTTCGCTCAGAGTTCATGATCTGCCTGACAAAAATGGATTAGAAGCAATAATAAATGCACTGAATGTTCTAAAACTGTGAATTTTAACTGATGTCTATGATAATTTTGTCATGGTTTTGATGATAAACTACATCAGGCAGGAACGCATCTGATCAGTAAATTAGTGGTTTTGGGTATCTTAGCTGCTGTTGTTCCCAAGTCTAAATAGAGCCGGGTAGTAGCACATCTCATAGTTACACGCCGAAACTGCGATCAAATACTATGAAATAATAAAAGTAAAATTTCATAGTGAAAATACCACCAATAATTAAAAACAATCATCTTTAATGGAAGTTATATTTGCAATATTAATCAATTAGTTACTAGAATAAAAAAATAATCTTCTTACATTTACAAACACCAAAATAGCAGCTAATGTTTAGGGAGATTATGTATTTAGCAATTGCTATTTCTACCTTGGAGACGCCAGCAAGGTGTCTGAATATACAAAAGATTCTCTAAGTTTCACTGCGCATAATCCTTGAACAGTTTTTGCCTTCTTTCAATGATATAAAAATATCAGTTTCTTAAAACAAAAATAATGATGAGTAACAACCTGCTTGTTGTTACAATTCGTCTTCTTCAAGTTGGCATCTGTTTAACAGTATGATTTGAAAAGGCTCAAATGCAAAGGTTATTGAGATGGGTATTAAACATTGTCTAGTCTGGAGGAAAGTCGAGGTGTTTAATTTAAGTGACTGCTATACAAAAATTCTGAAACACTAGCCTCTTCCCCACCCAAGCACTGTTTTTTTCAGGGTGACACTCTGTATCATTTCTTTGTGCTATCACCCTTGATTAAATTTTGAGAACTTTGCTCGACGGACTTCATCATCAAGAAGTATCTTTAATGTCAAGAATCTAAATTCAATACCAAGCTAATAATATAACAGTTATTTATTCTGCAGATGAGCTCGTTATTATTTCAGCCACCATTCTCCTTCTTCCATGCGCCATGTCTCTTCAAGACATAGGCGATCATGACATTCCACGTTTGCATATTAGCAATCTTTCTCTTTGTTATCCTGACCAAATACAGCTCTGTTATCCACATGCTGGGGGCTTGTTAAATATTTTACCCACTGCTTACACCTGTCTATTCTTCTCTGTCTGCCCTATGTGTATCAGATACCCCAATCCTTTTTTTATCATTACAAGTCTCAGGAACTTTAACTGTCTTTTCTGGATGCTCAATATTAATATCCTTTTCATTCCAAAACCTCATTATTGCTCACACGCTCGATCTATGATATCAGCAGCATCCTTCTGCAGAACCACATTTCCGTTTGTTCAAGTTTTTCCTTTAAAATTTGATGATATTGTCTAGCATTCGTTGCCATATTGAAGAACAAACAACACATAGCAATCCAGTACTCTCTTCTCTCTTTCTAGTGCAATTTTCTTTTCTTTTACTACGCTACTCAGCTTCTGAAATGCGTCCTTTGTCATGCCAATTTGCATTCGCATCTCTGTGTCACACTTTCAGTATCCTGCTAAAACACTTTCCAAGTACTTTCATTTATTTAACTGTTTGATTTTAGTATTAGCAACTTATAATTGGCATATTCGGCTCCTCTTTCGTTGATAACCATATATTCTGTTTCCGTGAACTTTATTCATAGTCTTTTCTTTCGACTTTCTTCATCTACCATCTTTAGGAAGTCTTGCAGTTTTCTTTCCGTGTTTGCTATTACACTGTATCATCTGCTTACCTGATGTTGTTCAGATCGTGACGGCCGATAACGAATCCTGGTATAACTTCTCGGTTCCTCCGAACAGTCTCACTGTACAAGTTAAGTTGATTAGATGAAAATATGCATCATTCTATCATTGAATATCAGCTGAATATTATTTCTCTCCGTATGGCGGCGGTTTGCTGCTAGTAGATATTCTTGATTACTCAAATGTTTCTTTTTAATATGTGGAGGTTGCTTCGCATTTCCATTAATTATTTTGTGGCGTATTTTTTCGAAAGCCTTTACATAGTCTACAAAATATAGATAAACGTCCTTTTTTAGTTGCATCAGACTTTTTGATAGCATCCTAATCATAAATATTGCATTCACTGTTCTAGTGACCTTGAGGAAAATGCACTGTTGTTGTTCTATTTCTGGCCTGATTCTGCTTCGCGCTATATTCATCAGGATTCGGATAGTGTGTTTCTTTTATGTTGCTCATCAAATTGATAGTTTGGTGGCGTTCGTATGCATTTGCGTTTGGCTTCCTTGGCAGAGCTATGACATTTGATCTGCTTACGTCGTCCTGCATTACACCAATGTTGTGGGTTTCATTTATTTCTTCTGTAATTTTGTCTATGCCGAAATCTTCCAAGGCTGCCAGCACCTGTATTACTCATCCGTCTGGTTCTGCTGTTTTGATTCAATTCAGATTGGCCATGGCATCTCTCACTTCAGAGTTTAATATTTCCGGTTCGTCAGCATTTTTAAGAGCCTCCCAATTTGAAATTCCGTTTTTGATTTTTTTTCTCACACTGTCAGTGTATAACTTATGTAAGTTGAATTCTATCAGGATTGCAGTCTGGTAGTTACCCTAGGCTTCTTTAGTCTCTGAAGTTTCATCCTTAGTTTGGAGATAACTGGACGTTGGTCGCTTTCACAGTCGGCACTTCGATAGGTTTTGCATAGAAACAATATGTTTCGGAATGTTTTTACAAATGTTAAGTTCCTCCCATATTTTCTCCAAAATGATGCAATATGTTTGGGACTCGATGTTGATGATTCTAAAACTTAATTGTTAAGTAAAACTAGCATGGAAAAAATTGAAAATGTCTGAGGTAAATAATTAAAACAGTCAAAGTTTTTAAATAAATAGGAAGCGAATTAAAATTCAATAGAAGTTATGTGAAAATTCTCATACCTAAATCTTGACACAACTGACAAAAAAAAAAATGATTGCAAACTGGAAATCTGAACTACCATACATCTTCTAGCGGAGGGTTTTTGGAGGCACTCTAGAGACGATGATACTTTATGATGCCAATGCTTGGAAATTAGATGATATATTAGAATCGAAGTTTGATTACTCCTGCACTCAGATGCTGTACTTCACATATTTTGGAGGCAACAACTCAAGAAATCATAAATACTCGGACCCATCTCTCATATTTCAAACATCTTACACGAATACGGGATGGCTTTGCAAGATATTGTTGGCGAGGAAAACGAGAGATTTCGAGTGATCTGTAAACCTCCGCATGAATAAAGAGGGCTTAGTCGCCCAGCTACGACATGCAATAACAAGCTATGTTTTGATCTAGATTGCCTCACAAACGACCATTAGACAGGACCTAAAAGTTGATGTGATAGTTGATTTTCAAAGCACCGTTTGATGTAACGCAAGGCCGGAAACCTGGGGCACCCAATGAGGATAGAACTGACTACTCAGTTTTAACAGATTCTAGCGAGTCAAGCTTGCTAACCATTAAACAACGCCGAGGTGCCCAATAATGATATGATAGATTCATTAAATTAAAACCAAATATAATTAGAAATATTATAATAGTAAGGTAACATATTATAAAGTTATTTAGAGACACTACAATTAATTGCATGCAAGGTAGTCAGTCAGTCAGTTAAGTGCAATACGTGATACACGCTTGGGCGATCATGTCTCGAAAGAGACATGACTGACTGGGCATATGATTATCCCGCAGTAGGTTGTCATTGCTTTCTGCGGTAGACTGGTTGCCGACCAAGGCTATAGAACCCAACCTGTCCTATTTAACCCATAACTGGAGGGAAGAGACGGATTAATACCTTTCCCAAGGTTATTTGCGCGTAAGTGAATACAATGGATTCAACTGGAATTCGAACTCGGCTCCCCGGTTTCTCGTTCCGAGCTAATATCCACTGTACCACAACGCACATCCATGCAAGGTAGGCATTGTTAAAAAGGATGAAATACGGAAATAAAAGAATGACTTAAAATTTTGACCAGAAAATAGAAAATACTGAAGAGAACATTTTTGTGTTAAATTCTCTCGCTCCTAATTGTGTCAAACTCGACTAAGTTTAGCAAAATATTTTTGTCCACAGTAACTAAAACAGAATATGAATATAATCAATCGACCACGACATTATTGTAGTGGAAACAGAATATTTCCCAGAAAACAAATCACTGAATCTATGTATCCACCCCTTCTGATTACGCAGGTGCGTCTGTTGCGATTTTCATTCCCCGTTCTTGCTTTGCTGAAACACCTGAAGAAGATATTGTGTGGCAAAGAGTACACTGTTACACCACTTCAGACACTGTTCACGAAAGAATGAGCATTACTAAAACAGGTGATACCATAATGTTGTTAGTTGAAATACAGGTCCTAGAAAATGGTTTCTAAAAGCTCTCTTTTGTCATCCTATAGTGATCTACATAGAGTTGAGTATATTGTATGATCAACTCTAATCCTGTGATGAAATCTGTGCTTAAAGACAGCGTACGTATCCTTGAAATATTAACTCAATTTCTAATTTAACGCTCAATTTCTAATTTAATTGTCAGTGCGAATCTGGCAGAAACACTCAGTTACTTCCCAAAGAGAATTGTCCAACATGTTCGACCTCGTAAATGTACTCTAAATAAAACAAAGAGTAATTATAATATATCATCTCAAAGAGATAGTCTTTTTATTTCAACATCTGATTAATTCGCTTCAGGATTCACAGGGTTTCACAGAGTTTCACAGAGTTTGACTTAAAAATATTTTCTTGGGACACTGAACATATTCACTTGCCACGAAAGCACCCACTTAGGATTTTGTTGGAGGTTTTCATAAATGAAAAAAAAAGGATGTAACCGCAGATATATTTACATGATGTAGTGGACATATCCGGACATATGCGTATGGTGTCCTCTGGCCAGCCCACAGTTTATAAGGCTGTCATTGATTCTATATACGTGACCCAGAAAATTGTAGACGACGTTCATAAATTTGCATTGCAGCATAGCTTAGAAAAATCAGCAGTAGTGTTGTCGAAACAAACAAACTAAATTCGTCTCATTCTAATGTTTTTAAACTTGCCTAGATATGTCTTCCATAAAAAATATATATTTTAAGAACATTATAAGAAATTATAACAGGATTAATATTTGGGGTTTATTTCATATCACAATTATTAAATCAATGGATGCACTTACTATAATAAATAAACGTGCAGTAGTGTTCAGAAATGAAATTTTTTAACATATTACTGCAGCTATACACCGAGATGTCACCGGAAAATCAATTTTTTATCAGCAATTTGATATATTTTTTATACTGAACTTTTCAAGGTAGAATTATTCTCATTATTTTCTCCTTAGAAATTGAAATTGAAAACATGTCTATTGAAATGATGATTAAAAATATGAAACTAAAAGTTTCATTTAAACAGTTTTATCTATGTTATGTAATGATAACGTGGACTGGATACATATTCACCTATATAACTGATAAGAAATGTGAAACATCTGAGGCCAAAAAGTTATTTTCTTCTACGTGATATTAAATTTATTATGAAAACTCAAATACACACTATCCGTGTAAGTTTACACTGAAAATATATATCAGGATAATATAATGAGAAATTAAGTTTTTGCTCTGCCGTCCTATCTAAATTGTTTATTAATGGAAATGTGTCTCTGTGTATGTGTCCTTTACCTATAGACTCCGAAACAGCTGAACCCATTTTCTTGAAAATTAACACAATTGTACTATAAGCGTCTGCGAGTGTTCTTAGCTAGGTTTTGTTTCGAGGTACCCCCAATAAATATAGAAAATCGATAATCAAAAAATCGGGTTATAGAAGGAGTGGTTCAATTTTAATCAAAGTTGATACACTCATAGACAAAGACATAAGAAACGATATTCAGAAGTTTCAAAGTTTCAGTTCTTTCAATAGAGCAGACATCAATAATATATATATATATATATATATATATATATATATATATATATATATAAAGCAAGATGTTTGTGTGTGTGTGTGTGTCTGTTTATCTGTCTGTATGTCCTTTATACATGTTCACAATTTTTATCCGAATCTCACTGAACATTACACAAATATTCTTTAGGCTGAGTCTGAGTTCAAGAACCATGGATTAGTTTTAAAGCTTTTATTAAGCCCTAGCAACGCCGGGCTATAGTGCTAGTACCATAATATATAAAGATTGCTCTTTTTAAATTTGTTTTGCTGATAAAATTTTTTATCGTAAAGCGCTCGATATTTGTGTAGAAGTAGTACTTTAATATGATTAATTGAAAGAAGTGTGTCACGTAACGGAACAGGTTCTTGTCAAATACAAAGTTTCGTGAGCAGAATAAAAAAATAATGATGGGTGACAATATAACATGGTGTTACCACGAAACATTGCAATGGCTTGATCTCGTAAATGTGAAACTTCTTTACCTTAATTTGATAAATTATATTTATATATATATATATATATATATATATATATATATATATATATATATATATATAGGTTACCTAGGGTTTGAATAAAATTGCCTATCCAAATAAACACTATTCTTAAAAATGTGCCCAATACGAAGTTGAGAGAAGAATATTTATTAGAATTTATATAAATGTAGCTATTTTGTCGACAATACCCGTGTGTTCATCTATGATGACGTTGTTTCAAGTTGAATGATAAAAAAAGAAAAAATGAAAGCATACAACTTGAAATAAACTTCATCACTGCATAAGACACAGGTAGTGTCGAAACAAAATAGGTACATATGTAGTTATATTATAACATTTAAGTTATAAATGCAGCACACACACACACACACACACACACACACACACACACACACATATATATATATATATATGATAAAAATACAATTTTAATGTCTGTTATACTTTTTGGTTAAAGTGCACAGTATGTAGATATGAAAGGACGATTGCATTTAAGCTTTAAACAGACTGAGGCCTCTCTCGATTCAATGTTTACTAGCATATATCTTTGCGTGTGTGTGTGCATATGCATATGCGTTACGTGTCGTACACTTGATTAGTTTCGAATACCTACTGATAAACGCTTTAAGGCTATTAAAACGCTATGAAAGATAAGTGCCGTACATAGGTAAGCGTTTTTACGAAACAAACTGGTAAAATTAGAAGAGAAATAAATACTTATAAATAGGTTCAGTTACTCTGAAAATACACTCAAACAAGAAATAACAAAATCGGAAGAAATCTTCTGCTTAGTTTGGAGATCAGTTTTCTAATAAATGTGTAAAAATGTCGCGTGTATTTCATAAACATGAATATGTATAAAGTTTTCTTTGAGAATACATTCCAACGTTGCAATCAGTTCTTAGAAAAGGAAGTTACAAGGTTACATTTTGCAACAGTGTACATGGAGAGTAGAAAAAGTTCAAAATTCTTCTAGGAATATTTATCATACTACTTCGTGAGTTTCAAATTCTCCAAGACTTTTTTTTCATTTTTCATTAGCCCTGGTACGAAACCAGGAGCAAACGAGTGTGAATTCTACAATCAGCTCAATGAGTCACATGACAATACTAATAATCCAGATTCGGATGAAAAATAAACGCAGGAGAGTCAGACTAGAAACACTGAGGTTTTGTCATAGACAACGAAAAAATGAACTCAATATATGTTTTTAAATGCTAACAAATAGAACAATACAAATGCAGAAATCGAGTACATGTGTTTAATATATTACGGGAAGTACGCCATAAAAACTTGTTAGAGTTGCTCGTTAACTTTGAAAGTAATTAGTAGTTCATGAATTAAACGCAGAACTTCTAAAATAATGCCACTGCACTTTTAATACCATTTAAGCGCATGGACATGTTGTTTTAAAGAAGATGTAAGATATTTTCGTTGCTACATTCTAATTTTTATACATGTATATAAATATGCATATATTAAATATATACTTATATAATTATTTATATAGATGTTATTTCCTTACATCAGTAAATATATTATTCAAATAAAAAAGCATGTATCCAAAATGTCTAGACAATTTCCTTTCATTCAATCCTACTGCTGATTAAAAAAAACTATGTCTTGAAGATTAACTATCGGCGCTAAGGAAAATATATTTTACTGTTTGTTTTTTTTCATCTCTGAAAAAAATCAACGATCTGATCTTTCATCCTCTTTCTTTGCTTTCATATCTTTAATAAAAGAAACAAATAAAAGGGTGCTGAAATATTACATAATATTTATTCTCTTGGATGTCTGTGAATGCTGGACAATCACTTCACACATGTAGAAGAGACCTGAAGCGACAGAGAATAGCTTGGGTTAACCAGTCAAGCAATTATGAATATCTATGAGAGAATAAGAAGTAGAGACAAATGAAAATAACTACCAGCAAGTGCCTACTGATATTTATAGAATATAAGATGAGGCAAATGGGCCTAGAGAATTCAGGTTATGTCAAATAGAAGAAAATTCAATGTCATACACTAATCGAGTTGAGAAAAATGAATGCAAAAAACAGAACCGCAAGATGGTATAAAATCAATAGCAACAAAATATTGGAAATTAAAAGTCAAACATAACAAAATATCGCGGAGAGTCCTGATCGTTCAGACCTAGAAAAAATAATGCACATAATATATATAAAATACATTTTGGCTGGTGTGGCGTTTATCTTCAAAATGCTCTATGCAGAACCAATTGATTTGAAACAACATTCGAAATACGGTTTTGCCTAGACTAAAACATCGGCCACTAACTGAGATTAAAAACAGTAGACTGTATTAAAAAAAAACAAAAAAAACATATGACTGCCTTTTTTCTTTTTTAGAAAGAACACATCACTTCCTAACAGAGATATTGATTTCATCATACATAGCTAGAAAAAATGAATTATAGATTGTAAACAATGTAATCAGTTACATAGCATCAAGCCAAACAAGAAAATGCTGTTAATAATCTTAGTGAGTTATACGAATCCTACTCATAAAATAGAATTCTAAAATCCTTATATTATAGATGTATCGAACAACAATCTTCACCACGCTTCGAAGGTACGTCATTATTTCAGTTGAGAATAAATTTACTCTTGTGTCTCTTAAGAACATTCAGTTAGTTAAGTGACAAAATTGATTCACGCTTTGATAAGAGACATGACTGACTGGGCTGAATAATTTTCCTCAGTAGTTTGCTATTACATCCTGCGGTAGACAGGTTACTAACCAAGACTATAGATACCAATCTGTTCTGCTTTTTAATCCATAATTGAAAGGGGAAGCGATGGATTAATATCTTTCTTTAGGGTATTTGCGCGAGAGAGAATACAATGAATTCAACTGGATAACGAACTCGGATCTACAATTTTTTATTCCGAGTCAAGATCAATTGCACCACAATGCACATTAACTTAAGGACATTAAACTACCCATATTTTAGGTATTATTTTCCTCGGTATATTTAGATAGAATTTTATTTGTTATGGCAACCATTGTCATGAAATTATTAAGCAAATTATTCATAGTCTCGCATGCTTTTCTTATTTCCTCTGGATTTTAAATTCTTTAGGCCAACTATTCTCATTAGACGTCTCAGATATATGGCTGTTATTTTCTGGTTGTAATTATCACAAACTCTTAATTCCCTGTTTTCCTTAAGACAATTTCTTTGCTTACTTAGCTTACAATATTCGCAACAACCGTCGATAGAAGCACATCTCTCGCCTTGAATCACTTCTATATCTTCAAGCTATTGTCAATCATTCGCTTCCATAACGGATATTAAATACTATTGAGATCATCAGTAGTAGGTACTTTGTTTTTAATTAAATTTTCGTATCTCCTAATAGTTGATAAAAAGATTTTGTCATTCTGAATAGTGACAATTAGAAATATTTCTTCTTACATTTAAGGTAATGAACTGAACAAATAATTGTCAGTAATTGGTATGTCATCAGGAATATATTCTTTAAATATTGCAAGAATAAATACAATAGATAAAACTAAATATCGTCATTATCACAATTTCTTACAACTGGTTCTTCGGACATATAATTTGGCGACAATTATATTTACAGTTAAATAGCTATCTTATTTTTCTGTGTACCATGTCCCTTCAGGTCGTTGTCAATCACGAGCTGGCACATTTTCATGTCCTTTTTAGCGTTAGTAATTTTCCAACATTTTGCTTAGTTTCCGAATATTTCTTCTGTCTTCTATTTTTACAAGCTTGTTACGTAGGCTATTCTCCTGATATTTGAAAATTCTTAAGTAAGCTTTTAAAATTTTATGGTGCAATGGATATAGTCTCAGAATAAGAAATCAAAACTTACAAGATCGAATTGATGTCGAATTCGTTTAATTCACTTAAGCACATATTTCCTTCGGAAAGGTATTAATTCATATCTTCCTCCTCCAGCTATGGGTTGAATAGCAGGACAGATTGGGTTCTATAACTTAACTGACAACAGCTCTACCTAGAGAAATTAATGGCAAACTACTGCAAGAAAATGTTCAGCAAAGTTTGCCATGTTTCTTTCGAGACATTATCTCCCAAGCTTGTATCATTTACGGCGTTTAACTGAATAAATCGCATTTATATACCGTAGACGTTATAGCTGTCTCTTTCTCATTAGAAGTAAAAGTATAATTTTTCATTTCATGTTTCATGAAAATATTTATCCATGTTGTTTTCAGCATCATTCTTTGGAATCAAATTTCTTATGCTGCAAGTCTCTTCTACAGCATTTGATCACTTTTGACAATTATTTTGGGTATATTATCTTTTTATTCAAATTAGAGATGAGTGATACGAATACAGACGTCTGTCGTGTGATTCTGGAAGCCCTCTTTGACTGTGAAACCCAATTTGCTCGATACGACTACAAGGTACACATGCTTCAATAATCACCACGTTTTATGAAGTTTTTCAGTCCAGAAATGAGAAAACGATATTACGTAAAAATTCAGCATCCTTTTGTTATTTTATTACGAAATCCTCCACTGATTTAATTGCTCCCCTTTACATTCGGATTTTAAATCTCACTATTCTCGTGTGACATCTGATTCGAGAGTCCAATTGTTATTCCTCTTTTAAAACACATATAATATATTTTATCTTTCAAGCCAGAATTATCTTGGTGTTTCCAAATATGTTTAAAGATATTTAAAAGTCATAGAAGCTGAAGTTTAATTTAAAATAAAATATCCGTTCTTCCATTTGTCTGGAATGTTTGATTTTATCAAAATAGATATATTAACATATTAAAAAAATATTTTAAGAGCTATTAAAATATTCATGAATAGATGTAAATATTTTTTCTTATATTAATAAATTATTTCCCTTTACTTCTTTGCAAAAAATTATATACAAACTGTATTATGAAGGCATATTTTTACAGGATAATAATCGGAAATGGATTATTTATAACTAAATAAAAAATTACATAAATAGATTGGAAGCTACATTTTATGAGTTACTAACTAAAAAGAAAAGACTTGCCAAACGATTGAACAAAATAAACGGGGTGACCTCTAGTCTCTTCTCGTAACGCTTTTATTGTCTTCAAGACAAGTTTACAGAACGTATGACATCCTCCAGGGTTCAGTAATTTAGCTGGCAATAAGACACATGCAATCAATCATTCGCTGTCCTTAATAGATGAGCTCTCACAATAAATCAAGAGAAAAATATTTTGTGTTACAGAAGTTTATCAACTTCCTTTTCATGAACCCGCCTAAATTATATAAATATATTAAATCCCGTACCTGAACAATGTCACAGACTTATACAATATTAGCGCTTTAGACAGGGCTGTATATATTCATATGGAGATTAGTAATTATTCTATAATATGTTGCATAAACACTTTCAAGAGATTAATAAAAATGTAATATATATATATATATATATATATATATATATATATATATGCGTTTATATTTGGATGGAGTGAAAAAACATGTAATATATCATAAAATAATATTTTCCTAATTTTTTTTCAGCAATGTTTGAATGTGTGGTCGTTTATGGATTCGATTTTAGTGTAAAATTGTTTATTTCAGGAAATATTAATATAAACCAACCGTTCCCATAGGCAAGACTGATTGAATCTATTTGTAGAATTAACACAAAAAGGAAATTATTCAAACTATTCTGAAATCTTAACTTGTCTTTTGTATTTGATATATTTAATCAGCGTTTTAAGATTTCTATATCATATTTAAAACCGGTAAATATTTAAATTAAAATTCACGATTAAAAAAATATAAAAGAAACACTAATGTTTGTCAAACAATTTATAGCCTCGCGAGAAATATTATGTATAAAGGAAATGTATTTGAATACAACTCAGGAAAATATAGTGAAAAAGTGAAATTCTTCAGAATATTGAGATTCTGAATTCAATTAGCTCCTTAATCGAATTGAGTGTCTTTTTCAAATGCTTTCTGACAATCATTTTAACTCGACGTCTCCTGAGGTAGCACATATGACGACACCCAAGCCTGCCCGTGGCTGTCAGAAGGATGTAAGGAGAGTGACAATAAATAAAGATGAGTTTCCAATAGATTCATGAATAGAAATGAGCTTTTGTCTCCAAATTATCAAATTGTAATTCGAGGAAAGAAAGTATTTGTGCGTTTTACTTTCTTAATAACTAGAAACAATGCTTTCATTTTGCCGCCTACGTCGATTGAAGTTAACGTCATAATAAGATGATGATAACGACTAATAAAGATTTAGCGAATGTCTATACATTAGAAGACAACCAGAATACAAAAACAAAAACGACAGTGAAAATGACTGAATAGACCTATTTATGATTTCTGCATTTCGCTTAAAGTAAATGTATAAAACTGGTAAAATAGTTCGCAAGTATAAACTTAAGAAAACTACGATCATTGGAGTAATCGAATTTTAAATTTCCTCATAAAAGATTAACGTTAAATAAATATTTTAATTCTTATCGATTCTAAAATCACTTCTACAATACAGCAATTAAATAAATTTTGGATAAAGAAGACCCTCATATAAATCTCCATGGAGCAATATATGCATCAGCAATTAAAAATCAAAGTACAAAAGCAGTCGCAAAAACATGATGATCCATCTTGGAAAAGAAAATAGAAAAATAATTTGAACAACTTAGAAATGAGTTATCATTACTGAATATAGTGTAAAAAATAAGTATAATAACCACGATAGGTAGAAAAGTTGAAAGAAATACATTATTGGGAATGAGCATGAAGTCTTATCAACTAATGAAAAAACAAAGCAAACGATACAATCCAAGGCTCAAAAAATAAGACGCTGAAAAAAATGATGAAAATTCAACAAACACAACATGATCTTTTAAAGCGGTGCGAATACATTTTACAGGGAAATAGGTAAACAAAGAATTGTACGGAGAGCATACCCACGCAAATGGGAGAGTTTGTACAGTTTTGCGAAAAATATGGGCTTGCCCTTAAGAACATAGCAAAGAAGCAAATTGGATTTTTAAGAGATAGAATAGATGAAAAATAAACTAAAATTAACATAGGCTGGAGTCAGAGGAGAGGGTTTTAAATGTGCAGTGAAATAGTACGTAAATGGAACTTTCCAGGAATATATAAATTTTCAAACTTTTAGCAATATTATCTAAACGCAGGGCACAAAAATGTTTAAGAACTTACAGATTTGTTTAATTATTCTACGAAATTTCCGGCATGGACAAATAAAGAAACGACAATTATTCTATCCAAGAACAGTGACACAAATATCCAGGCAAACTACAGAATAATTACATGTCTTCCCCAAATTACAAATGATTGACATATATCTTAAGAAAACGATTGATATCTATTTTGAAAAATAAAAGTAACAAACAATACACATCGGGTATATAGTAATAGCCATTTTTAACCTTTTCATCCCCAAGTTTCAGTATAGTTTCAACGTCTTGAATTGGACTCTAAATAGCTTTAAACAAATTGCTTCTAAGAAAAGAATGCGTCTTTCTAAACGTAAGATGCATTATCAGTTGTCTGATATAGACCGTCCATACATACTACGTAAAGAAGGCGGAAGATGTCTTATGCAGGTAGAATTGTCATACAAGAAACCAACTATTGCGAACACACATGGTAACAACAAAGAACCGGATGATACAATTGGTTAAGCAATACGAAAGTAGATAAATTAATATTCAACAATGAAAGAATATAGCAAATATAAACAAGATTTACATTTATTAGATTCTGTAGAAAACCAAAAACAGAAGGATAATTCTCTTGTTACTACTCATCGGTAGTTATGATTAAACTCTGAAACTGAAACTCGATTAAACTCTGAAACTAAAAACTATATTATTGTAACGCAAGACCAGATACTTTTAACTAAGATCTTTAAGGCAAATATCATACATAGTATTTCAGATGCAAAAAGCAGATTTTGTGACAAATACAATTTTTAAAAATTGACCATGGAATCTAAGGATGTTTTTGTTGCCAGCTGTCAAAAAGCGAAAAGAATAAAAAAAACTTGCCTACTAATTTATATGGCTTGTTCGGCAGACTTAACTTAGTAAAAAAGGCATTTGGGAGGCTATTTGTTCACCAATGTTGTAGCCTGGTAATGAACACGCAAATATTTGTATCAAGTCACTGGAACTAACCAACCTCTATATCCACTGGTCCATGCATCCTTGAGAACCAACCAACATCTCTATCCACAGTGGATATAGACGTTGACACAAAGTGACTTTACACAAAGAGTTGTGAATTCAGTATCAGGCTCCAAAAGTGGTAAATAAATAAATTAAAGAGTTAACGCTAAAGGGCGTTAATTAGATTGATTAGATTGATACTAGAAGTGGCATCGCATATGGAAAGCGAATGGTATATTCCAGTGGCCGTAATAAAGTGTTCTGTTTGAAATTCCTAGCACATGAAAAAGGCCAGAGCGTACAACGACCGATACGTCGTAAATATATCAATAAAATGAAGACAATGCTTCGAACAATGTAAATAGTACAAATCTTTGTATTATATAAATGGTGCGATGGGTCAATTGTCGACATTTCTATATCAATTTTGCGCACGTGCATTGTTTGAATTAGCAGAATGCACATATATTAGGGACAGTTGGGCACCTTCTGTAAAAAAAAAGACCTCATGATTAAAGTCACCTACGCAATAATTTCGAAATTGCATGCTGTATTCTATAGTGTTCGCGGCAAACGCTCACATACGAATAATTCAGGTTGTTAGGTTGTTAATCTGAGGACAGAATATGCAGAAAAATAGTTTACTATAATTGTGATTATGTATTTGCTTGGATGGATCACAATGATCACTATGCCTCCATTCTTCTTCCCTCAAGTCATCAGACTAAAATCAGGAGCCTACCTCATGTGCCTTGAGGTGGTACTGTTGTCATGTGTCAAGATGCTAGCAGGTGAAAGACCTTACACTTACATTTAAAGACAGGACGCTACACCATGCCACACAAGCAAGCGAAGACAATTGTTGCTATCAGACAATTTATGCGACCACATCACCCCCTACATCTGGCGACCTGACTCCCAGGACTCAAACTCACTTGATTATTACGTGTAGGCGCAGTTCAACAAAAGACCAACGACACACCTTACAACAGGAAAGATGATTTGAAGACAAAGAAAAAAGAATCTTTGCCAACTAAAGCAAGGAGACTTCTACAAGAATTACAAGACATTTGATTTTGTCTTAAGGCCATTGTTGATCTTTTTTTATAGTCATTTTGGTGAAAATATATGTTCAGATAAAATATCAATGTCAGCTTGTTGTTCCGTAATTTTGACAACAATTTATTCATTGTAAGCTTTATAGGGATAGAAAGTGTGTGAACGAAAAAATCAAATGCATGACAATTTCAGTTTCGCATAAAAATGATGATCAGAAACATTCTAATAAATGTACAAGCAGAGCAATAAAAAACAGCACATCATTTTAGGATTTTCAAGAAAAGAAAAGATGAAACATGTAGCCTAAACAAGAGGTAAAGATAATAATAATATAATGAAGTTTTTGGTGTCTGCCGACACTTCGATCAAATATTCAAGAAGAAAATTTAGATCGATGCTTGAAAGCGAGATAGCAGTCACTGAACATGGAAAACCTTTTTTCTGTACAAGGTTTTTAATAGTGATATTTTAGAAAATTTATGCGACAGTCATACTGATATTACTTTACCCTCTCTTATTTGTATATATGGGCAGTTGAAAGAAAATGGAACCGGAGAATGGTTTTTTGGATAATTTTCTCTTCATTTTCACAGCTAAATTACTTGTATTGTCTATGATTATATTCATTGTATTACAGTTTATTTTGGTCTATTATATTTTATTGATTATTTATTATATTCTGTATACTTCTATTTTTTTCGTTCTAATATTTGACTTTTACATGAATTTTATCAGCTGTTTATGGATAAATGATTATGTATATATACCTATGGTATATATATTATCCGAATACGTTTTGTTTAGGTACGTCACAAACAATATTTTGAACTGCTAAGAAAGCTTGATTATTTAAGTATTGTGTTAGCGAAATCCAGAAGACATACTGAGATGCAAACAGCCTGCACGCGGACAGAACGGAAATCTAATTTGACAGACAAAGATGTGGCTCCAAAACATAATCTATATCTTGAAGAAAATTGAAACGCAAAAGTAAATTGTACTTAAAATTAAAAAATGAGGGATTAAATTTCTAGAGCAAATAATGATTTCTTGGACAATTTAACTCTCATGAGAGAAAGTTAAAGCAGGATAAACATGAGAAAGCTACAAATTAATTACCTAAGAAGCTTTTGTATATGGTTGACAGAATGGAGTCACGAGAGATAGCAAAAAGTCAAATAGTAATAATAGCTAGAAATGATATAATTTTTTTATTTGTTTGTTGGTAGCGTTGGAGATATTTTGTCACAACGGCTATTTGAATGTTCTCAGAACACTTTTCTAAAAGTTAATATAATACTTCTCATTCAGGAATATTAAAAAATGATTTAACAAGAATGAGCTTTTTATAATTATATATATATATATATATATATATATATATATATATATATATATGTGTGTGGGGGGTGTTACTTTACCATATATTTATGCAACTTATATTCCTTTACTGATATGAAACAAGCGGGAAATTTCATGTTAATAATATCATGCACACGGTAAATAATATCTTACGTTACATTCCCTTGCATTTTGGATGTCATAGAGGAAAAACTGTAGCTAAGGTTCACTCAGTGAATGAGCTGTTTTTAATTAATGTTATAGACATATTCAATCGGTAAAAGTATATTAATTAAAATAGATAGAATAACGGGAGGTATTATGCAAATATTTATTGAAATGTAATTAAAATTAAGAGAGATAAGGTAATTTCTTTATACAAATAATAAATAATGCACTAAAATTAACAAAACAATATTGTCATCTCAGAAGAGCACATAATAATCAAACATTCCAGAAAGTCATAATAACAAAATATGGTAAAAAATCACAGCACTACTAACAAAAATATCAATAAAGAACAAAACTTTGACGCAACATTGCGACTTTGCAGAAATATGCGAAATTAGGCGGTTTCATCATTAGATATCTAGCGAAATTCATTGAAAAAAAAAAATTTATGCAGAAAAGAAGGACTCCTAATTCTACGAAATTGTAACGGTAAAACTACGGAATATGACAACATCAATTATAAAATCACTCAATATTTCAGCATTTACAATAGACGTAAACAAACAATTTTAAAATTGGAAATTTTCTAGATATAATGCCCAACATAATCAGCAGCGCGTACAAATCTTACCGAAAAAACAATATCCCATTATATATCAATGAAAATTCCAATCATTCTCCAAATATATTGAAACACATAAACATATCTATTAACAAAGACTATTTATGAACTCAAGTAACTTGAAATCAAACAAAAGAAATTATCGGATTCTCAAATAAACTTGGGGACACAAACGAACCGAAAAAAAAATATAATCTGTCTTAATCCACCCTACAACAATATAACAACAAAAATAGAAAACTATTTTAACATAATAGTGAATAACTCTCCAAACACAAAAAAGCTTTAAAAATTATTGATAAAAACAAGGTCCAAATCAGGTACAGCTTCATGGAAAATATGGAAAAAATATTAACCAAATTCAATGAGAAACTAGTTAATAGAACCATTAACAATAACACAAACCAACAAGAATATACGAAACAATGTTACTGCAGAAAGAACAACTGTTCAATTAATAAATGTCATACTAACAGCATAATATAGAAAATTACCGTGACAAATAACCCGAATAAGAACAAAAATATTTGCATAAATGCAAGAGAAACATTTTTAATAAACATTCAATAATCACAATATAACATTCAACACAGAAAAATACAAAAACAGCACGACGTGAACACAAATATATATGTATAGAACCAGAAAGAAATTATCATTACCAACAAAGTTGAATGAAAAATAAAGAAAGAACCAACGCATAGTAGCAATGGAAAAATTTGTAAATTTTGCCAGGAATAGCATCTGATAATAATCAATTATAAAAACCAAATTAAAATATTAAACAAAAAACGAGAAAATGGTAAAATATAAACATGCGAAGAAATGCTTACAATGGTACACTAACAACAATAATTACCAAGAAAAGCAAACAAAAATGAAGCATACATACAGTATAGATAAAATAATACAACTAAAAATTTAAAAAAATCTTAAAAACTACAAATATAAATGCTAATAGGATAATAGTTAGAAAAAATAACAAAAACAAAACATACAAATAATAAAAGTACAAAAACTGTTCATTCAAACAGTCAGAGTCGACAGGATCATAAAATAATACAACAACTATTAAACGAAACGAATTAATAAATCAAAAGAAAAAATAAATGTAAAATCACGCCTAAGGCCTACAAACACAAATACAACAACACCCAACCATGACCAAGAAAAACTAAACCGTCACTCGGGGAAACACACGAGCACATTAAGAAACAGATGACACCAATAAAAAGGGGTCAATACAAAAAAAGATCTCAATATATTTAAAAAATCATCCATTTACGCATACACTAAAAATAAATCAACCGCAACTTAATTACAAAAAGGAAAACGAAACAACCAGTAAAAGACAAAAAAGCTTATACCTTTGTAAGACCCTTAAATATATTTCCTGGGGATTTTACATCCGGACAATATCTCTTATCTTTCATTTTATATATTTTCTCGTTCTGAAAATGATGTTATACATAACTTCTCTTGGCAGAAGAATATAAACCATCGTGTTTTGATAACGCTTACTGCCAAGATTGCTAAAATCAACACCAAAAAAGGATAGGATATATCAATTACCTAACTGAAAACAAAACTACATATAAAACTAACAAGCATAAATACACACTCAAAAACAAATATTTAACTTTGCTCCCCAAAATTCTTTAAGCGGTAACATATGCAATCACGGTAAGAAAAAGTTCGACTCACCAAAATAGAAAGAGTTCCGTCAAAATGACAAAAAGAACTCATTATAAAGCAATTAATAAACCATCGTTTTAAAATGAAACAAAAAAGAAAAATACAAAAAAAAAATCAAACACATGAAAATGAAACAACATTAAAAATAAATCCAAATAAAAAGGTAGTCAAAAAACTTAACTATCTATAGGACCACTCAAGAAAATATTAAATGACGTATGATTAAGAATAAATGCCCGACACAACAGCACCTTGAATAAAAGCTCCGACGAGTGAAGACATCATAATAGAGTCTCCATGCAAATTCTTTGAAGAGGGATTATATATATATATATATATATATATATATATATATATATATATATATATATATATGATTCATCATTAAACACGCTGGAAATTTTCGGCAACATATCTAAACCGGATATACGTTATTCATTAGAGACGTATCATAACTACATGTATTCCTGCTGCAGTAGAATTAGTTTCTTTCAACACGACAACTTGACTGAATCTGACCATCTGCAAATTGGATTTAAATCACGGTGTTTTTCTCCTAGACCGGGTGCCAACCTCGTCTAAAGCCCAGTTTGTTTTTCTATTTTACCCATTGATTGGTTTCCTGTGTATTAGTATGTAAGCGAATGCAATGAAACCGACCAGAATTCAAACTCACCTCGCCAATCCCTCAATCCGTGTCGCTATCATTTCTTATATGGCTTCGATAAACTACATAAATAATCTTACCGTGACCTATACTAGCAAGAGTCAGATTAAAATAAAAAAAAATAATTTTTCTAAAATCGCCACTGTTCGAATGCCTTTACAGGTCGTTGTAGGAGACGTGTTATTATCTAACCTCTCACTTTTATGTGAGTATTTCCCTGGAAAGTCTTCTGATAATCTACATCAATCCGCAAGATTAGATGTTTATGTCTAAATTTCGCTATGCTTTATACACATGGGCAAACTGTCTTCATATCATTTCTTGTTTGTTTCACCAGAATGCTATCTCTATTATCTTACTGAATGGTCAGGTTGTACAAATCACACGAGACTTGTAATTGTCGATCAAGTTTCATATAAATTAATCAGAGGAAAGGATTTTGCGATGAGCATCAAAGCTCAAAAATCTCTATTACAATAACTGCCCTCCTTGTTTTACACTCATATTTCAACCTAGTGTCAGTGAATTGTCCATAGTCATAATAAGTTCTGAGAAACCAAGGTACATAGCAGAAGAATACCTAAATATAGAGAAAACAAACTATAATATTACGATTTTACACACAGGGTTCAATAGCATCCTACTAAGCAGTTCATGTCGTTTTCAATCAAAGGTCTAATTAGTAAAATGAGCTTTTGAACAACATTCACTGTCCTAGCAAAAATCAGTTGTGGAGAGCTTTGATGGCTTACACCCTGAAGATAATAATTATAGACGAAGATAATGCTTATACTTTCTTGGTATATTATTAATCATTTATTTAGGGAAATTATGTGTATTTAATTATTAATTTATTTTGTCTATCCTACGCATTATATAAATTTAAGAAGAAAAAAATCAAAAGTCGTGAGAGACATGCAACTGAGAATGCAAAAATGAAGTAAATTCTGAAATCTACCTATTAATGATATAAAATCACAAAATACTAATCACTTTCAATGAGTAGATAAAAATATATCACAATTGATAGATAGATAAATTGTTAGAGAGACAGGTGTTTTCACAACAGTGTTTCATTAATTTTGTTCACATAACTGATAAATTAATGAGTATAAAAACGGTTATTTTCATATCAACAAAAAGATAATTGCTCTGACATGTGCTTGTATTATGCATGGTGCCTTGTGAATGGTCATGATTGATCAACAAATTCCGTGACACTTACTGTTGTTTTCTGTTTCTGATGACCTCAGATCTTGGTGTCTTGCTGCTGAGTGCTATTCCAATATCGTGTTGAGGATTTATTCGATTTTTGCGTAGCAGACAGGGAAATCTAGTTTCGCAGAAGTCCGTAGTCACGAAAGGCACCACCACACCGAGAGCTTTATTTTATTTTTTGTTGCCAAGATGCGTTTCCAACCGAGTAGGTCAGAATTGCTCCAGGCGACTATCGGTGAACTCCATTTTGATTTCCCGATTGTCTCTCAGATCTTTCAGTTCTTGATGTCGCTGTCCTCGTCAACACGACACTAGAGTTTTCTTAATAAGCCAATTATTTTGTGTCCTAGAAACCTCATAGAAATAGACATCACACAGGCAGCGCGAATACCTTTGGTTTTTAACTATTATTGTAGATATTTAAAATGTTTCATTTTATATTAAACTAGTACTATAGCCCGGCGTTGCTCGGGTGTAATGAAAGCTTTAAAACAAATCCATGGTCCTGGAGTTAAGACACTTTGGACGTTGGCTCGAAAAACGTAGGTTGTTAAGACTAGAAACTATAATTATAACTATTAGAGCAAAACTCGAATCAAAAACCAAAATAAAAGAGCTGAAAACATGTTTTTGATCCTATCTGATAAGATTTAGGGGCATTGATTTCCAATATCGAAGTCAAATAAGTTATCCAATGATAAACTAACCTAAGTAAGTTAATGAAAACTTATCGTAACGATCGGAAGTAAAATTGGAGAAAATGATCAATATTGATGGCTGAATATCTGTTTTCGATGAGATTCGATAGAATATCGGGGGTATCGATTTACGATATCGGTGAAAATGAGTCGTCTGAGAGGATCTACTAATGTTTCAGATTAAAAACTATAAGTTTACCAAGTTAGAGCAAATTCTGCAGCAAAAACTACGATGAAACGGCTGAAATCCTGATCTTGATCAGACCTGATCTGATATTGGTGTAAATATTTCCGATATTGGAAAAAAATAAAAAAAATAACTAGTCCATAACCTGACAGGAAGCCTAAAGAATCTTTGTGGGAATTCTGGTAAAAAATCGGATAAAACTTGTTGATTTGTATAAAGAACATACAGAGATACAACCACTCACAGATATCTTGCATTTTATATATATATAGATTTGTTTTGTTTCTATTACTCATTCGTCATTAACTTACAAGCGCTAATAATATGGAAATCTCACAAAATACTTGTGGTATATGTAATACTACTTATATCTTAAGAAATAGTCAAATTCAGTTCGATATCTAAAGACTTTGAAATATTTTAAGATAAAGAGAATGCGTACCCTAAACTGTTATAGATACCGGATGAAGCCAACTTCCTTCATGTCATTCATCTTGGAGACACTTTCTTATCAAGCGCCATCCCTTGAGCTGTTTATTGCTTCGTATAATCTACACATTGGCAAGCATATCCCCCTCAGACATAATAGATTCTCGATATTCAGCCAAACTGATTGCGTATGCCTTCATGCAAGCCCTCCCAGGTGGTTGGTTCTCTTGTCTTCAGTCTATTTACACGGCTTGCCGAGAGCGAGAGATAGTCAGTGGGGACAAATTGACTTGATGATCATCCAACTCGAGCATAGAATGTTATTATCTCAGGGGTCAAAGTCTTGTAAGCACGTAAGTAAAAGCAATACATTTACCTATATTAAATAAAATGAATTGAGATTTCATATCAACTTCAAGCCGTTATCACCCGAGAAGAGTTATGTTAGCCGGAAAAATATACATAAACTCGTATGGCCGTAATTATCACTGGAGCGAAGTAAAAGTATACAGTGGAGCCCCGGGTTTGTAAGCACGTTACTAGGTTTGTTTTTTCTTTAATAATATTGAATATCCATTTATACAAGTATATTCCTTCCCGTTTCACCTTGTACGGTGAAATGTGACTTTTAGATATATTATATGAAAACTGTAACAAGAGTTTCAACGTCATGCTTCGTTATATTAGAAGGCTTAATTAAAATGCTCAATGTTGAAATCAATATAATTCAGCTATTTTATTAATTCGTAAGCGACTGGTGTCATATTGTGTGCGCCTGCCACTTGAAATTATGACATGAGAATGAAATAAATGTTCTTTCCACAGTTAGCACATAAAATATTTCCGAACTATATAATTTTTCTAAATAATAGAAAGTCTTTATGACGAAATGTTGTAAATAACTGATACTAAAAAGCTAAGTTTCTTCCGTGTAGTCTACATAACCGACTAGTATTGTCCGTAAAACATTATATTTGTGTAACAAAAGAACGTTAGGACTAGTGTACGGAAATATTGTCCGGCAGCTAGGCCTATGATTAGGAGGTTGTGGAACCACCTCTTAATTGCTGTTGTTCTCCGGTCCACCATGACCTTGAGTGGTAGTACTTCTTAGGGACACATCTATGGGCAAATAGTTAACCCCCTAACCTGGGATCAAAACTATATGAAAGTTTAAAAACGACTTTAATAGAAATACATGTATAACAATATATCTTTATAGAAAAATATACATTTCAGAAGAAAAGTTATTACCAAAATGACAGTTTTGAAAGAAAAATGATTACTATAACACACTTATGAAAAATATTATTTTCATAATACGTTGTTGAAGGAAAAACTATTACCACCAAGCCATTTTTAATAGAAAACATAGAAAATATCTTCAGTTATCTAAAAAGAAATAAAAACATTCTTCAAAATCTGATTAAATCAACTTTGTCACTAGACCGAACAATAAAAAAAAAAAAAATTAAAACCCAACCTTTTTGGCATTATTAACACGCATATATTTATATGCCGTTAAACAATATCGAAACTCAAACTCGTGTCTGGTAAATCATTGAACAGCCTTGATTTGATTAGATTTATCTGATAAATTTATGTATAATAGCACTGCTGTCTTTGTAATACAAGACATTTCCTTTCATTAAGAATAATAGGATTAGATCCCTTTGACAATCAAAATACTTACAACGAGCTAATAAATTTTATAACTATAACCGGGAATCTTAAATGCCTACTTTTCGCTTAGGGCGTTCCAAATAATTCAAAAACCGGTATGGTCACTTGACTTAGTTGTGGACCAGAAACGTATAATCTTGTCATCTGTAGGTGATGGTCTGGCTCTTATATTTCATTGTTTTCTCCATTATCAGACTCAGTTTCATACGGGACCAGTTTTTCTGGAACTGGCATGTCGTTATTTTTGGGTAGAGGACGCAAACCTGATGAGATGTTTGAATATTGCAATTTTGATTTCATTTTTTGTGACGGTCGCTTACCATTTGAAGGCACCATGTAGAAATAGCAATCAGTAGCATGATGGATTACCTCTCACAAAATCATGGATAATGCAAAAGGTATGGATTTTTTCGTCATGATTAGCCTTTGTCTGAAATATATTGTACAGACATTATTACACATATATAGTGCCTACATTTTTTCACAAGTCCGTTAAACATGTGAAAACCTGAGTGGAAAGGAGAATAACAATTATTTTATTAGGACAATTTTAAGGTCATTAGCACAATAATAATTATTCTGGTAAGGAAAATAACTTTAATGAATTATTTATGTACTGTATATTGAAATCTAGACCCAAACAACAATTTCGTACATAATTCCAGCGCCACTACATAAGATGAAATTGGATATTAGTGTTTTGGAAGATTTCATGTTGCAGACCAGTGTTAACTGATATATTAAACGTTTCTTAAATGTTAACAAAATTTCGACGAAAAATGTACTGGACACATTTTTTTCTTATTTTACTTGTGCCATTTTACATGAATAAATTATTTGTAATAATAAAATGAAAAAAAAGATTAACATACGTTGTACCGTCTTGATTATGAAAATATTAATTATTTGGTCATTTGTATGCAGAACAGATCTGCGTTGTGTAGCAGTGTATATCGTTTTGGAACAGGAATGTATTAATCCGGCTTTTCTCCCTCCATCTCTGCGTTCGATAGCAGCACATATTGTGTTTTATAATCACTATTAGCAACCAGTCTAGCGTACAAAGTATCGGCAGCCTATTGTGGAAAAGAATTCCAACGAGGCAACCATGATTCTTTCAAAACATAATCGCATAAGACTTTAACAAGTATGGCACATAAGTGACTGGCTACAGGCAGAACGATTACTAAATGCCAATAACTAGATTCTGCTACCATATCTGGCCAGGTGCCCATGCTATTCAACTAGGGGTTCTTCACAAAATCTAACGGAGAATCTGTAATACGATTGATCCTAACATGGCAGCTCAGATACAGTCACTTTCTCACCGATGCAATGTGGCTTCCCTGTGTCTCTTCTGCAAGTACTTTCACGGCTTCTGCTCCGATGAACTTAGCTCCCTGGTGCCCCTATGCATGAATTTGCTGTAGCCACACGATTAGACACTAGAGCCCATCATTTTACTGTGAAGCAAATAAAATGCAAACACAAATTCTAATCCAGCAGCTCTTTTTGCGAACTTCTCACCTGTGGAAGTCTTTTCCTTTTACTTGCTTCCCAGACAGGCGTTTAAGTGTAAAGTCAATAGTCATCTCCTATGTTGCTAACTTGCATCCTCTCTCTCATGCTCCTTTCTTTGCTCATTCCATTCCACTTTCAGTATCTTAACCCTTCTCTTACCGAAAACCTGACACGCGCTGTAACCTGTCATTCTTTCTCCTAACTTTCGTCCTATGTAACCTCCTGTGCATCGGTGGCAGTTAACTGTCTTGCTTGGAGCAATATGATTATGAAGAAAATCTTTCAACTTATTCTGATTTACGATACATATATATAAACTGGTATAGACAGAGTTTCTTTTGTGCATGTCCCTTGCGCATGTAAGCAATCATCTACCTTCACTTACCTTTTGTCGCACTATACATTTTACATTTCGTATGATTCCCAAATCCGGTCAAGTATCCACTTGATCAGGTCCATCAAGTACGTATCACGTTACTTTCCCCGTATCTTTTTTCCTCTGTCAGCCCCGTATGTATTAGATACCTCAATCCCTCTTTCATCACTACGTATTCAAGTAACTTCTACTGACTCTTTTTCATGTTCAGTATAAGTTTCATTTTCGTTTGCAACCTCCCAAAACACTTGACGTTGCTCACATGTTTGGTCCATTTTATTCTCAGCATACTAATGTAGAATCACATGTCAGTTACTTCGAGTCTCTAATTTATCCATGAAGAGATTGTTCAGCATTCACTGCAATATGGGAGGACAGGTATCACATAAGAGTCCAATACTCTCTTTGTTGACTTCAACGAAATTATCCTGTTTTCCAATACTCTGCTTAAATTTTGGTGTGTGTCAGTGTCTATGTCTATACGCTTTCAGAACTCAGTATCGAAATTTCCTTCCTCTGAAAGAAAACAGCACAGGTATGTAAATATCTGCACCTGCTTGAATTCAGTAACCCCGACCTATAGATAACAATTTGTACTTTTATTTTTTGTTGATGGCTAAACATTAACTTTTCTTGAGATTTATGTTTAGTCCATTTTTCCCTTTATCTTGAAAACTATAATTTTCCTTTTGGTCTCTACACTGTGTCATCTGCGTGATGAGATTAACAGAAGCAAATGGACATGAAAATTTTATAAACATGAATATACCTACATAAATGATAAGCAAAATTTAAATTGGTTTTAAAAGAAAGAGAATGAAAGAAATATTGATAAGATAGTAAAGCTATCTTACGGTAGATAAGATAGTTAATCTTTGAGGTTTATATTTTGCTCAACTTTTCATTATTTCTTGTGTCTAACACTGATTTCATTAAGTATGCGGATGTGATTCTGTTCTAGTCTGAGTAAAAGATGTGTGCATTATTTCTAAGTCAATTAGATTACGTGTGCGAATACATCTGGATTATTTAACTGCCATAGACCATGAACGTTAACTATGCACAAAATAGACATACACATAAATTATATAAGAGCCAAATGAATTTCCTATACTTTATAATGTAGATCTATATTATTATTGCTGCTATGATTAATTGCACAGTAACAGTAGCAGTAGTAGTGAGAGCAGCTGTAATGGTAGTCACTTCGATCTTTTTATAGATTTTTTCTCATTATCTTGTTCAATATTATAGGACATTTAAAAATGCTTTAAAAATGATCATATCATTTCAACTATTTATCTTACTTCAAACTTTTTAGAAGATCTGCGGCAGCATTCTTAAGGGTCTTATATCACATGTGACTTTAACTTTAATGCAAATCTTCTGCTGTTAGGCAAGATCGTGATCGTTATCTGTCTTTTTCTAGATATTGATATATGTTTTTTTTTTGAGGACTAAGATTTTGCAGAATGAGTTTCTATACTTGCTTAGATTACAAAAAAAAGTTAAAGTAACTAGAATAACTAAATCAAAATAAACTTGTCAAATAATTTCAAGGACACCTGTATAAATGATTGCAGGATAAATATAAAAATTGCGTTCATAGACATGTTTTAAGCTGTTCTTCATTTAATGTTTGGATACTTAAATTCATTATATATATATATATATATATATATATATATATATATTCTTGGATGATTGTTTGATTTAACAAATCGCTTTTAAGGTCGTTTTGAACGATCATGCTTCCGGATCCTTTCATAGGAACGCGGGTTCCAATTTAATCAATGATCTTCCTGGAGTATTCAGTACACAAGTAGGCCTCCATTCAGATGACATCAGTATTTAATCCCAACTGAATATGAAATTATCTAAACCTGACAAAGTAATCGCGCTGCTTTTGTTGGAAATGACCTTCAATCTGTGTTGGATTAAGGTAAGATATATCTCTTATATTCTATTGCTTCCAAGACGAAACTCCTCTCCTTTAACAACTATAGAGGATATACCCTAACTTCCATCAGTATGAGGATTCTAGACTCCTATGGTCCAATCTCGCAGCCAACCTCGTAGAACGTCTAAATTGAAAAAATAGCTACATCTAGTATAAAATTTTGAGTCACTCTGTCGCGTTAGGAAGTTTTTCTAGTCAAAATACATTTTGCACATTTTAAATTTAACACGCGATTGTACATTGAATACTGTTGATATATCTGGTCGGGATCTCCTGCTATTTATCTAGAAGTTCTCGGCAAAATCCAAAGGAGAAACTGCAATGTAATCGATCCCGGTTTAGCAGGACGAGTTTCGTCACATTCTCACCGGCATAATGGGGCTTCCCTCTGTCTATTCTACAAATAGTTTCACGGTTTCTGCACGGATTAGCATTTTCTCCTTTACTGCAACTACATAATTTTACTCGTGCTGATACATTAGCCCATACGTCTTACACTTTTACCGTTAGAATATATAAATGTAACCGGTACTTCAACTGTAAACTTTCATTTCCTCACATCAGATAGCAATAATCTACAAGGTCCTAAGGGAAAGACACTTTAAACCATAATTACCCTTACCAGGCATCCTTCTTTTATTCTTTCTTCGACAAATATTTTACCTTGCCCTTTATTCCGATTTACTATGACGGTAACTCCCAACTACCTTGCTTATGATGAAATGGTCATATATATATATATATATATATATATATATATATGAATTAAATAAAGACAACTGGAAAACTTGTGTTCAGCGGCCACTTTTGTCCTCTGACATTATCAAGTTAAGTGGAAGGATCATATTTTGCAACGAATATTTATTAACAGAAATAAAAATATTAAGTTTAAAAATATTTATATTTGCGAATGTTCATAAATATTTTTCATGTTAAATGGGAAACTCAATGAAGTTAAAAAATACAGGGTACAGGATGATATTGTTTAATGAATAATAAAACACACAGAGAAACACAGACGCGCTCGCGCACACACACACACACACAAATATATATATATATATATATATATATATATATATATATATATATATATATATATATATATATATATATATATAATCTGTTATACGGAGAAAGATGTAGTTGTGATATATACAGAGACTATGACTGAAACCAATTCGGACATTTTTCGGTCCCGGCCAGCTACAAGTCGATGGGTCTAGCCTCACTGATGAGCTGTAATATATATATATATATATATATATATATATATATATATATATATATATGAGTGTGTGTATATGTGCATAGTAATATGTTTATTATAAATTTATAATAAAAATATTACCATATAATATGTTCTTCTAAGTATCGAACACTTTTAATAATGCAAATCATTACAATCAATGGTCTGATATATATATATATATATATATATATATATATATATATATATATATATATATATATATGCCGGATGTTCATAGTCATGAATTATGCTAAATAAAAGTACTTTCTTTTAAAATAGTGGTATTTCTAGACCTTTATTTGTTATTCATGCGTGAGAACCCGACCGATTTCTGGACATATGCTTTTTAGACTTAATCACCTGCTTGCACATCTTACCTAAGCACAAACACACTCGTACAAAAACACACAATGCGCACATAAATATTTATAGTGCAACTTGTGCATTAGAACTTATTTCGGATATATATATATATATATATTCATCCGTGGAATTTTTAAAATAAATATCTTGAAGCCTTTGCGAGATGACATCTTAAGTCACGCTGACCTTTTTTTTATATTCCCTCATTAACGGCACGTTAACGTACAGGAAGGTTTGATGGACATCTTTATTAAAGTATGCCCTGGAGGGCTGCGTAATATAGCATATAAAAAATGAGAATAAAAACGCCATAAATATGGAGCAGCTAGCGGTGCCTTCAGCTCTGAATAAAAATCAGTGGGCGAGGGTAGAAAATGGTAAAGGGTGTTACTATCAAATGAGGCAGATAGTAACGCACCATTAACATACATGCCCTCTTCTCTCCGGAGAGGTAGGTGTCCGTTCGAGACAATCAACTCAAATCAAAGCATTAAAAATAATAGCAGATGTCAAGATCGATGCGATCAAGATACTTTGTTTGGACGTTTAAGATTTACGGATGCTCTATAATGGAATTGAATGTTCATATATGAACAAAAATCCACTCTCCTTTGAGCGTAGCTTAAATTCGCTCTCATATTGATAACAACCCATTACTGAACGTGTCTTACTCTCATATCCGCTTGTTAGAATACACATTCAACCAAATTCCTGCAACATTATATATATATATATGTAGCAAAAGAGAGAGAAAGAGAGAGAGAGCATGAGAAAGATAAAATAAATTAAATGTTCCTATTTATTTATCTGCAATATTTAGAGTAGCTTCAATTTTACTGATGATTATTTAAATTAACTTTGCTTACTTACATGGAAGTTTTCAGAAAAATGGCTATACTTTAACCGTTTTTTCCTTCGTGGTGGCTCTTATCTATATTGTTTCCGCTTTCACTTAAGCCAATACGAACTGTCTCTAAATATTCAACTAAATATTAAAAAAGTACCTTAATTTAAAGAGGACTGTAAATATGATAATTCAGTGCAGAAGAATAGACTTTTGCCAATCTTATGTAAATTCATTCGTGATTTTGAGGTCGATATATACCAGTATTCTTCATTGGCGGTCACAGTGTGATCATTCTTAGGTACGCAGTTGATACTGTGCTGATAACTGACAGGGATAGTAAACTACAAACATCCTAAAAAGAAAATCAAAAGAAAGGACTACAAATAAACTACAAGAAAACAGAATATATGGTCATCTACAAACGGGGAATCCTAAAATGTCATTTAGTTTGGAGGTACTAAAATCAAGCAAGTACAAAATTTAAGGATTTGGGAAGTGTTCTGAGGGAGCACGGCAAATGAGACACTGAGAAACAAAGGTCAAATGGAACGGCTAAATACGTATTCCAAAAGATGGGAAGAGAATAAAGAGACACGAAAGAACCACCCATGAATGCAATGAAACAAACACCCCCCCTTATCAGCTATATTCACCTCTACCAAATGTATAACAAATACAAACCTATCAGGGAATTCCAAATGCAATAAATCTCGTTGTTTAGTTTGCAAACATTTAGTAAACGATACAATATTTTCTATACCCAACACCAACATCAAATTACACCCACCACACCTCACCTGTGACAGCTAACATATATTTCTCTTCTGCTCAATATGCCCAAATAGTGGATATATTGGTGAATCTGGAAACAGTTTTAGATTCAGTTTTAATAATAATAAACTAAGCATACGCCAAAGCAACCCTTATTCCCCCATAGCTGAACACTTCAAGCAACCAGGACACACATTAGAAAACTGCAAATGTTTACTGATAGATTCCGATTTTAGTTCCACATACTCACCCAGAAAGAAATACAAATCTTAAAATGTTCTTTAAAACAACATTTAAAGTATTATTACAGTTAGGTTTACGTTTAAAAATATTCAAATTCTATTGCTTTCTACATCACGCGACGGATATATATATATATATATATATATATAATTATAGAAATAAGTAAATGCTGTCAAAACAAACATTTTTCACTTTTCTTAAAATATTAAAAGATGCCACTTACCGAAAGTTGTGTATGGACCTATTAAGTACTGATATAAAATATTAAATCAAATACTTCAACGGTATTTTGAGCGTTTATCATCAAGTGTCATACCCGAAAATATACTGAAAATTCCTCGTTTTTTGCAAGATTTCGCATGAATATTAGTGAGAAAACCAAATAATTTTCGTATTTAAATCAAGGAATGATATCTCATTTTATAAAAAATTGTATTAATTAAAGAAACGAGGACTAATCTTCAAATTGAAAATCTGCCTCCTCCCCATTTTCAGTATCTGCTTTAAAAACTGGCTTTCAATATTATGAATTAGCAGTGATATTTGAATGTATTAAATGTTCTTTTTTGTTATAAGTGAAAATATAACAAATAAACAAATAAGGAAAAACAAACACTATTTTACTAGAGCTTAATATATAGAGATAAATTGCTCCATATAAGTGCCCTTAAACAAAAATGCTGGTTTCAATTTCTGACTCAAAACTTTGGCTGTAATATGCTGATGCCTTGCTAGAAAACCGTTTACAGTTTGCAAAGCTTCCGTTGTTAACTTGACTCCCCGTTCCATGCCTTGGGAATGTGAGGGTAAATTTGGCAAGTCAAACTTGGTTCCATTTAAGAATGATTCCTGAAGTTTAAATTCAGAAAAATCTTCCGTCATTGGTGGTTCAAAAATGTCACATAATGATGAATCTATCAATTGTGTCCAGTGTGTGGAATTAAAATTAATGGTGGCTATTCTTTTTGACATTTTCTTGGTTGACTCCCCACTCCTGAAAGAAGATGAAAATTTATTTATCGATTCATTTAAAAACTTCCCGTCTCTACTATAATAATTATGGTGAAATTAGATAAAATCTTTAAAATTATGCTATAAGTTGCATCAAATAATTGAGTCATTGATATACAAATAAATATTTATTTCCTAATGGCCAAAACTCTATTTAAAGCTTCATCTCTTACGTCAACTTCGTCAGATTTGACCATGGAATATAGTTTTTCAGACAGAAAACAAAATGTAACTCATTGTATATTTCTTAATGTGATCTGTTGGATTTCATGAGGCTGCTTCTTAAACTCCTGGATCATATTCAAGATGTGCAGTTGCTTATTGTGGAACTTATTATTTCTTTTAATTTCAAACCAAAAAATTGTATACGCATTAAAAAAAAAAATAACTCTGGAGTTTGTTGTGAGCTTTTGTGGGTATGTGCCTCGACTCCATAAACGCATAAGCCTGATGGCCAAATTTAACCCCTTTCCTGGTTTAATGGACCAATTTTTCATGGTTTTCCAGGGCTTTCTCTAGAGTCAACCTTACATCTAGACATATCTACTCTGTATTCATACAGGAGTCTTTAGTCACAACTAAGATCACGTATTTCGTCAATTTTCGAAATTGAATGCAGAGGACTGTCAATAGTGGAAAATGATATTTTTGGCAAATTATGACAATCATTTGAGCATAATTTCCCTTTAGGTATTAACGATCCTGAAATGCCTGAAAATTATATGTACTATCAGAAATGAAATTCTACAAATAATCTTAAAATAAATTGGATAAAATTTGAAATAAATACATTAAATTAAAAGTAATGTTTATTTACCTTAAAGTAGAGTTACTTTCGTGTTTAGGTCGTAAACAGGCTTTGTAATAAATAAATATTAACTTTAAAAATATAAACAAATCAGAATAATTATAAAAGTCGAATTTTTCATTAAAATAAGAGTTAAATATTAAAAAACAGACATTCGTGATAATTTAATGCGTAAAAGAGAAAACAAAGTAAAAACAATCGTTTAGGGGAGGTAATTTTAACAGGTGAATACCATAAACATGACAATAAATTATAAAACGGCATACGTAAATAGTTATTTTTATATTAAACTAAATATCATCGTGTTTCTATACCTTTTTAATTTTGATGTTTTCTTTTAATATCTTAAAAAAAGAATACTAAACAAAAATATCTATTATTAAGCGTTTTGTATATTTTCTTTATGTTAAAACTCGGTTTTTATTTAAGCGACACATGTTTCCGGTGACACCTATAGCGCGATAAAAAATCCGAATTTATCTCGTCTTTAGGTTTGATTGCACATAAAAATGCAAAGTTTTGAAGAAAAATATTTCTTGTGGTAACTCGTGGCATTAATTTGAAATTTTCTTTACAGTTTTTTTACAGTTCCAAATTTGACCTACCCTGATATATATATATATATATATATATATATATATATATATATATATAATGGAAAACTCAATACGTCATTTAAATTGGTTATAAATTATAATTCATTTAAATTCGCCAAATTAGCTCATTTCATCAGACCATATAATATTCCTTCCATTTGGTACAAATTATTTTGCCGGGATAAGCATTTTTTTTTTTACTGAAGAGAAGGATAAAAAAATATAAAAATAAAAATATGAAGAAAAAGAGAGTCAGGACTTAGGCATTGACGTCAAATTTGCAGGGAGTGTTCAGACCAATCGTGAAGGAGTTGACCTCTGAAGAAACTTCTAATTGCATGGAATCGTATGTATGTATGACCCCATAAACTAACCCACCCACTTATATTAACCTCTATCCATATATACATAGCCGTGTATTCCCACATATACTTACAAATGTGACTTTGTTTATGCTTATACATACTTACCGATCTACACATTTCATATCTACATACGGATCCTTGCGTTCGTACACTCACACATATACATTTCATAAAGACTGGATTTCCACTCGTATAAATAGTGTTATCTATATCTATAGCTATATATATCGTTAATTATGCTAGTAATTCTCACACGTACTTCCAAATCACACCTATATTTTCATATTTCCATGCATCCTCACATCCATACGTATATATGCTGATAAATGTGTTCTTCATACCTACATTTATATCTTTATATCCACATACAATTATTGTGTTCACACACTACACTCGCAAATCTAGGAGGAGCAGCGTCACGCATACATGTATACACATCCGCGCACACACACACACACACACACACACACACACACACACACACACACACACACTCACACATTACACACACACACACACACACACACACACATATATATATATATATATATATATATATGTAAAATGATTATATAAGTATACGAGCAAATTTTTATATCCCCCTATGCATAACTAAAATGTTCGTCGGTGTATATTTAACTCCAAAACGAGGTGGTAATTTCTTTTTCATACGTCTTATTGAACATTTCATATATATATACATATATACGGGCATAACTCATTCGGATTGTTGATACTACCCTGTACACATATGGGTATAATCAGGTCAAGAATGTACAATTGACTGCACTAAAATGAACATAACCCACCTATAATTAGGTGTTTTCACATGATGGAAAAGCGTATGCATAATTAGGACCATTCTTGTTTATGAAATACACACTCATACTTAGGTGCCCTCTTATACACACAATAATGGATACAATAATATATATAAACATGAACATAATACTATAGATGCATGCACAAAATTAGGTGCACCCATATATATGAGAAACATATCTCGCCTTACACTTAGGTGCCCCATTATAAACGTGAAATAGTTATGTCAAAGTCACTGTAGTGAACTCATTTCCATTTACATAGTTCATAATAGGATATTTCTTTTCAAACTTCGTAAACCGATAATATAAAGTCATTGTGTACTTAGATTGCCGTGTCAATCCATTCTATGGTAAGTCCTTATTTTCACCTTTTTCGTCTGTAAAATCCTCCAACGAATGATCCACACAAATGTGGGAGAATTAGCAAGTGTGTCGAAACGGGATGATTCTAAGATTTTATGTGTTAGACAGTTTATATTTATTTTTATGAGTGCATATGAACCAGGCTTGCCTCCCAGAGAATAAAACACTGCGCCTACTTGGTCTCACATTTTCATCGGACCTCAAGTGAAATGACTATATCGAATCCATTGCTAAATCCGCTGCTATGAAAGTCGGTTCTCTGTGCAGGACCCGGAGGTTTTTTCCTTCTGAATCTATCCTGCATATTTATAAATCTACCATCCGCCCGTGCATTGAATACTGTTGCCATATCTGGTCGGGTGCCCCTGCTATTCTCCTCGGGCTTCTCGACAAGGTACAGCGGAGGGTCTGTAATGTGATCGATACTGATTTGGCAGACCGCCCGCAGTCTCTCTCTCATCAGCGCGACGTGGTTTCCCTGTGTCTCTTCTATAAATAATTCCATGGCTTCTGCCCCGATGAACTTAGATCACTGATGCCCCCTAGGTTCGAATTTGCACGAGATATTAGATTAGCAACTAGATCCCACACTTTTACAGTGAAACCGATAATATGCAACCGCAAATTCTACTCCAACTGTTTCTTTTCTCGTACTTCCTGACTGTGGAATTCCCTTCCACATGACTGCTTCCCCGACGGCTACAATCTCCAGGAGTTTAAATGTAAGGCCAATAGACACCTCCTAACACAAAGACTCGCTTCCATTCTTTCAAACACTCTTCCCATCCTATCTACATATCGCCCCACTTCTGACATTTCCTATATCTAACCACTCTTTCTATTTACCTTCCCCTATGTAGCCCCAAGCGCAATAGTGGCAGTGAAATGCCTTGCTTTGGGTGAAACGATTAAAAAAATTCTTTGATTTAATAATTGCTAGATTCTCTGAATTTGATAATTCTAATCTTTTCGTCTAAGCATAAATTGCATATGCTTCTAAAACTATTGGGGGTTTGAGATTTATCTATAATCTTCCATTCAGTCTGAGGATAAAGATTTCTGTCTTTCAATTCCAAGAGATATTTAGAATGAGCGGTTTGAATTTTTAGGTGGGGTTTAGAACATGATTGAGTGTGATTGTATAGGCGTTGTTTCTACGGTCAGGCGGAAATTCCTATATATGTTTCTTTTCCTGCTATTGTCTACGCTAGGATAGAGGGTTGCTTGGTATATTGCTTCTTTAGACTTATATATGCATCCTACTGGGCATTTATTTTTTACTCTACAGTTAGAGGGGGTTGTACTATCTATCTTTTTATTTTTATAATTTTTTTTAGTATATTATTATTATGGAAAGTGATGATGCCATTAATATTGCTAGTGCAGGAATAGTTAATTTTTAAAGTCTTTCTATTTCAGAAATTCCTTAGTGGGTTGTTCTGCTTAAAGTGATTATCAACTAATTTCAGAAAGTATTGCCCAATATTAATATTATATAGATTACAGAAAGGGGGTTAAACTATATCACTCTTCTATTTCTATTTCTAGGTTCTTTAGTGCTGATACTTTAGTAGGGTTCTAAGTAATGTAATTCCTGTTTGAAGCCACCTTTTTTAAAAGCGGTGTTGTAATGTGTCTTATTTTCATTAAAAATCATGCTATTTGATGATAGTTTGTTGATTACAGTGTTTACGATTGTAGGGATTTGTTTAATTATGTGTTGGGAGTTGTTGGATTGTACGTTTATGTAGGTTGGTCTTTCATTATTTTTGGTATGGCTTAAATGTGTTGTTTGGCAAATTTAAGGTAATATCTAGGAAGCTGACAATGTTTAAATTAGAGGAAATCTCTATTTTAAATCCGAACCATTTAAAGGCCCTAATTACTTTTTTTCTACCCGAGATGATAGTGGACCATTACTGTTGGGGATAATGATGACTCCGTCATCTCTGTATAGACCTATTTGTTAGGAGTTTACTATACTAATAAGGATATAGATTCCTACCAAATCTACGATTTGGGAAAAATCAAAGGCACCCATTGGGATACCAAAATTATCACCTTGGCTTTTTAGCTAAGTAGAATTATTGTGAGACAATATCTATGTCCAAGATGCTAATATGATTTAAATTCTTCATCGGTAACATCTACAAAGATCTTGCGAAATTTAAACTATCTAACAATAGATTTTTTATATGGATGGCTAGAAATGCATAATGTTCAACTGAATGAAGTTTGCCTTATATTCATTTTGTATGTCCTTGAACCATTTAATAGTTTCTGCACAATTTTTCCACAGATTGATAAAGGAAGATTTATATATGTCGTCTATTATGTTTTTAAGTATGTTTTTTTTTTATATTAATCCTAGTTCTGTTTTTGAGGGATTGATTAATCATGTTTGTAGTTTGTTATCAAGGTTGGCTTTGTGGTCTTTAAAAAGCAAATAAGCATCTTTCAGGTGAAACTTGTTGGAGTATCAACACATTTTACGGACTGGATAATTTATATATATATATATAATATTGCATTGGGATAGCATTCATAAAATGCATACATGCGAACAAATAACGACTTGTTTCATCAACATGAAAAATAGCAAAAAATTAAAACAAAATTTGATGTATAAACAATAAAACATAAAAAGAAACAAATTAAAAGAATAAAAACTAACAATATAATTATTAATACGAAACTAGGATAAACAAAAACAAAACTTACAACAAACACACACACACACACACACACACATATATATATATATATATATATATATATATATATAATATAAATACGAGAAATAAAAATAAAGATACATGCAAACACCGTGCCATGACAAAAATAGAAAATAATACAACCACTAAACGAAAATTCAAAAACAAAATTCACAAATAAAAGCAAATATAAGAACATACTTACCTGCTTATTTATTGTGGTGGGTGAGGATCCAATTTATTTCTCGTTTGCGTCTCTGTCTTCGAAGACTGAGTGCAGTTCAGTTGTTTCTCTTTTTGAGGACAGGCATGCAATTGAGAAGAAATATATTGAGAGGGGTCCCGGTCGCCGGGAGCAGAGTAAAGAAGCCGCGCCAACCAATTGTACAGGAGAGGTGAACAGGTATTTGTCACAGGGGCCAGCGCGACCAGAAGTTGTCGGGACTGGGTACTTTTTCTGCCTTGTCTGCTTATACACTCTAAAACTTGACCTTGTGTCACATCTTGCTTTTGTGAAATATCTGGTAAATATTCAAACAGGCCTGTTGAGTGAGAACGGTGTCCTCACGAAACTTTAAAATCAGCATGAATACGCTGTATTAAAGCGACAAAAGCTATCTCTCTCTCCCCCTCTCTCCCTCTCTCCCCTCTCTCTCTCTCGCTCTCTCTCTCTCTCTCTATATATATATATATATATATCCCTCTTATAATGCAGAGAATATTGGGAAATTTCAAAAAGAATGAAGCAATTCAATATGATAAAATGTGGTTTTGCTGAAGAATACCAAGATTACCATAGACCGAAGATATGAGAAGTGAAATTATTTTAAAGAAAATATAAACAGAAGAGAAAGAAAAAAATGCGAATAAGAATGTGCCTATTGAAATTCATATTGCACGTAGTTGAAAAAGGGTATGGGCACCTCGAGATTATGTAACGGTAGGTCCGCGTTTCTTGATAGAAAAAATTGAACTGAATAGTGTGTTCCAGCCCCATACTTTCCGTCTTGATCACCTCGACATGGTGTAATCGTTTGCAATCTTGTCTCGCAAGAATCTTTATAACTGAGTAGTGAATTCGATCCTCACTAAGTGCCCAATACCTTCTGCCTTATGCCACATCTAAACTGCTCTTAGAAATTTACTATCCGTTCCACCTTGTGCTATCTCTAAGACAAAATTAGAAAATTACTACTCTAAAAAGAGAGCTTGGGGAATTTGACACAAACCTGACATAAAGAAGGCTAAAATGACAAAGGAAAACAGCAGGTCTGTTCCGATATGTTGTATGTAAATTGATGGATACCAAAGAATGTGCGGCATAATGAAAGCCCACACGTTATTAATAGCTACGAATGTTAGGAATTTGTTGAGAGTCACGATTCACATTTCCTAAACTATGTATTTCTATTCATTTCCATTAGCGGGTTTTGATATCCAGGCATAATTATCCGACGTCATTACTGGATTGAGTTAATTAATAAAACGAAAACATAAAATTTACTTGATATCTAAACGTTTGCTCATCGAATCATATAATCTTTTTGAATATCATTGATGATAACTACCTTTGAAAAACTGAATGTTTAAACGTGTCAGTTTTTCTCGTTCTGTTTTCGCCTGAGGAGTCCTAAAATTTTATCAAAGCATTTAAAGCATGACAATTCTAAAATACAATAATGTTAGATATTAATTGCATTATTAATTCGATTAAATAATATAAATCATAAATAATTATTAGAAACCAGTAGAGCATTTGTTTAAAAATCCTTTAATATAATCTAATTAAAAAAAAAAAACAGAAGAAAAATCTTTGAAAATTTTAATAAGATTAATTTGAATAATTTATAAGCAAATATCCTTTGAATGAATAGTGCCGCAATTTCAAATTCTTTAGAGTATAGCGAAATTTGAGTCAAGTTCATCTACTCTCGGCCGGGTTACATTAACATCAGAAAGACTACACATATTTTTTTAAAGAGTCAATCTTCACCAAAATGTGTTTAGTCACGAAAAAAAAATTACATTTTATTTATATATTTATTTATTTTTTAAAGTAAACCATTGATTTCTGCTTTTAGGTTGCTTGAATATTTCCTTTACTTACAGTAGTAATTATATTCTATTAGAATGGATTATTATCTAAATCTAATATATCTGAAATGTATTTCCGTTATGTAGATTACACTTTTTGATTATTTAATGATGAAATTGAAGCTGACCACTTTCTTTTGTCCCTCAATATTTTACATGCAGCTTATAAATTAACACAAATGTAAAAGACTAATTCTTTCTTTTCTTTCTTGATGTCTTCGAGAGCAAATCCAAGTTTACCGAAAAACATCATTTACTGGTTTATCTACCAGGTGGGATTCTTTTTGTCACCAAAAACGTAAATTTAACTTAATTAAGAAAGTTACTCATAGGGCTTTGAAGATTTGCTGTAAAACAGTTAGATGAAGAAGCCAGGTTTATTGCTACAACTCTCTTTTATAACGTTTCTCCATTAGATGTTGTCCTATCGAGGATTAGAAATAAGTTATCAGATTTCAACATAGTTAAACCAGTTACAGTGAAAAGATGTCCTGTATATCTGTTCCTCCATTGACTGGGTTGTATCAGCAATAAACTTGCTAAACGTGTATAAGTTGCAGTTCGACATTATTACTTCACGGTTATTCCTCGTGTGTTGTCCCTGGTAAATCTGTCTTTTCTTCCATTAGGAAAGATTTTAGCCCACTATATCATATATATTTCTAATGTTTATGTTTAAATGTAGTTCTGGATTGCCTTACATTGGGTAAACTACCCAGAGATTAGAAACAAACAACACCTACCTAGAAAAATCTCTAATTTGAACAATTCTTCTTCAATAGGCTCACCAATACTTACGGTCTACTATTGTGTAATACGTAATAAATAGACATAACTGTACAGCTACCTTTAGTTTGGACGTGTTTTTTATATTAAGTACGTCCCACTCAAGTGACCACCCTGAAATGTTGAGGCCATCTAGAATCAATGATTCAAACATCCTCTGACTACACAAAATGATTAGCTGGCTCATTTTTCAGATTCATTTCTTAACTATTATCTTCATGGGTGGTAATAAAAGTAAGTTTTGTCTATTCATAGCAATAATGAAGTTCGTACCACATGTCATATTTTCAAATATATATATATATATATATATATATATATATATATATATATATTGATTCTGTTGTGATTTCGCTGTTCTATTCCGATCTCTATGTATTTTATTCAATTCCTTTATCTATCTATCTATCTATTTATCTATCAGTCGCTTTCAATCCTCATGATTCTAGTGATTAAAGTGCAGTTTTCAGTTGCAAACCCTTCGTTTCAATAGAAAACTCAATCATCAATGTTTGTGGGTATTTCTTGGCAGTAGCAAAAGCTAGATGTATACGAGTCTAACATTTTCATATTCAGTCTGCTGAAAAATGACGACATGAAAAATACTTTGGGATATAATATATTAGCGCGCCTGACCTTTATATTTCTCCAAAATATTAATTTCTGCATATTTTTATGTCTTCTGTAGCAAAAAAAAAGATAAAATTACTCCATCACCATTTATTATCACACATACAATGAATTCACTCATCATCATCTCAGTTTGGGTCTTCAAAGTTATGACAAGTCGAGTAAGTTTGCTACTTGTGTCTACTTTAAAAAAGTGTTCCAAGATGTACGGTATCCTTTTCAAAGAAGAATCTATTAGCTTGAATTGAAATGTTAGCTGTGATGGCAACTTCACTGAATCAATCATAATAATTTTCTAATTAATAAAGAGTAAAACTTTCAAATTCCTGAACTGATGGATCTGTCATAACAGACCACGTGGAGGAAGTTAAATATTGAAATCAACATAGGCTTCTCCGGACTTAGATTTGGTCCTGGATGAATGTTTTTCATCAGAGAAGAAACTCAGCATTCTTACAAAAGGGCCTGTGTGTCACCGCTGAGATCTACCAAGAGGTACTGAAAAGCGTAGTGAAGCTTTGGATAGATGAGACCACCAGTGGGCGTCTTCCAGCAGGACTCCGCTTTTGCACACAAGACCAGTAACCCCCAAGCGTGGCTGCTCAACAATGTTCCTCACCACTGGTCGCCTGAGTTGTGGCCGACATCCTCACCCGATTGCAAAAACTTGATAATTTTCGTTTGTGGGCGTGATCTTGGCCAAGACCAACATGCACGCCAACAACACGGTCGACTCTCTGAAAGCTGCCACTGTGAGGGCGTTCGCAGCTACGGACAAGGATATGGTCGTCAAAACCTGTGACTCATTTCCCTTCCGCCTTGAGATGATCGTCGACGCCGGCAGCAGTTGCATTGGAAAATAATGTAGTATGTAACTCTAACTGTTGCTAAATAAACTATCGTATCTCAGAATATAAAACATTTCTTTTTATTGCATATTTCGTTTTCATTTTGTAAAGTGTCGGATTTTAGTGCAAGTATATATTATATCTCTTAAGAAAATTCAATTTTGGCACTAATAATCCATATAGAATCCTGATGCTGTTAACCAATCCAAACAAATCGTTGGAAAAATATTTTGCGTTTTTAAAGAAAACTAGGTAATCATATATCTAAAGAAATATTAGAATATTGCGAGAATGTTTTTTATGACAAACTTGGCAAGCTTATAAATTGACTAAGAGACAACTATCTTAATGAGCGTTTCAGAATTTGAGAAAAGGAAAACAATATTAAATAGTGTGTATAATATAATTATAGGAATTAAGAAGACAGAAAATGACGTTTAACATTGTATTTAACGTTTGAATGCAAACATTTATTTGTAAGTATGAAAATAACAGAATGAAATCCGTTAAAATATATAGATATTCTAAAAGTATGATAAATAATGAAAGAAAATAGATATTTTGTGCACTTTATTTTATAATAGCGACAATAAATTAAAAGAATCATTTTTAGTATTGACGTCACTACATTAGCAGATTGCAAAGAAAGGTGCTTGCCAAATTTATTCCCTATATGTACTGAATAATTGATATTCCCGAAGTATTCAGGTACTATGATGAATCGACACACTTGTTATAAACGAAGGAGTGAATAGTGAACAGTTATGTAATAAAGGTTTTGCTATATATGGCGGTCATTATTGGACAATTTGCCCAAGGATGAGGACAGAATTTGAAGCAACAAAAATTTTGGTCTGAACAGAACATGAAACTATCGACAAATGGTTAGAAAAATGAAAGCAAACAACTCTTACTTAACATCAGAAAGAAACAGGTAAAATCTCAATGGCAGATATAGAAAAACAGGGTTTGTAAAATTTGACACGTAAAGGACAGTTTGAAAGTAAGTGGGTATTGGAATATTGCACATAACATAACTAAGGATCTTTAGTTATTGAGTAGCGGAACAACATGCCAACTTCAGGTCGGGGATACTAAAATTAAATAGGTGCAGAAATTAAATACTTGGAAAGTGATCTAATAGAGAATGAAAAGTGTAACACTGAGATACAAAATGCTTATTGGCGGGGTCAAGGATGCATTTCAAAAGCTAAGCAGAATATTGCCAAAATAGGAAGATGTTAAATCTGTCCTCCTGTATGACAACGAATCTAAGACAATCACCTCAAAGAAGAAGAAGAGACTAGAAGCAATAGAAATCTGGTTCTACAGAAGAATGTAGAGGTAACGATGGACCGAACTCGTAAACAAGGATAATGTTTTATTGAGGACGGAAAAGAAAATCAATCATGTACTTAGCATTTGGAAAAGACAGATGAGATTTCTGGAACACGTAACGAGGAAGGAAGGCTTAGAGATTCTAATACAAACAGCATGGATAAAGGAAATGAGAGAGAGGGAAAAGCAGTGTAAGACATGCTTGATGGGCTTGAGAAAGTTGATTGTCTAAACAAATTTAGGAGAATTAACAGGAGGAAAAAAGTTGAGAGCCACAAAAGGTAGGAGCAAGTGGAAATCCATGATTGCCTACGTTCTGAAGAACACGGCACGCAAACAAAAACAACAAATAAGTAACATTTATTAAAAGCTGCAAAAGAGTTACATATGTTTGCAAACTTCCTTAAGAGGCAAGAAAGATAAATAGATACAGTTTCGATATTGTGAATGGCATGGTCACAAAATAATATGAAATCACGCTTTGATTAGGCAAATGTGGCAGTGATATAGGCAGCAACGTACAATAGCTGAATCCTTTACACACGCTATACTAGAAATATTCGATGAAATTAACTTCTCTATTATCGTGCTTCTATCAGGTCCCAAATAATGATACACAAATCTAAGAGACAAAATAAAAACAGAACATAAAACAACCTTAAATGCATTATAGTTCAGGGACAAAAAATATACATCGGAGTAAAAATAAATGATTTACAAAAAGAATTTGAATAAAATGAAAAAAACTTATTGAATTTGCAAAGAAACTTTTTCATGGCTATTTGGTAGCAGAAAAAATGAAATCAAATAAAAGGAAAAGCATTTACCCAAGAAAAGGAAGAAGAAAGAAAAATGCCAAAGAGAAATGTCGTGTTTTCCTCGCTTTGGCCACAGGCAAAAACATGTTTTACAACACGTGAAATTCTTTGAAAGTCTTTGAAATATTTCGCAGCCACAGTCTGTAAATTGAACTTGAAATATACAACAAAGAAATTCTGTTAAAAGTGTCAGATTCAAGTTGTTCCTAATGGAGGAACAAATGTCGTTTCTGCCACCAAGATGATGTTTCTACGATGATGTTTTACAAAAGAATAGTGACAGGAATGTTTATAATTTTCTTTTTGTACTTGCCAAATTTTACAGTTTAGAAAACGCCAAGAAAGAAAAATTGTATTAATGATATATTTTTTCTTTCTTGCGATGTCATATTTTTGATCAGTTTTACGACAAGGACATGTTATTTTATAGTTTATTTAGTTTTACTGGCATGTTATTATAAACGAATCAATATATTCTAAACATATTATTTAGGCAATATATATATATATATATATATATATATATATATATATGTATGTATATGTATATACAAGTATAAAGTAAGTAGAAATAGAATAAAATTTCGTATAAAAAGAAACACTATTGTTAACTAGATCCTCCATACAAAGTAAGGAGAATAATATTCATTTAGACTTTATTATATAAATATATTATAATAACGGTAAAATGTTTCTATTTTGTTTGGAATCTACTTCTTTCTTGTCATGTGTTGAAATTTATCTCATATTGAAAAGCTTTAATTTCAAAACTAGACAACACACTTAACTAAGGGCATTTTTACAAAGACATCAATCAAAATGGAAATAATTTCTAATATGAAGAATATGAGAATGTGATTGGAGGAATTAATATTAATATCTGATTCTCACTAAAAACGTAGCTATTTCCTTTAGACATTAATTGTGTCTTATCAAGTCATAAGGTTTATTTGAAATTGAAGGATTTTAAAAGGTTAAAAACAAGCCAAACCTCCTTAATCAGTGAGGCATTGTGGAATAGACAGCCTAGACCAATCAAACGTGAGGAATATGTGAGTAGACTCAAAAAACAATTTTAAGGGCTATTAATATTAATATTTGGTTAAATTGAGATCCGCATTATTAATCGACAATTAAATTCACTCTAGTTTATTGCGAATTTTATAGTCTAAGTTTAACAACAAGTTATGCGATTTAAGAGTTATTCATATATTAAAGGAGAAAAAGACATGAACGCGCACATACAAATCTACAAACATTCACACATGGACAAAGAGACGAGTATACACACATACAATGGCAAAGAGACACATAAATATATTAATAGACACACACATATGTACATACACAAATTTCAAAATTTGCTTTTGTTGACTTGTCAATTTGTCTGTTAAATTTTGAAGTCGATATACGTTGGACAATAGACTGTAGTGGCTAAATTATTGAATACATATAAGAACGAATTCTTAAGATGACAATAGCCTTGAATGAATGAGATCAGGGCATACACAATCGTATTTCAGTGCATGAACACATAAACATAATTAGATATATACTCATGCAAATACACAACTAAAAACAGACGTACACGACTAGGAAGTCAACTGATCATCATATACAAAATCAAAATTATAAACACATACATGAAAATACTTATACAAAAATTCTGGCATCAAATACTATTGACAAACTATTTAAATAAACCAATCAAATGCGTATGTATGTACACAAAGGCACACATATACATGTATATGCCAAGCCACATACAGTTCGTATTCAGTTGTTTGTGTGAGCCTCGGCAAGCGAGTGTACGTGTGTGTGCCTCTGCCTACGTCAGTGAGTGTACAAGTGTGCATCTCTGTCTGTGTTTGTATGAGAGACGCCACGACGACAAAATTTCTTCCCAATTTTATTCCTACTTCCACAAAAATACACCAATATACGCAGCTCTACATATATTCAATATTTAAAAAAAATTAATCAGTTTGTCTGACGGTCGCAAAAGCGTTAAACCAAGGCTTACAACCTCAGACATATCTACATATATATATATACACGCATACATAGACATGTGAACATATATACATACAGATATGAATATAAAGACACACACACACACAGACACACACACACACACACACACACACACACACACACACACACACACACACACACACATATATATATATATATATATATATATATATATATACAAAAGCATACATACATATATATATTATGTACACACATACAAATATATGCATACATACACATAAACATCAGCAAGGAAAAGACAATACCCATATGTCTATTAATACGAAAATAGAGTTACACCTATATACATACATACACTAATACTTGAAGGTGTAACGAAGCATTAGATTAAGATTCTTGTAAATTAATTCAGATATTAAATGAAGAAAATATATGGTTGCACGCATATACAAATCTATAGATATTTACATATGAACAAGTGGACCTAATTCATGTATTTACTTTGATCCTGCGTCTAGGTTTTCATAGACGTGATAGGGGTGGGGTGGTTTTTTCTATCCAATTTAGATTTTTTTGTATATATATATATATATATATATATATATATATATACCCCTCTGCTCCTCTTTCTTCCTTTTTTTCTTTTTTTTCTCCTTCCTTTTTCCTTTCTCTTTTTCCCCTTTCCTTTTTCTTTTCTTCTTTTTACTTTTATTCAAGTTTGGAATATAATTGTATTTAGGCGAAGTTATTACAAGAAATCTAAATTTGTATTTTTTGTGAAGTAAATGCGAATTGGCGTTTTATCAGTTTTTTGTATAAAGTTGTATGTTTAATCTTAATTTTAAGTTTAGAGGGTCGGTTTTTTCTTTTAATTCTTTTTTTCTTTTTTTTTCTTTTTTATCCTCTTTTTTCTATAAAGTATCCTTTGGAATCTTATTTATTTCTTTTAATTTTTATATATTTTATTTATTTAGATATTTTTGCGGGCATTAGATCTTATTTTAAGGATTTATTACATCAATTTTTTCTGTAGCATGTTTTATCTTTCATAATAATAAAAATATTTATTCAAATTCCCCGTATTTTCTGGGGTGATTATAGGGTTAGATCTTACGTGTGCTTACAGTTTATTTTTGTGGATGATATAATTATTCTGAAGTAGTATATTTAATCTTTATTTTGAATGTATGAGTTTTGATTCTTTTTCAATTTTGGGAGCCATTTATTTAATTTTGATTTTTCTAGTACGGAATATTTTTGTATTTAAGTAAGGTTATCGTGTTAAGTAAGGTTATTGGTGTAGGCTTTAGTGATAGCCCTTCCTTTAAGGATTTATTGGATCGATTTTTTTCTATAGCAAGGAAAATAAACCCTAACAAATCTGAAATGGGTAGGATAAGTAAAACAATATTGGAAAGAGTCAACAAACAGATAAAAAAATTAAACTAACGCAGTGGAAAGGTACGGTAGACGTAATCGAGTGGTTTGAAAGAATTGGTGGAAAAGAATAAAGCCAATTTTTTGCAATTTGACGTTGTGGACTTCTATCAATTTTGGAGAACCTATTCAGCCTCGCCCTAGAGTTTGCAGAGTTCTACTCGGACATCACAGAGGATGAGATCAGAATTATCCGGAGCTGCAGGAAATTAGTTATAATCCACAACAACGAACCGTGGAAAAAAAGGAGAACTTTGATTTATCAATGGGTGCATTTGATTCTGCAGAAGCTTCGGATCCAACCGGATTATTCTTACTGTACAACTTAACTGCACATAAGGAAATAGAAACGAGCAGGATAGGACTGTATAGGGACGACGGACTGATGATAATTGATAAATCTACTGGAAGTAAGGTTAATAAAACCAGAAAATTAATCCACAGAGTCTTTAAATCCTTTGGGCTTAACGTACGAATTAACCACAATATCAAGCAAGTAGACTTCCTAGACATAACATTAGACCTAGTATCGAACACTTTCCAACCTTGCATGAAAAACAACGCTAACCCAATATATATAAACCCCAACTCTAATCACCCACCATCCATTGTTAAGTACATCCCATCATCAGTTGAACGTCGCATTAATACACACTCATCCAACAAAGAGATATTTGATAAGCACAAGGTAATTTATAATAGAATCCTTAATGAAAGCGGGTATAAATCATCAAAAATCAGTTTTGTTGAAAAAACCAAAAGTTCAAAAAGCAGAAATAGAAGCAAGAAAATAATATGGTATAACCCTCCATTCAACCAATCAGTTAATTTCAAGCTGGGACATAAATTTCTTAAATTAATAGAGAAGCACTTTCCCAAAAATAACTCTCTAAGCAAAATCTTTAATAAAAAATACCATAAAATTAAGCTGTAGCTGTTCTAATAATCTAGAATAAATAATCAAAATGCATAACACAAAAATATTGAAAATACACAGCAAAAATAAATCCAACACTAATACAAATCCGTCCCATGACAGCAACATCTGTACCTGTAGAAACCCCAACCATTGCTCCATAGCCAGTAAATGTCTGACGAAATCTCTGATATATATGTGTTCGATCTCATCCTTAGAAAATCCTAAGGATGAAAAAAATATATATTGGGAATACTATAGACGTATTTAAAAAGCGCTTTTACAATCACCTCTCATCCTTCAATAACAAAGAAAAACAAAACATGATATCTCTCTCCAAACACTTTTCGAAATTAACAAACGAAAATAAAGCACCTAAGGTCAAATGGAAAATTCTCAAAAAAGCAAGAAAAACAAAATCTATAAAAGAACCAAGCTTTCTTTGCCTTCAAGAAAAAATAGAGATCCTTAACCTTACAATCACCCCAAAAAATACTAGGAATTTGAATAAATATTTTTATAATTATAAAAGATAAAAAATGCTACAGAAAAATCGATGTAATAAATACTTAAAATAAGATATAATGCCCACAAAAATATCTACATAAATAAAATATATAAAAAATTAAAAGAAATAAAAAAGATTCCAAACGATAATTTATAGAAAAAAGAAGATAAAAAGAAAAAAAAAAAGAATTAAAAGAAAAAACCGAACCTCTAAACTTAAAATTAAGATTAAACATACAACTTTAAACAAAAAACTGATAAAACGCCAATTCGCATTTACTTCCCAAAAAATACAAATTTAGATTTCTTGAAATAACTTCGCCTAAATACAATTATACTCCAAACTTGAATAAAAGGAAAAAGAAGAAAAGAAAAAGGAAAGGGGAAAAAAAGAGAAAGGGGAAAGGAAGGAGAAGAGAAAGAGAAAGAAAGAGGAGAAGAAGGGTATATATATATATATATATATATATATATATATATATATACAGAAAAAATCTAAATTGGAAAGAAAAATCACCCAACCCCTATCACGTCTATGAAAACCTAGACGCAGGATCAAAGTAAATACATGAATTAGGTCCACTAACAGCAGACATCAACCAATTAAATGACAGCCGACCATAAAAATGACCACTCAAGAGCGCTCTCTTAGAAATCCTAACCAAAAGATATACCCAACCGATAAAAAGATAAAATATACATTCCAACAGATAATGCCATTAATCAACAATTTCACACTTACACACCAAATTCCTCAGAAGTCTAACGATCAAACGAGACATTCACTTAATTACCAATAACCCCAACCAACCCCACGTCAACAACGAACCAAATATAAACAGAGAATTATTCCAAACCTTTATTTCCCCTGAGGAAGTGTTTAATTCTAAACACTGAAACAAACATATGGTTGTAGAGAAGAGGGCTTATATAGAAGAAATTATGTACATGTTCTAAAACATAATTTATAATAAATGTCTATATCTATATCCATATATATATATATATATATATATATATATATATATATATATATACGTACATACATTTTAATTGTTTGTTTCTATCGACATATAAATTTATCTGTTAAATTTAAAGCCATGAATGGAAAACGTCTGTAAAGGCTATACAGTTGGATACATGTAACAGCAAATTCGTAAGCTGTCATTGACCTTGTATATACGAGGTCAAAAGAGACGCATATTTCAGTGCATGAACAAATAAACATATTTAAATACATACGCACGCAAACACACATGCATAGAACAAAAGCGTACGTGACTAAAAACTACACGGAGCATCATATGAAAAATAAAATCACATGAATCTAAATATATACAACTTTTATCATTAAAATATTCAAATAAGCGCAGGAATATACAGATAGCACAAGAAAAGACAATTTCTCTGAAACATCTGCAATCGTTTTTTGGCATCTTTGCTTCTCACTATGACACGTGAATAAAACCTTTAAAACGTACTGATGTTGCCAATATTCGGACATTTCTTTCTTTGCCCAATCACTTACCCTCATGGTGGTCTTTTCTACTCGCTTCATTAGCAAAATCGAGCAACAGAATATTCTGATTGATTCATTACTTAGCATCTCTCATCGTTCTTGAGATCTTCTCACTACTACCGTCGTAGAAACACTGTCCCCTCTGTGGTAACTTTTAGTATTTCATTCCAGTCATTTATTAAACATAAACACCTCTGGCTATGTGACCTCTTTCCGTTAGCAGCATGCTGATTGCTACTCACCCAGTAATTTTATTCGTGACACCTCATGGAATGACATTTTGATAATTGTATTTGAAAACTCCGTCACTCAGGTGTATTCTTAGGTCAAAGCCAGCATGGACGCCTTCATCACCTCCAGGAATTACCAAGTGAAACCTCAATCTCCATTGTTCACACCAGCATGCTCGTCTGCTATATCATGCAACAACCACTTTTTTTGCTATAGTAGTGTAGAAGCACTTCTTATAACAGCGGACTATTCCTTATTGTTCGTAATAAATGTAAGCGAGTCCTCGAATAATTTAAATCCTTGTTTTCCGAAAGAATGAGGAACCGAATAACCCCTAACAGCTTTCGTTCTCATTATTACTAGTGGCTCCGTAGTAGGGTATTAAATAAATTCAAGATCTCTATTCCACACTTTTCAATCAACATCATATATTATTATCATTTACTGAAGAAACAGCATGCATTGCCTGTAATTTCTTCTGAAACTCTACTTTTTACATTTTTGCAATATCTTTGTCTAACATCCTTTCGAGAACTAACAATTTCTGTAGTGATCTGTATATAACTCTCTCCATGGTTTCTAAAGTAGATCCTCACGGCTGATCTAGAATCCAATGTCAAACCTGATGTTTTTAAGTTATGTGCACCCGAACTGATTCCCGTTCTCTCTATAAAAATGCTTCGATGTCTATTGATTTTCTATCTGCTGGAAATGAACATTTGTTGCTCTAGATGATTACAATTCTAGTGATCCATCGTTGCTTTTCAACTATTGGCCTATTAAACTTTAATGGCATCCGATGGAAACACCTATATGCCATAATCAATGGTGAATGTGTTTACTAATCGCAGAGACTTCTCTCTTACAAGCAATATGAATTTCGTTTCTATAGATCATATACTGATGTACTAAAGATAATTGCAGAAAGAGTTTCTAAGATTCGTGAGATTCGTGATAAAAACGGTGAAGCTCGCGTTGTAGTATGGACAAATTGAAAAACTTTGACAGCATCTTTCATACATGTCTTCTATACATTTCAATACATTTTTTATCTGATTTTATCCTTACTATTAAATCGTGAAATGAAAGTTTTACTGGACAGTCACTCCTCTGTTTCCTTTCGTACTAAAGTGTGTGCCCCAGTGTGCTGCATAATTTATGTCCTACGCTGTTTTTAATTTTTAATAAACTTGCTAGTTTTAATGACGAAATTATGCTGACGATACAACCACATACTTTTCTCTTGATAATAAGGCTGATAAGTCTGATATGTTCAAAGCTGCAACTGATGCCGAAAAGGAAAAGTCAAATCTCCACCTTCCATGACTGATGGCTAAGATAAACCTCCACGAAAGTCACTAGTTGCAGATTATAGGGCTAACATTTCAGCCTATATTACGCGAAGAGTCTATGTCTAATCTATTGCTAGGTCAGCTAAGAAAGTCGATTTTCTGTGTCATGCGAGACAATTTTTTTTCTCCGGAATCTAACTAATATAACTAATAATTTAACTATGCGAACCTGTTTTGGATGCTATTTGCCTTGTGATCCTTGATAAAATCTAAATAGGAATAACTATTACTGTTGGTCCTGTTCGTGCCTTTTTTTAAAAATACTTTCAATGTAATTGTTCGGATTGGTATCTAAACATTTTAAACATTTAACGCAATAGTAGGCTATCTTATTAATCTTAATTAATGTTATCTCGATCTCATTAATTTAGAGTTGAGCTGGGTAGATGTAGCCGTAAGTTCTATGCTATCAGTTTCTTTTCCCGCAATTCTCACTTAGAAGAACTCACTTGTAGCTCCATGATTTCCGGCCTGTAAACATTTTAATGCAAAATTAATCGATGGTGTCTTTCTGATTACTCTCTTCCTGCTCACTACTAACATTTCTGTTTTTAATTCTTTCATACTCTGTAATCTCTTGCGTTTTAGTGGCTTTACTGCATTGCATAGACGATCAATATCCACTTCCCTATCACTTGTCGCTATTAACATTTTATTTGAGGTATCTCTTTCAAACTCCGTTTGCTATCCACCTGCTCAAGCCTATCAAGTATATTTTATGCTCCTTTCCCATGTCTCCTATTCATTTTACATGTCCTGTGAGTATTATATTCTCCAAGGCCTTCATCACTTCGTATCCTAAAAAGTTCGGCTGTATCTTCTTGATAATAAGTGTAAGTTTTATTTTCGTTTGCAGACAATCGAAAAACTAGTCGTTGCTCACATTTTCGGTCATGTTATCACAAGCATTTTTCTGTTAAACTTACATTTCTGTTGCTTCACGTCTCTCTTTTTTTCGTAAGATTGTCCAGCATTCAATTCCATATAGATTGACATGTATCACGTAACCGTTCAGTACTTTTTCTTTGTTTCCAACGTCTTTCATTACTGTGCTTAGCTTTTGAAATGCATCCTTGTCTAAAACAACGGTTTTCAGTGTTGCACTGTCCATCCTCCTTTAGAACTCTTCCCAAATATTTACATTTCTGCAACTGTTTGATTTTAGTATCCGCGACCTGCACTTGGCATCTTTAGAACTTATTTTTACTGATGACAATGCATTCGGTTCTGTTGAATTTTTTTCTAGCCGTTCCTTCTCACTTATCATTAATACATTCTGTAGAAGGCTTTGCATTTTCGTTTCTGTGGTTGACATCCGCACACAATCATCTTCGTATTTTATATTGTTCAGTTTCTGGTCACCAAGGACGAATTCTGGCAGAAATTCTAGTTCTACCGGACCACTTTCATTGTAGTTGTTGTAAAGATTCTTTGAGAAGACATATCTGTCATACACTCCTTTCTATACGGTGAATTCATTTTCTGTTTGTATGCAGGCTGTCTACTGCCAATATATGATCTTAATTCCTCTGTCTTTATCGAATATATTGTTGATGTTGCTGAGCATCTCTAAGCAGTTTTCTAGTGTAAAGTGTCGAATGCCTTTGGTTAGACTATAAAAAACAGATAAACGTCCTTTTGCATTTTTATTGCACTTCCTAATAACATTGCTAAGATACATATCACGTTCAATTTTCCGGTGACTTTGACGAACCCGAACTGTTCTTGTTCAATTTCTCTGCCGATTCTATTGCGTACATTGATTATCAGCATCCGGATGATTAATTTTGTTATGTGGCGCATTAAACTGATGGTTAGGGGGACTTTCCATTCTTTTTTGTCCGGCTTCTTAGCTGGTACCAATTAAAAAAATTAAGAAGAATGGATGAACAGTTTGAGAGTGTCTCATCAATATCCCAAATCTTTTAACACAAAAGTAAAAAAATAAGTTTCGGGGTGAGTATTCTGTGTTCATGTATAGGATTAGATTCGAATACATATGTTGATAAAGGCATATTTTGAATTAGCAGTAAGTTACGAATATGGGGATGCCAAATCGCGGTTCATGAGTCGCAGGCGATTTTTTGGTATTTAATATGCAGCTCGTAGTTATACGTTGGCTGAGCACTGTTTCATCACACAAATATACATGGTACATGCGAATCATTTCAAGATTTATAATTTTTTACTGAGTATGAACAGTAACAAAATTGCATTAAAACTTATATTTAATTTTGAGGTGTATATCATTAAATCTTATGTGTAAATATTGTTCATTTCTTGTGGCTATCACACATCTAGTTTTGTTGTATGTGGTTTTTATATTAAACAAGATTAGCCCTACCTGAATAAACTATACTGTTTTATCTTAATAGAAGTTGAAATATTTCTTATCAGGATGAAATCGACTGCAGGCTGATAGTGGAATAGTAGTGAATAATGTTTCTAACAATATACACAATAAGCAAATAATTAAATGACGCACAAACGCATATACACATAAATGTTTATGAGTGTGTTGCATATATATATATATATATATATATATATATATATATATATGTATAACACTCAATGAAGAAGGAGAGAGGATGACATATTTTCAAGGCCTGATCAATTGGATGAGGAACGGGCGTTGCCAGGTGTAAGAGGAGAAACATACTAAGAGCCACAAGAGATAGAGAGACGTGGAAAACCACGTCTTGAAGGGACAGGGCAAATAGAAGAAGAAGACTATATATATATATATATATATATATATATATATATATATATATATACACAACCGTTCTAACGAGCCTTTTTTCATGTTGCCCGGTATACATGAATTTCACAATAGTATTAGATTAGAATCAAGATCCAACACATTTACACCTGAAATAGCTAAATAAAACCGCCACTTTTATTATTTTACTTCCTACATTGGAACACGTTTTGTTTAATTGATTCCTTATAACATTAAAGTTTAAAACTTTATTATCAATCGCCTTATTCTGTCTTTAGGATCTCCTGATTCATTGTTACATTCCTCAATACCTCTCTTATCTTAATATTCTCTGTCACTTTCACTTTCACTTTCACTTTCTGTAACCAACCAACCAAGTGCTGATGCGGAATTACCACCTTACTTGTGGTTGGATGATTAACATTAGTTAAGAGTAAACATTGTACACAAATCACCTGTCTACAACCATCATCTTTAACATGTTTAACAATAGCAACGGAGTGCTGTAAGGCTTTTAAATAGAATGTCCAATTCACATTCTGGCCATACACACGAAGACTCAGAATCGTTGCTCCTCCATCTCAAAAAATTATATTCCCTTATCAATCAATGAACATATTATAACTCTCATTTTAAAAATGACAAAGAAGTAGTAAGAAGAGATTGGGACTATCAACGACATCAATTTTTTTCTATACTCCAAAAGGAAAAATATCAGAACGCTGGAAAAAAAACTATTAGTTTTTAAACAGGTTTTTTGCTGTTTTCAGCAGATTGCATTCCCACAATTAGGTACGTGTAATTTTAGTTGGTAACGCATCTAGAAGTATTATAATCAAACTTAAAATTCAGTGTATATCATTTCCGTAGAAATTTAAACAACTTAGCGTTAAACAAATCGGATTTCGTGCCAAAAAAATTGTATTTAGGGAAATTTTACTGCACAACATTATTAAAACAAACTTTTGCTGAAGTATACATAATTATATTGAGATTTACGGTAATAGGGTTTGTCGAAACAACATGCAGAGATTGGTTTAAACTCTTCAACAGTAATTATTTTGATGTTGATGGTTACAAACTTTGAAGACGAATATTTGGAGGGAATAATTCATGAAGATTCATATCAGGAGCAAGCTGAAGTTTAAGAGTCATTACGATTTGATCACACAACAGTTTTAAAACTTTTGCAAGAATCATAAATTATTCAAAAGCAAGGAAATTTGGTACTGTATTTGAAACCGAGAGACGTCAATAGGCATCTTTTCACGTTAACAGTTGCTTCAAGGGTAAAAAAAAGTAAGTTTTTTGTATCGTATCTAACTGATGAAAAAAATGAATACACTACGACTATTAGAAGGTTAGAAAGCCGTAGAGTACGCTCGGCGAATCAAAACCGAGCATCAATGATACGAAGCTTCCGGTCTGCATTTAGTAGGATCAGCTGGGTGCAGTTTATTGTGAGCTATTCAGACCGATTGATATCACTATGGGTTATATAATTGATGTTTTGGAACCAAGCGTTGAAGAAAAACCTTTGACCTTTGTATGTTCAGAGATACGACAAAATGATTTTTCACCATGACAACGCGAAGCCACATGTTGCAAAACCGTTTTAAAACCTACTTGGAAACAATGAATTGGGAAGTCATACACCATCCGCGGTATTAAACAAACATTGCTTTGTTCAATTATCCTCGTGTTTCAATTGATAGCGCGATACCACATAGCCTGACTGAGGAGAATTTTAGTTCTCATGAAGATAACATAGCCACAAAAGACATGACGTTTTGACGAAGCGGAATTTAAATACTTCCAGAAATATTGGAAAGAGTAGTAGCTAACGATTGCCAATGCTTTCAGTGACATGTTTCTAATTAACTTTTGCAAATATAACATCATTTTCATGAAATCGGAGGGTTAATTTTTTCAAAGCCCTAATAAATAATAAGGTTACTTTTCATTTTTTGTTTTAATATATAATATATAAGTATAGGAAAATGTCTGTTGACATAAGATTGTAAATTAGAACATTCAATGATGCATGCAGACGTTGGTATTTGGAATCTTTTGAAAAAATGAAATTTTGATATCATTTTGTAGAGTTTCAGCTTGGGATAAATCATACGTTAATATTCTTCTATATCTACAGAGAACCGTGTTTAATTCAAATATGACATAGAAACATTAATGCAAAATTACTGATTTCTTTCTTTTACCAAACATTCATACACGTATGTACATATATACGTACACATACACACATAATTTCACACACACACACACACACACACACACACACACACACACACACACACACACACACGCATATATATATATATATATAGAGAGAGAGAGAGAGAGGGAGATAGAAAGAGGTAAAAGAAAGACAGAATGAGAAACAGAGAAAGGTTAATAGATAAAGAGGGAAAGACAAAAAGACAGAGAGAGAAAGAAAGTGAGAGAAAGACAGGCAGTGACAGGTTAATATAATAATGGGTATGTTGTTCACTACACCCAGCAGCAAGGCCACACATTGTGATTTTAGAGTTTTCGAGGCGCTTGATACCTCCATTTAATTTCTGCTCCCAGGCCATACCTTAGCACTTCTTAGGTTTTAGGCTTTGGCCAATTACTGACCCTATTCCAAACAAATCAATTTCATGAAAATAAAAAAAAAGCATTGTTACTGAAAAAATACCAGCAACACACACACACACACACACACACACACACACACATATATATATATATATATATATATATATATATATATATATATAGATAGATAGATAGATAGATAGATAGATAGATACATTTATAATAACCGATTTTCCAACGCTTTCAAATTTGTAACTGAATTTTTTTTGAAAACGTTTAAAAGAACTGATATTTTCAAAATTATGGATGAGTTTTTCAAACTTCTTCTTAATTTTGAAAATTTAAGTTATTTAGGGAGGAATTTTTTAAGTTCCTTAAAAACATTTAAAATTTCATTTATTTTAAACTTCTGCGCTCATAAAAAGCCATTTTGAAAGTTTGAAAACGTTGAACAATTAGTTATTATAAATACCCTGAAGATATCGAAAGACTGAAAGAAATGTTGCGTAAATATATTATATATATATTGAGCATATTTTAATACTACTATATATTGGTCTTATCTAATTATGACCAAAAGCTTGTTAACTACATATATATATATATATATATATATATATATATATATATATATATATATATATATCAAGGTGGAGTGAACCAACAGTTTTAGAATTCCGAGTTCTCTGGCATTTATTTTTTATAAGTTACTCAATTCAACAAATACTGTACAGCATAATAAAATGTAAAATGTTTCCTTCTTTTTTTTTTCTTTTAAAAAATGATGGAATACAGAGAAATCTAAGTGAATAATTTTTTTAACAATAATGGATATATTCACGGAAATGGTGTCTAGACAATGGTTTTGATCGTACTCCCCACAATCATTTTTTTGAAATCTGAAGTGTATCTCTATTCTCATTAGTTAAATTGAAAACACACAAAATATTTTTTGTCCTCCCCCATCCATGAATAATAAATGTATTGTCTTTTATATTCAAATAGAAAATATTTTCTCATCAATGAGCGAACATTGCCTGATGACGTGGTGAAAATCTCAGAAATTTCCGTTTCGCAATGGAAACTATGCTAAACTTTCGGTCAGTGCTTCAGAAGCGGGGCTGAACAAAAATGTATGACAGAAACTTACAAACGTATGTGTGTATTTTGATATTTATCCACTTCGTTACATAATGTGAAATAAGTTAAGATTTCTAACATAGGAATATGCATACTGTATACTCGTCGCTTGTCTTCATGGAGACGCTTCAGGCACCTGTTAATGTTTCTAATACTTTCTGAAGTAGAAATATTAGCTGTAGCGGAGGTATCTCCTTTAGATTGATCTAATATATCTGTATTTAGAGGAGAGTATACTATTCTCTAAATATTCTTTCTCTCATATTTTCAAATGTATTTATACTTTCCTTCTATGTATAGATTCGTGTTCATACAGATTAACTATTTTGAAAAACTATAATTTTTATATCATTTTGTAAAAGCTAATTTCACTAATTGTATGTAATTCATTCTGCGGTTTTTGTTAATTATATATATATATATATATATATATATATATATATATATATATATATATATATATAAACATGAAGAAAGTATAAGATATTTAATGTTCGTTTACATTTATTTTTTGTGATCAAAATATAAGTAGAGTTTAATATGATTTTAATATAATTCATTATAAAATTTTCACGGGCATGGTATGTATAAATATTATACTTTAACTTGGAAACCTAACTAGAGAACATTTTTCGTTAGTTTTCCCAAAAATGATAAAGATTGAATAATAGTAAAAATATGATTCAGAATCGTGGGAAATTCTGTGTCGCGAAAATATGATTTTAATTATATATATATATATATATATATATATATATATATATATATATATATATGTTCATTAATGAAATCACCAGAAGCAAAATGAGAAAGAGAGAGAGACAGAGACAGAGACAGAGAGACAAAGAGAGTGAAAGGTATGTACGTAAGTATTTTCAATTGACATATGTATATATGATGGATGAAATTTAGAGATATAACCTGGTGAATGACGTTTCATATAAATATTTGTAAGTTGTAGATATCAGGGAAGCAATTAATGATCGGGAGTTCAGAAGGCGTGAAGTATGAGAGACGAAACACTTATAAACGAAAAGGCTGTCAAATCTAAGTATTTTAACGGTAAAAGTGTTTGAATCGAGTAAACTTATGTGGGCGTATCGTAAGAGAAAACTATTTCTCAGGATAGATGCCCTGGGAATATATGTAGAAAATACGCAGGGAAGCTACATGAAGACGGTGAGAAATGGACCGGAAACGAGATAGCAAAGCTCGATTACATTGCAGATTCAGTTTTGGTTTTGGTCGAGAACCTAGAGATGCATTGCAGAATCACCCGACCAGATATGCCAACATTATATGAATAGACTAAATGTAGAAGAAGAATTTTAACGACAAAAAACTTTTTTCCCCATCAGAGTGACCCAATCTTTCTAGCAGAAAGTTTCAGTTTTATATTCAATGTAGTTAGGCAACTTCGGTATTTTTCTGCATTGTCTAAAATATATACACTCTCTAATTTATACAGTATATTTTCGGATATAAACGCCTTAAATTCTAGGAATACATTCCCGTTTGTAAAAAACAAAAATACAAAAACAGAAGCACATCTAATCATAATAAATTGTCAGTCATTTTTAATGAGACCAGCTTATATATATATATATATATATATATATATATATATATAAGAATTATTCTTGTCCACTGTACTGTAGGGGACAGCATAGGAAAATATTTTTATATATTTTCGGAGATTTTATAGAAAATGAGTTACTTATTTGACGATGACAACTTTTCCGAGCGTATATAAATTATGTTCTGAATATATATATATATATATATATATATATATATATGTAGCACATATATATAGCACATATATATATATATATATATATATATATATATATATATGTATATATATATACTTTTCCGAGCGTATATAAATTAAGTTCTGATATATATATATATATATATATATATATATATATATATATATATGTGTGTGTGTGTGTGTGCTAAAATGTCTGCCTACTTCCACCGAACGCCCATAGCCCAGTGGTAGAGTCGCCGGCTGACACCATTTCCGAGCCTAACCGTACTGATGAGCTGTGATACGACGAAACAAATCTGTCTGCGGATGACAATATATATATATATATATATATATATATATCAGAACTTAATTTATATACGCTCAGAGAAAAAGTATATATATATATATATATATATATATATATATATATATATATATATATATATATATATATATATATATATATATATATATATATATATATATATACACACTTCAATCAGCCAGGACACCGTGCAAAACTGCAAATGTTCCTGATAGATTAAATTCGGTTTCTACATACCACGCGAGAAAGACAGAAAAATACCGGATTTTAAAATTAAATACATATAGGCTAGGGTTAAATTGGGACTTAGGTGTTTGAATCTTTATAAATATTTCCATAGTTAAACAAATTTTAGATGCACGTAAAAAAATTTCTTTGAAACAAAATCTAAAAGTATGATTAGAGGTTTACTTTTACAAATATTAAAAAACTTCATCGCTTTCTACGTCACGTGATGTAAACGTCTCTCGATGAACGCTCTCGCGACGGACGCTTCTAGTTTACATTTTAAAATCATTTGTTTCTGAAGAAAGACGAGGTTGGTCTGAAATATCAGAAATATATAAATACTGAAATAAATAAATACTGTCCAAAAATACACATTTAAACTTTTATTTTTAAATCCTGTCACCCCAAGCAAGGCATTCAACTGCCACTATAGCGAAGGGGGTTACATAGAGGGATTGGGTATGGGAAATGTCAGAAGGAGGGTGATAGACGACTTAGGATGAACATAGGGAGAGAGTTGGAGAGAGTGGGTATGAGTTAGTGTGTTAGGAGGTGTCTATTGACCTTACATTTAAACTCCTGGAAGTTGTAGCCGTCGGGGAAACAAGCATGCGGTAGGGAATTCCACAGGCGGGAAGTGCTAGGAAAGACGCTGTTGGAGTAGAAATTTCGGTTACATTTCATCGGTTTCACTGTAAAAGGGTGGGACCTAGTTGCCAATCTAGTATCTCGTGCAAATTCACATCTAGGGGGCACTAGTGATTTAAGTTCTTCAGAGCAGAAGCCATGAAAGTATTTATAGAAGAGGCACATGGAAGCCACGTACCGCCGATGAGAGAGATACTGCAGCCGGTCAGCCAAGTCGGTATCAATCACATTACAGATTCTTCGCTGTATTTTGTCAAGAACCCCGTGGAGAATAGAAGGGGCACCCGACCAGATGTGGCAGCAGTACTCAATATACTGGCGGATGGTAGATTTATATAACTGCAGGATAGATTCGGGCGGAAAGAATTTCCGGGCCCTGCACAGAGAGCCGACTTTCATAGCTGCGGATTTAGCAATGGATTCGACGTAGTCATTTCACTTGAGGTCCGCTGAGAGTGTCACGCCAAGCAGGCGTAGTGATTTACTCTCTGGGAGGCTAGCCTGTTCCATGCTAATGGGAGGGAGGTGCGGTTGTCTGTGGCGGTTAATTGACAGCATCTTCGTTTTGGAAGAATTGAATTTTAGGAGCCATTTCTTACCCCTATCCACCACGGATTGGAGGTCCTTCTCAAGCTCGGCAACGAGGTTCGCCTTGTCACGAACATCAGATTTTTGATCGAGGCGAGAGTAAACTGTTGTATCATCGGCGTACATGCCTACTTGTGATCTAATGGCATCGAGGTGATCATTGATATAGATTAGAAAGAGCGTAGGACCTAAGATAGAGCCTTGGGGTATACCCGCATTTGTAGGGTAGTTCTGGGAGGACTGTCCGTTTAATCCCACCTTCAATGTGCGGTTAGAGAGGAATGACCGGATTAAGTCCAACAAAAGTCCAGTTATGCCATAGCTTCGCATTTTCCGAACTTTTTAGTAGTTTTTCCTACACACACACACACACACACACACACACACATGTATACATATATATATATATTTATATAATTTCATAGCTGTGGAATTAATTATGTTAGATACAAATAATTGTTTTGAATATAAACACGTTCATTCTATTTTAAGAAAAATTTGTATATATATATATATATATATACAATGGTTAATAAAGTTTCATGATATTATATATCTATTTGTAAAACTTTTTAATATCTCCGATCGAGAGTATGTAATTCTAAATATAAAGGTAACATTGAGGTATATCTGCGGATTACTATATATATATATATATATATATATATATATATATATATATATATCAGATATAGGGTAAATAGATACTTAAGTGGATTTCTTTCCCGAAGAAAAAATGACATCGTGTCTCCTGTTACATGTACAGTACACAGTTTATTGTTAACGTCCCATTCCCTATCTTGTTAGTGTCTACCACTGTTTGCAGATTTCGTTTTGTAGCGCTCGTTCTAACACGTGATCTTCTTTAAAAGAAGTTTTTGATTTTTGTTATTTTTTTTTCGTCGGTTTGTGATCTTCATCTTTTGGATATTTCTTTCCACTTCCTTTCCTTTCCCACGCGGTTCGCCTTCTCCTCTCTCGTTCTTATTTGCAAAACATCACTATTTATATGCAACAATTTTTTTCTTCGCTTCTTCCATCACTCGACTCCTTTCATGTCGTTCTTTATTTTTTTCTCAATTTATCCACTTCAGCAATTACCCACTGTCAAACGACATTAAGCAACCAAGTAGTGCCAATACTGTTCAGCATTATAACTTGATTATAGCCGTTGTCATCACTCCACGCGTTCCAGTTCTTTCTACTTCCCTACTTATTTTTTCCTTTACTCTTTGATTTTCTTGCTCTATTCTACTTTTAAGCGTTTAAGTGCACCACACATGTTTCTCTGTTGGAAGGGCTTCGATGCCAACTTTAGACGCGCTCTCACAACAAAAGTTACTGCAGTGACGTTGCGTTTTCATGGATGGCATTTTTCGAGTTGTAATATAATAACTCGTTTTAGATTTAAAAAATTAAACTGATCAAGAAACTAACAAAAATACTTTTAAAAAAGTAGCTTAATTACACTTGATCCACTATAAGCTACATGCATTTTCTAGCAGTAAAATAGTTCAGCGCGTCATATAAAGTCCCGATGAATTTAAATTTTTTAATGTTTCACTATTTTCGAATTTCAGTTATGTTGGAAATTAAAAATAATTCTCCGTTACTCGTGGTTATTTTAGTGTAAGCCTTTTGACAGAAATGTTTATATATAATAAATAAAAACATAACGTGTTTTAACATTAGGTATTTATAAAAATATCGGTGTACATTTTAAATAATAATAAAAAACTAATTTTTTATATATCTGTGCAATACATCAATAGCATAAATATATCCGTCTTCGTCGCGGGGTATTATGACTTCTTATACTTTATCATTTTTACTTTTATCCTCATTCCTAGAGACATTTACAAAATTTTGTTAAGAAACTACTCTTTCTATCTTATCTTAAAATACCAGGTGATTTTTCAATTATAAATTCCATCCTCGTTACATCCTAGAAATTCCAAAACTTTTTCTCATTTTAATTAAATTGTCTTTTTGGTTCTAATAGACTTAAAACGTCTCTTTTAATTATTAAGAGTATGTAAATAAAATATTTGGTGTGATTTGTAACAGAAAAGTAATATATGCGGGATTATCCTCAACTTGGTCTGCCAACGTAGAGATCTAATTCAGTCTTCCTTTTTTCTAGTCACTCACCCACCTGTTACACCTTCCTCACTCATATTCACTCTCATTCCCGCTAATATATGCTCATTTTTAGCTGTATATAATCTAACATGTTTTTATTTGATGTTAATCTTTTAATAATTTGCATACTAAAATTCTGGTTTTCTGTTGGTTTACTTTGACTACAGCATTTAAAATTTTTCTTTTGTTTATTTTCTTTGAAAATGATTTGTTATTCATTTTTTAAGTCCAAAGCTAACAAAATAAAAAAAAATAAAAAAACGTAAGTCACTAATCTGTTGGGTGAAAGAATAAATGAATAAAACATTAAGAGAGAAAAATAAAAAAAATGAAACAGAAATTAAGAAGTCAGCGTATAATGATTGACATTGCGTTTATATTTTTGCCTGAAAAAACATGGAGCATGAAGAGAATTTCTCTAGCGAAAAATGCTTAAAAAGAAACCTTTACTAAAGCTTATACAGTTACATGTAGTAATTTCAACTGAAAAACGATGAGGCATTTTCGATTTGTTATCCTGCATAAATTCATAGAGTCCCGGTACCATAGTGGAGAGTTCATTTAAACAATTACCATGAAAGTATTTACATCAAAACCTAAACATATCGTTGATTGTAGGAGTTTGCTTACCTTATCTGTTATTTGAAACTGTTCCCCCATCTACGTACTGACAAAGCTTAACGCTGCTTATCGATGATGAATAAACGGGAACTGGCGTTCCCAGCGTAATTTGGTCAGACGCTAGACGTCCTTTAAAGATCAAATTAGAACAACTTTATATGATTATGAGAACGAAAAATGTTAAATAGCTCCCATTGTGTAACATCTGCATTCTGGACGCATCTAATAATATGATTTTGTATTAATCAGAATTATATATCCATCCTAATATATATCGATTTGTCAATTTTTTTTTAAATATTTTCTGAAGATATTACCCTCATTTATAATTGGAGTCTAGATAAATATATCTTTTTAATGTACTATGCGATGAAAAATATGAAATTGGAAATTCTCGTAGAAATTAAATAATTGTCGGATTTAAATAAAACTTTCATATTTATAACGATTCAAACATATTTTTAATATCTTCAAATAAGCGTTGCGGTTAGATTTGTTATTTAAGAATAGATGATTATATTGCCAATCGAAAATTGAAATGCTTAATAAAAATCGTTCTTCCATTTTTTAAAATATTTTTTCATGCATTTGTCTTTTATTGTGTGGGGGGGTGTAAATTAAAGAGTCAGAGTTTTTTCAATGACCTGAAAATAATTTGTACAATTTTGTCACATAAAAACGCCATTCACTTTATCTCGAATCAAGTACCTGTCAACAAATTTGTGAATTACAGCGCGAACATGTCAAAAAATTCAAATTTGTTATTAAGAAATAGTTTTATTCTTAATTTCACGTTAAAAGTTATTAATACTTGTGTAAATCAGATACATTTAACATATTTGCTAATTTTTCAAAATAATATTTCACAGATATATATTATACTTTTGCAAGATTTTTAAAACCGAGACTTAACTTTTGTTTTCAATTGTGTCAATCGTTCAAACATGGTAGCAAAATTCAAAAATTTAAAACAATCTCAAATTTTTATAATCCAATCAATATAATTTTTGTTTAAAATAAACCAGAGAGTAATTTGCTTCGTAGAAAATGTAAATTTAATCAATTAGCTTTCAAATTATAATTAAAATAAAAGTTTCAAGAAAAATTTGAATTTTTAAAAATTCAGTATAAAAGTAACTACGCAGTTTTTCTCGCGATTTACTGAAGATACCTAGAAAACGGCTCGGATTTGCTCCTCTGAGGACCAAGTTTTAATTCTAGTGGGGTGGTTATATTTAACTTAATGGCAAAAAAATCTTGGAAAAAGAGGAATTAATATTTCCTCCTGTAACTATGGGTAAATTACTAAGCTTTCTAACATTAAAGTTTATTACGCCACTTCCCGCCATCTCTGAATTTAAAAAATATATTCTCGTCTTAAAATAACCCATAGAAATTTAATCAATTCTTCTTCTAGATCGGCAATACCCATATCATGTGTTTACCTGATATTTAACAGAGGTGAGAATAAATTCGTATTTCTTGTTGTATTTGTGCAAAAGTTTAACTAAACGGCAATTTCAACAACAATTCTTCTTTTGTAGCTTAAAACTGTTACGTAGTTCGAAATTTGTCATTCAAATATAGGTACGCAGAAAACAGAAACGTGCTGTATTGGTTATACAAACATATTGATATAATACTAGTTATATTATAGTTACTGTATATATATTTTTCAGGCCACTCTATACTGACAAAAGCTTGATTTGATTATATCACTGAATTGTAGTTTCAGCGAAAACAGTCTCGGTACATTAAAAGAATTAATTTTGTTTATTCTACTCAATATTCTATCTTCAGTTTGAACATATATATTCTTTAATGCCTCTAAGAAATGTTCAATATACATACTGTTTTATATTCTTCTTCAATATCTCTCTGTCTAATTTCTGGCGCAATCCAAGCAAGCTGTTATTTTCCCTGCTAGAAAATTCTGAAAATACTTTTTCTGTAAGATTTCTCTTTTCGATAATTCATATATTTCAGCGAAAAACAAATGCCTCTGTGAATTTTGATTTCTGTAGCGGAAACAATTGATACAGCGAACTACATTTCTGCAAAATAAAACAAACAATATATTGGCAAAGATATCAACTCAGCGATTATATCTTTTGAAGAAATATGGTGACACATAAAAGATGAAAACAGTAGGATGTGATAAGAAGTAATGAAATATTGATATTGTCTGAGCCTTTGTCTCTGCCAAACAGAAATTACATTAGCAGCTAAATATTGCAAAAATCGGACAGTAAATAAAAAAAAATTGTTTTAAATGAAACAATGATTTTATTTATTTGTTTAAAATGTGAGTGATGCTAGTTGTTTCTTCAAACAGAATGAATCCGTAATTGAAAAAAAGCCAAATTTCACGATATGTATTTATGTATTCACGTAAAATATAATAAAATATAATATCATAAGTTATAATGATATAACGAATACATTAATGAATGTTAAAGTAGTAAGTGTTCTATCAGCAAATCCTATTTCATCTGATAAAATTGTCATCATATATTGTTTCGAGGGAGATACATCGTTATTACTAGCCTAATATATTTCAGAAATACCTTATACTCATAGCAGAGTTTAAACACTGCGATTAATGAGAATGTTACGTTTATGCATTTGCAGCCGCCGCACAATAGTGGACTTGATAAATATGGTAACTCTCTCTACTGTCGACCATATGAAAGACTTTCTCCGAACACACCAGCAAAAGTGTTTTTACCGATTCCGTGCTAATGGGAACAGAACAAGGATACATTTGAATGGTAATGGTTCGCATTTTAATATCAGTAAGAAAAGGCTGGATGGATTGTATAGCCAAATCTGGCCACTGCTTCAAAGACTATTGATAGGAAAACAAGAAGACGTGTTTTTTTTTTAAATTTACAACCTCAATCCAAATATTCGGAGCTGGTCTCTCTGGGGAAGGAACAGATGTCACAGGTCCGTTACTGTGACTATTCAAATCAAACAGAAAATCACTCTGGCGAGAATGAATATCAAGACAATGAACAACTGTTAACAACAGAAGAATGGCAAGCAAGAAATGTGCATATTGATATCAGTGGGCTTTATGTGAAAACAGATAGTCAAACAATGGATATTTCGGCAGTAGCAATGGCAGGAAAATATACGCAAAGGGGGCAAATTAATGTAAATGGAATCAACTTGATACTGAACAAAGAAATTGCGTTTTAGGTTACAGGTATTTATCTGAAAGGGTTATCCTGGCAAAACAAAAATGAAGGCACCTCAACATTGTAGTTTTAGTAGTTTATAAACCAACACGAAGTAATCAGCCGGATATTGAATCTTTCTACTACATATTTTATAGCACCAAATCTAAGTGTTTATCACAAGAAATTAAAATTAACATGAGTGACCTGAATGTCTGAGTAGGAAGAAGATGGATGGGATAACAGTTGGAAAATTTGGATGAAGGTCACACAATGATCGAGGAAAAAATGTGTCCAATGCTGCACAGCGTATGACCCAGTAATGACCAACACCTGGTTTCAAAAACACACAAGACGAATATACCCATTTAGAAGCTTAGGAGGGGACACAATAAGCAAACCAATTACATAACAATAAACTAATTGAAGCATACAGTTTGTCATTTGAAAACGTATCGAATTGCTAAATGTAGAAGTGACCACCTTTCGGTTATATACAAACTAAAGTTTAAACAGTGGGGAAAAAAAGAAGCCTAATACAGCCCCCACATTGAAATACAGCACCCTCGTAAATGACCTCAACTCTCAGAAAAATTTCGATGATAGAGTGAAAAATTTATAATATTGAAAAATTAGAAAAATATTCTAAATGGAACGACCAAAAAGATGCATTAGTGACATCGACCAACGATATTATTACAAAAGAAAAGTAGACGTAGAAAGAAAAACGAGTGGATCACAGATGAAATTCTGAACATGATAAAACGACGACAGAAAATAATGCCAAGAATGAAACTAAATACAGGAACTCACACAAAAAATAAGGAGCAAATGTATACAGGCTAAAAAGGAACGGCTCGACGAAAAAAGCGCAGAAATAGAATGATTGAGCACGACCAGAAAATGTACTTGAAAAATAAGGGCACTAGCAGGTCAAAACATGCTCACAAAAGGATGAAAAGTATCCAAATAGGGAACACTCGTTTAAGAGAAGTAGGAAATACTTCAGCAGTTGGAATAATCTATAAGAGTATTTTACCATGACAATAGAGTGCAATAGACAATACACAAAAATATCAAGGGAAGGGAAAATATAAAATTCAAATTTGAATCTGCACTGGCAAAACTGAATAGAACAACAGCGGCTGGACTAGACGGCATTGTAATAGAGATTTTGGCTGCCTTAAACGAATTCATCATAGACAAAATCATAGAAATTATAAATGAAAAGTACAACAGTGGTGAATTCTCGAAAGACCTAAGTAAATCAATTTTCGTAGCGCTGCCTAAGAAGCATGGTCAATCAAATAAATGTGAATTCCAGCGAACGTTCAGTTTAATGAGTCACTTGACAAAATTCAACATCCGAATTGTGATGAACAGAGTGTGCAGAAGAATTAAACCAGAACTAGAACAAGATGTGTGTAGTTTTTCAAAAAAGCTGGAACAAGGAACACGATATTTATGCTTAGAAGTTTATCCAAATGAGCAATAGAGAAGCAGAAGGATATGTAGCTGTCATTCATTGACTATACAAATATCTTCGACAAAATACGCAACGAAGAATTATTAAAAACACTTGCCAACCTTGCCGTCTTCTAATCAAGAACATCAGCTGGCAGCAAACTTCCTGCATACGGACAGTAAACGTGTTCAGCTGATACACAAAGACAAGGACGTGTTTCTCACTCGATTTATTTAACCTATACCGTGAAGCCATTCTGAGAGCTCCAAAAGTCCTGCCAAGAATTGTTATTGGCAGCCTAAATTCGAACAATATAATATACACAGATGATACAGTATTGTTAGTAGATACAGGAAAGAAACCAAAATACCTCTTGCATGAAGTAGTTAAAAATGCGAAAAGAAAACGACTACAAAATAACTTAAAGTAAACTGAAGTCATGTCCATCAGTATAATAAGAAGACCAAAATGACAACTAAATTTTATTGATATCAAAACAAACAGGTGCAGAATTTTAAATATCTGTGAAGTGATCTAATAGAGGACGAATAGTGAGATACGGAAATCCGAAGATGTATTACAGTAACTAAATAAAATATTAAGAGACAGAAGAAATAAAACAAGAAAGAGGATTAGGAGCAACAAAGGGATAGGGCGATGTGGAGGATCATGATCGTCTACGCTCTGAAACGTCACATCACAGAAAAACAAAAATATATTTTTTATTTTTACTCAATAAGGCATGATTAGCTCAATATTTCATAGATCATCGCACGCACATATACAAATCACACACACATTTTTGAAAGTGTGATATGTTTCAAAATGATTGCTAAACTCGTTTTTTTCTCTGAATTTATAAAAAGTAATTACTTAGGATCTATAGATAGACCAGGCTTTTAGAAATCCAAGTTTGTTCTAATGTTAGAGGAATCGTACATTCACCAGGTCTACGCAGCGATTTGTTCAATTATTTAAACTTTACAGCACGTTCCCCGCAGACGAATGATTTTAATTATATCGATTCAAGGTCGTTTTTTCCATGGTAAATTTTTTGACAAGTTACATTTCTCTCTGATTAGAATCATCCATATTTACTCCCTTTCCCATTTGTAAGAAGTTTCCACTTAGAAAATTATTCAATATGCTCAACATAGTGAAATAGACATTAAAATCTCTAAACTTAGACTCTTGAAATATATGGCCAACTGATATTTATCCTACATATCTTCATACTTTGCATTCCTTCCTCTTTTGTCTGCAAAAAACACATTCAGTAACTCTTGTCATTGAATTGCTCTTGTGCTTTTTCTTACGCTATCATTTCGTAAATATGGTATATTTCTCGTTTAAATTGCATTCGTGTATATAATTTTCGGATATAAGATATATTAACTAGAGGAAATCATTATATATTTCTATTATATGTCTCTTCGGATAAATAGAACAAAAATGATATCCATAAACAGGTTTTGATATCGATTTAACGAAACTTTATCAGAATTGTTAGTTGCGATTTATAAAACAAAACTGTCAAATACCACATACCAGAGAGAAATAAACACAGAAAGTTAATATGATAAATGAATATTTCACTGCTTTAATATCAGTATATTTTTAACTGCTTGTGTATGAATATTTTCCTAGTTAGGCTTCAAAAAGATGGGTGAACTAAATCATTAAGATTTAAGCGGAAACCACGCTAAGTCAAGCACCAATCTGTAAGAAAATATAGCGGGAAAATCACGATATTCATAGCAATTCTGACAAAATAAATAAAAATAAACTTAAAAGAGACATGCTATTTAAAAATATTATTAGTTACTATTATACGTCTTTAAGTCGTAGATATAACTCTCCGCGGGTTCATTTTATTGATCATCTGTGATCTAACAGCGCTCATCTTTGGAAAGTTAGAAGTGTGCGTTCCTCTCCAGTTTTGAATTAAAATTTATTCTCCAAGTTACTCTCTTGCGCTAAAGAACATTGCAGGTCCTACTATTTTATTAATAATCTTCGAGGAAAAAAGAATCTAATACTGCTTTTCTAAGAAAATCAATGAGAAGTAAACGTAACAGCCTTGACCTGAATTTGAACTTGCTCTGCTAATGCAATTTTCCACACGGATACCCGTTACGCTATCCCCATATTGACTTGATTTTCAGATACTTGTTTACAGCTCCTAAATTCTGAGTTTTTAACATTCGAGTTCCGAATATAATCAGAAAAATGAGTCCGTTTTATTTTTCTGAAATACATTTTAGTTATCTTAAAAGTGGTGCTTACAATTTTACGCTAAGATAAATTAATGAAAAAGAAAGATCCCCAAATGCGTAGGTTGCTATCGGGAGATTCAATGATATTGATGATTCAAATTCATATTATTCTTCTTACTCTATTTTTTTTATTAATGTCTGTACAAGAGTAAATATCATTTTCATCTAGATATAAATAAGAGAATGCGCTTTTGAAACAATAACCTTCCCTTTTTTATTCCATGAAACATACCTTTCTTTTTCTCATGAATAGCTTCAAGAGAATTCATGTTAATGGTAATGATGAGATGGCGGTTTCCATACAGGGCAAATTCGACATACTTTACTCAAACAGCGTTACTATGGGGTTAAATTTATCAAATCATTCTGTTAAAAGAGTTTTTCAGAAAATTAGCTGTCTCAAGGCCACTGATTTTTATCGAAATTTCTCCTATAGATTTTCTTTACTAAGCTTATATTTAATGTCGTGCAAAAATTCAGTCTCTTCATTACATTATTTTCTTTTCTTTATAATATTTTATCCATTTTACTAGTTTTCTCTGTTGATAATCTTAGTATAATGTGTATTCCCGTATTTGGGAATGTGATTTATTTGTTATGTGGAACAGCAGTTTATAATGACTAATAAAGGTTTTTCTTCTTCATGACCTGCAAGTTCGTTTCTTTACAGCCAGTGTTATTAATGACTTTCTGAAAAACGTTCTATATTTTAAATAACATCGTCAAGTCAAAACTTCTCAGATCTGAACAAGTCAAATGTAATTTCTAAGTCATGAATTACGTCGAACATATTTACTCGTGTCTAAATATCAGCGATATTTTTTTTTAATCATATCACCCCAAGCAAGACGGTAATGCCACTGAAGCGCAGGGGGCTACGTAAGAATGAAAAGATTGGAAAAGAGAAAGCCAGGAACCACATCCTAAACAGGGAACAAGGGATGAGCCTCTACACCTGTTCAATAGACGTGGGTAAACTATCGCCCGGTTCACACGCCACTTAGTTCCTATTAGTCGGTATATTTTAATTTTAGGGTAAATCCCTTGTTGCGTTTTTAAGAATGATTATGACTGAATATGAATACGACGGTTTTGATCTAGCTTTTTTTTAAATATTTTAAAATCTGTTCTATCGTGATTTCTTTTTTCCCCCTTATTTTGTGTATTTCCCCCTTCTGTTAGGTTTATCTAATTTTTGCATGTTTCTATATACATATTTTTTAATTTTAGTATTTTTAATTATTTTAACAACATTTTTTAAATTAGCATTAATCTTTAAAATAATAGTAAAAGTCATTATTTTCTCAAATTCTATTAAAATTATGATGTACATTTTTTGTACCGTGAATATGTCCCAGTATATTTGAAATGAAATTTCATACTTAAATTTTTACCATATTTTTTGTAAGAGAACAGTTAGGTAGCTTTAGACACATTTGAGTCAACATTTATTTCTCGTGATATTGTACTTCCTTTTATTGTAACTTTTTTTCCTTTTGTCCTTTTTTCTCGTTCTTGATTTCCATTCAATTTTTTCTGTTTCCCTGTTTTTCTATTTTCTCTTTTTTTAACGTCTATCTTTTCTTTATCCTTGATTTCCTCTTTCTTTGGGTTTTTTTTCGAATGAGCGAGAAATTTTCGTAAATAACCGTTACAAATGTCTATTCTAATATGGACATGTGAGCATCTATGTAAAATAAAAGAAAAGAAAAACAAATTGATGTGGATATTTTGAGAACCAACTGTGGTACTATTTGGGTCTGACGAGCCGCGATAAAAATATCAGGGCTCGGCGAAATATGTATTACCCACTGTAATAATTTTCAGTTTTTTATAAATTATATATATATATATATATATATATATATATATATATATATATATATAAATGCAAAGATGATGTTCTTTAATATATACACATTATGGAGAGAGAAATTTGTAAAAAGCATATAAATGTAAAAACGTTGTATCTTTTTCTCTTTCCATTAGAGAAACTATGATCTAGAACCAGATTGAAAGTAGTGATGGCTCATGATTTGGATTTGTTCAACCTATACAGCGAGAATATTTTGAGGAACCTACAGGACACGCCAGGATTTGTTATTGGAGACCCCAACCTGAACAACATAAGGTATGCGGACGATACAGTACTGATTGTGGACACGGAAAGAAAACTACAAGACATCATACAGAAAGTAGCAGTGGAGAGTGGCAAGAAGGGACTACAAATAAACTTTAAGAAAACTGAGTGCATGGTCATCAGCAAAAGATACAACCCAAAATACCAAATACAGGTGGGGGTAAACAGAATCAAGCAAGTACTAAAATTTAAGTACCTAGGAAGTGTTCTAACAGGAGATGGAAAGTGTGACACGGAGATCCGAAGGCGAATTGGCATGGCAAAGGACGCGTTCCAGAAGATGAGCAAAATACTAACACACAGGAAAATCTCAATAGAAACGAAGAAAAGAGTGCTAGACTGCTACGTGATATCGGTTCTTCAATACGGCAGTGAATGCTGGACAATATCATCGAAAATGAGGACAAAACTGGGAGCGGCTGAAATATGGTTCTACAGAAGGATGCTACGGATATCGTGAACTGAGCATGCAGCCAACTATGAGGTGTTGGAAAGAATGGCAACAAAAAGGAAATTGATGCTGACCATCAGGAAGAGACAACTGAAGTTCCTGGGACATGCAATGAGGAAAGAGAGCCTGGAGAACCTGATACTAACTGGTCAGATAGAAGGATGGCGAGACAGGGGAAGGTAGCGGATAACATATTTGTAGGGTCTGATCAGGTGAATGAAGGAACTAGGGTTGCCAAGAGCAACAGGAGCAAACATACTAAGAGCCACAAGGGATAGGTAGACGTGGAGAGCCATGATCGCCTCCGTCCTGAAAGGACAGGGCACATAGAAGAAGATTGTTGGTATATCCCGAAACTTCAAGCTTCCTTTCAAGCATCAAATTATCACTTTCAGTTTCTTTGATGAAGATATATTTGAAATCCATGTAAAATAGTTTGTATCTAATCTACTCTCATTTAAAATGCTAAAATCAATAAATAATTAAATAATTATCACTCTTCATTTCATTAAAATGTAAAAATCAATGCTCATTGTTTACGTAAATATTGAAATATCTCTACTAAACACAAATAAATACACTTAGGTATATAAAACTGAAAAATCTGGTAATATGGATTTAATTTTGAGGGAGATTCTTCAGTAAAGACTTAAGCATATTATACACTTTTTTTCTGCAATGTCAACTGATTTTACTGTTTTTCAAACACCGACGTAACTGGGACTTTTGCATATATTTTTATATTTTATTTACTTATATTTTAACACAGCCATTTATATTCATTATATTGCTCGTTCACGAAAGATCCCTCTAACGTGAGCTTTTGAAAAAGGATAAAATGAGTAAATTGCCTGATGAAACAACAAGGCTGAAAACTAGGTTGCGAAATGATTTTTTCTAATTATATATATATATATATATATATATATATATATATATATATATATATCTAGTATTTGAAAGATACAGAGAATCTGTCTATATTTTAATTTTGTAAGTCTTATACATTTATGGATCCATGCATTAATAACTCTAAAATTTGCAATTTCTGATTAAAGTACGCGCCTCTCATAGGTAATTTCTAGTATTATTAACAATCATATTTCTTCCATCAGTATTATTACATACATATTATATCTGTTGTTTTCACTGGATACAAAATATATCTACGTCCAAAAGTTTGTGTGTCCATTAATAGACTAAGGTTACAATTATTATTTTAGGATATTGATCTGTATTTTCTATTTTCTTCATTTTTGTAGATGTAAACAAACAGTTATAATTTTGCATATTTCAACCAGCATTAACCATTTTCACTTCATCATTTTAGTATTGTTTGGAAAATAAAAAGTATTTAGTTATATATCAATATAAACTTTGAGATTTATTACCCATTTTTATCCTGTTTTGAACGTCTCATAATTTTGTTTGCAATGCATACAAAATATTAGTATAATTTAATCCGTGATTATCGGAATTAGTTTTATGATTTTATTATTAAATATATTCAATTTCCAATATTCAAATCTGAAGAATATTGTGATTAATGTATTCTTTTTGTGATTAGTGAGTAAGCTCAAACGATTGTAATTTGTTTGAAATTGATGTTGAAATATATCTTTGAAATATCTACGATTCACTTTTCACATTTCCAATAAATAATTTTGTTTTCAGTGCAAAATTGATTAATATTGATTGGTTTATTTTGCAGTTACTTTCCACAATATGAGGTTCGATGTCCATGCATGTTATAAAGTGTTGAGCGATACTATGATGAGCGACGAATCAAGAAGTACAACTTATAATCACGTCTATGTCAGCTGTTTTGGTATTTACTGCTTAACAACCGTTTACAATTTTTTAAAGCAAGAAAATATATTTTGACAGTTAACCCCTACTTTGGAGGACAAGATTTGTATTCATACTTCTCTGGAAGGTTATTTGCGATTCCATGATTAATATGAATCTAAATTGAATTAGAACTCAACTAACGCATTCTCAATACTGAGCCGTTAACCAAAATAATTTATTCCGGTTCTAAAAAGGGGTCTGCAGTTTTCATTTACCTTCATTTCTTTTCTCTTGTCATTTCTACGGTAAAAATAAATAAATAAAGTTGGTGTTCTTGTCCGGCAAGAAACAATAATATAGATGGCAAGGATCTCCCGAAGAAGAAAAATAGCGTAAAAAAATTAACACAGTGATTCTGAACTAGGTAGAAACGTAATCACAGTGATTCTGGATTAGGTAGAAACCTAATTACAAGCGTGAAAAATATGCGGAAATTGTTGATAACCTGGTGAAGATCATCGCCAAAATGGGCTGCAGAATTTCCCCCAAATTTCATATCTTTGTTGTTCTTTTTCATAGATTTCAGATGAATATACTAAGAATAGAAAGGTGGGCTTTTCCATCAGTATGCACTTGATTTTAAAGGCCGCTACCAAGGATCGTATACTCAAGACTTGATGGGATTATTTTGTTGGTGGTGGGCTCATTCGTGAATGTAGTTTACAATATTAGCGTAAATCATGAAATAGTTTTCGTTTCCAGATCGGTTTTATTGGAAAGGCACAAAACCTTTGTGGTAAATTTAGCTACGGGTCTCAATTCTCCCAGGCTGTATATTTTTTTCCAGCTTGAAATTAAAATAATAGCAGTTATCCATTTCGACTGAGTTTCGGGCACATCGATGATGAAGGGGCGAGAACTAACTCTCTCTTACTGCTGGCCTGTCTTTACCCAGTAGATTAGATAGCCCAAGACAGGTAGCCTAAGTCGAGGTTAAACAATTTGTCACAAAAGAATTACAATAATATGCATAAGTTTATTTTACACAGGTTTAATCATTTCGGTTACTTTTCTCGGCAAAAATAAAAACCACTACTGTTGTTTTCGTTACATTTATTTATCAATCTATTAATTTATTGAGAAATATATGAATAAGTTTATTATTCCCTCAATTATAGATTAAGTGATAGGACAGACTTAGTTTTATAGTTTAGGTTACAACCATTTTAGCGATGCTGATTCATCTCCGAATAAGTGAGAGTCACACTTTGGCATGGATCAGCCTATAAAAACGTATATTGGCCGAAGTTCGTCAGTGATAAATGTTGTGCATTCTGCCGGAATTGGGAAAAGAGCGGTTTTTTGGGGTTTTTTTTATATATATAATATTTTTATATTATAATTTATCTCCTCATTTCGTATAACAATAGATAAGTGACCTGATACGATTTATACAGTATGTATCTATGAAAATATGTATTTATTTAAGACGTTGTGCATTCTGCCGGAATCGGAAAAAGCGTTTTTTTTTTGTTTTTTTTTTATATATATAATATTTTTATATCATCATTTATCTACTCGTTTCGTATAACAATAGATAAGTGACCTTATACTTTTTAGACAGTATGTATCTATGGAAATATGTATTTAATCAGAATGATCAAAACACAAACAACTATTTAGATGATACAGTCTAATATATTTTCGACAAGAATTCATAAAAAGTAGCCCAACAATATTATATAAAAAAATAATTCTGATATTGTTATTGAGCTTTCATTGTATTACGTAACTAATGGCGGAAATCATGATCCTGCTTTCTTAACCGCAACTGAAATGCTTGCATTTAACTTTTGAATTCTTCGGTTTGAATTATGGAACAGTTTATCATCTCTAGCCAAAACACAAAATTATATATATATATATATATATATATATATATATATATATATATATATATATATATATATATTTGTATATCATTCATTCAGTGGAAATAAACCTTAGAATTTATGATGAAGCTATAACTTCATACCATCGATCTTTTCTATAATGGCCGTATCAAATGAGCTTAAATAATAGTATGTTTTCCCCGATTGGCTAAATATACTTCTACCCAGACAAGCCCATACATAATTCTGCAAAATAATGCTAAGAATCAATTCTTTTAATTGATAGAAACATCATAACAAACTGAGAGTTTCATATAATTTCATTGTGCGTGCCAGACCAAATAATACGATCAGAGAAATTACAGAAGTTTAATGATGCAAATAATCCAATCATTAAGAAAATGTGGATGTTTCATTTGTTTTACAAACTTTCACAATCGTTGGATTGGGTGGGATATTTTTGCAGTAATTTTTGTTTTCAATTGCAGAACATAGACAAAATTGTCGACAGTCCTGTCCCCTCTGGATATACTGAAATGCTAATGTTAACTCCACTAAAACAAACAACTTTGTTATAATAAATCATTACATAAATTGATTCAACATTATATAAATTGATATTATAAATTGACATTATATAAATTGATATAACAATATATAAATTGATAAATTGATATTTAATAATAATTTTAATAATCTATATCCAATTTTCTCAAATATATTTGGTGGGCAATTTTTCATGTAGAGAATTTTACTATATATATATATATATATATATATATATATATATATATTATCATACAGATAAATATTTAAGTAATACTTCGAGCTATAATCAGATGAAATTCATATGAGTGAACGTACATAAATGGAAAAAAACTGCCTATAGATTAATCAATATTTGCCTATAAAATAATTATTAAATTATTCATCTCAAAAAATGAGCTCTAAATTATTCCTTATTATATATTTGTTAATATGTTAGTGAGTTTTCTGTCATACGTGATACGCGTTTTGGCTAAAATGAATCGAAAAAGACATGACTGACTGGACAGAAGATTATACCGAAGTAGGTTGCCATTACTTCCTACAGCAGAGTTTTTGCCTGCCTAGTCCATAAAACACAATCACTCCTGTTATTTAGTTCATGCCTAGGAAAAAGACTGATTAATGCCTTCTTCCAATGTTATTTGCGTGTAAGGGAATGCAACAAATTAAATTGAATTTTTTAATTGCTCATTCTGAGCCGATATCCACTGCACCACACACGCACATTTATTGAACATTATTATATATGACTTAATATTATACATATATACATAAATCTAACTTAAGGTATCCGATAACCCTCTGTCGAAGTTGAAGGGGAATAGCATAAACCCACGGATAACGTGGAAACTGATAGGTACTGTGCATACTCGGAGTTTCCTAAGTGACTTATATCATTTTTGTAACAGAAGAAAATAAGATTTTGAAATTTCGACATCAGAAGCTACTTATGAATAAACGTAAAGAAATCATTAGTATGTGTCTTCAACGTAATAAATCTAAATTTCAATAATTATCTTTTTTTCCATTTATTCCTGAATGAATTTGCCTTTAAATAAATAAGTTTTTAAATTTGGTAAATCAGTAAGCATTTCACGTCTACCAACCATTAATAATACATAGGTCAAATCATATGACTCCTACTACTAATAGGTAATTTAACACTACGATTCCTCTCGGCTTAACCCTATATCAAACAACATTCCCCATCGCTTTCTTTACTAGCTTCTGGTTCCGACATCATAATTTTTCTCCATTCTTTCATTAAAGTGGGTCGAGAATGCATAACTCGAACTGACATGTTGAAATATCTATATCCACTAAATACGATCTTTGCAGATATATATATATATATATATATATATATATATATATATATATATATATATATATGGAGGTTGTGTAGGGGTGCGGGTGGGAGTGTGTATGTGTTTGTGTGTGTACGCCAATTGAAAATATATGAAACGTCACATAAAAATAATGTGCATAGAATTAGTGATCATTAGGCATATTGCGATCGATGAATAAGTTCCTTAGTGAGCTGCAAGATCTTACACAATGGAATCTATGTATTAGGAAAAAATATTTTTTATTGAATAAATAATTAAACCTTCGTTAATGAACTATGAAGAAGAGTGTGATAATCAAACTATAATTCCTTTTTACGTATCAAAAATTATACAGCACATGAAGAATATTAAGTATATAAAATAGAATATGAGACATTTTTGTCGTTTATCTAAGTATATATTGGATGGGTCATAGGGCTGAATTATGTGGTACACAGTGACCGTCGTATTCATTATTCAGTCGTATTTCCACGCTGATTTTAGATGAGGCACTAGCCCGAATGTATATATGTGGAACTCACTATTCAGTCGTTTTTATAAGTTTAACTAAGATGAGGCACATAGCCTAATGTATTGGGTGATTCAGTAAATAGTGAATTCTCATTTAGTCGTCTTGTAAGTATATTTTAATGGGGAAAGGGCAGAACTATAACGAACCCAGTGAGGTTTAAGCTGATTATTCAATTGTCTTTCTAAGTCCAGCTTATATGAGGCACATGACCGAATGCATAGAGTACCCAGTGAAAAGAAAAGTCACGATGCGAATGTCTTTCTAAGAATATGTTAGATGAGGCCCAGAAATTAAATAAATATATAATTCCCAGTGACAGTCAAACTCACTATGCTGTTTTTTATGTGCAGTTTTGATGATGAACAAGACCTAATGTATGGGACACACATGAAGAATGAACACATTATTCAGTTGTACTTCTAAGTATAGATTATATAAGATGCAAAGGGGAATATATTTGGCACTAAATGAAGAGTAACCTTACTATGCATCCGTCTTTCAAAGTATGCATTATATGAGGGGTGAAATATGTGGCACCCAATGAGGGTCGGTCTCACTATTCAATCGTTGTTCTAAGTATAGAGTAGATGAGGCAAAAAGCCGAAATATATGATACCCAGTGAGCGTCGAACTTACTATTAAGTGCTCTATGTAAATGAGTTTTAGATAAGGCAGATGGTCGAATATTTAAGGCACACATTAAAGTGTGATCTCAATATTCAATATTCTTTCTGAGTATAACTTAGATGAATCATAGAGCCAAAGTATGTGGAACCCAGTATGGTCGTACTCGCTATTAAGTCGTATTTCTACTTTTATTTTAGATGAAGCACAAGGCAGTGAGTATTGGACGATCAGTGAGAACTGAATTCACTATTCAACTGTCTTTTTAAGTGTAGCTTAGATGAGGCACTAAGTTAAAAATGTGTGCACCACCCATTGACGAGTGAACATTCTACAAAATCGTCTATGTAATGTAGGTTAAATGAAGCACAATGAAGAACCCACAAAAAATCCAGTAGTGGTCGAACTCACTATTCAGTCGTAAATGAATACTTAGATACATTAGGTATTATAAACGACTCTCTTACGTTCTTATCATCTATTAACCTGAGTATACTTTTGCGATATTGCCAGGAGCATGTTCACGAGGACAACATACCGTTTGTGTCTAGCCATGAATTCTGGGAGGCGGCAACACCTGTTTTCATATTCAAAATCATTGAATAAAATAAATAAAATGTATAATTAAATTTTATGTTGCCAATTTGCTGTCTGAAGATGTTATATCTAATGGAACATTTAATATCGTTTTCTTTTTCTAATTTGTTGCAGCATCCACTTTTCATAGGCAGTTTTTATATAATTTATCGAAATAAATTATTAGAGCTAATTCTTACCTTCCGTCATATGATTTTCCCCTCACATCAAAATTTTCATGATGCCAAAATTCTTAAAACTACCTACAGTCTAATATTCCAAACCATTTCATTTTTTCAGCACTTACATTTTACCAACATTGTGTGATTTATCACACAATTGTATAATTGTCATTCCTCATGAAGCAATGAATAGTTTGTAGTCAAATCTTTGATTAAAAAAAGAAACAACAGAGTAAATAATATACCTATTATTTTGATTGAGTCCGATCAGTGATATTGTCACTATTAATTTGATATTATTTAATTTAACAGTAAGAAATACTTATAACCACCAACTTGGAAATAGTTATCACATCATTAAATTTTGATCAACAGAAACGTTCTGTTAAAAATAATGATTAAATGAAGGACACCAGCGAAGAGACTCAGTGTTGTCATGCTTTTTTGCTGAAGATCACCAAGTCTTAAGAGCCCCCTCAATGAAACATTAGTAAGTGAAATGTATAATATCAATGTAGGTAAAGATGAATAGCTAAATGATAAATGTCCTGGAATAGAGAGATTGAGTAAGACTTATAAAAAAAACGAAAAATACCTCACAGTTTAACACAGGAAATTTGAATTAAGAAAGTTTCGTTCTTCAATTCTTGCTTTTCCCAAAAATCAACATCAAGTTAAGCTGCTAGGTGAATTTCGATTCAAAGAACAGACCATAGCGGGGAGGGGTAACTAATGACTGCTGATACTTTGGCCAGGATAGCTTCGCATAACAGAATAAATAAATAAATAAAAATTTCAAACTTTTTTCTTCCCAAATGAAGCATGAACGCCAAAAAGGAAAAAAAACAAAAAACGAAAAATACAGATATATATATAAAAAAAGAAAAAAATAAGAAAAATACCTCACAGTTTAAGACAGGAAATTTGAATTAAGAAAGTTTCATTCTTCAATTCTTGCTTTTCCCAAAAATCAACATTAAGTTAAGCTGCTAGGTGAATTTCGATTCAAAGAACAGACCGTAGCGGGGAGGGGTAAATGAGACATGCATAAAACAAAAGAGAACTAACAGGAAAAAAAGACCTACTCCTAAACAGGATATATAAAATACCAGGATGGAACACTCATATTAGAGATATAGGAAATATTTCAGCAGAGAATCACTCCCTTGGCAATAGAGAGCAACTAAGAATACACAGAAACACCAACATGTCAATAGAATAAAAATCGGAAGCGGAACCTGCACTGGGCAAACAAAGTGCAAACAATCTAGTAACAAATCAGCTAGTGTAAATGTGTTCTCTTCTGAACTTTTCAACCTGTACAGTGAGACAATTCTGAGATCGCTAGATGTTTTACTAGGTTTAATCTTTATTGGCCTAAATCTGAACAATATAAGATAAGCAGAGGACATAGTGCTGATAGTATACACGAAAATTAAAATAAATACCTTTTACGTGAAGGAGTTTCAGAAAGAGAAATGAAACGGCAGAATATAAACAAGAATATTGAATTCATTTTAACAGTTAAAACGAATAAATTAAAATTCCAAATCCAATAGTAAAATCAAGCAGGTAGTGAAATTTACTATTTCGGAAGTGTCTAATACAGAAAGGAAAATGCGACACTGAGATTTGAAACAGCATTGTTGCGACCAAGGATATATTTCAGAAGGCTGCATAATGTATTGAGAGACAGAACGATTCTGGTGGAAAAAGGACGTCATTACTAGACTGTTATAGGATATCAATCCCTCAGTATGGCATCGAATGCTCGATTATCGCATCAAAGATGATGGAAAGATTTAAAGCAACCGAAATATGCTTGTACAGAAGGATGCTAAAGGGACCATGGACAGAATATGTGAGCAATGACGGGTTTTCGAGAGGTTTAACAAAAAAATGAAACTGATACTTAATATGAAGTAAACACAGCTGAAGCTTGTAAGACATGTAGTGAAAAGGACGGTTTGAAGAAATGGATGCTCACGTGACAGATATAAGAAAACAGAGACAAAGGAAAGCAACGCCTTATATACTTTACGGAATTGTGCTTATGGATGGCGGTGTAGATTTTAAGCGTTATAACAGAAGACGAGATTTTAAGAGATACAAGGAACAGGGAAATGTATCGGGCCATATCCGCCTACGTCCTAAACGGACACGCACAAAGAAGAAGAAGAAGAAGAAGAAGAAGAAGAAGAAGAAGAAGAAGAAGAAAGATGAGTATTGACGGGTCCTCTTCTTGAAGAATTTAATCTAATATTTCTCATAAAATTATTGACAGGATAGTTTTCAATTTTCTGGTTCTACTGTAATACGCAGGAATTATGAATGATTCGAATCTGTCAATATGATATGGGGCGTCCAAGATATAATTGTCTGAATTAATGGAAGTAAACAATGAAGAACATCTTAATGTTATCTATGGAAATTGCGATACGAATGCGATATGTCTTACTAAGTTGGGTCTCTTGTAAATATGATGTGCAGTGAAAAATATAAAATAACCGACAGATCTGCATAAAACATGCTGAGCTTTATCAATACTGGAAATGGCTGCTTGAGAAGCTACAAGGGTGACATGTCAACAAAACATTATTTTTCTTAAAATCATGGCAAATGGTGAAAGATCATCCCAGGGGAGATAAAATGGGTCAAGCATTTTCTAGCGACTTTATGAACAGACCTCACTAATTAGTTCGTCTTCTGAAAATGAGCGAGTTCGTGTCCCAATAGACGTTCAAATTAAAACTAAACTCGAGTACCTTAATGTGTTTTGAAAAATTATACTGCAAATCAGGTTTACCCAAATCGTCGCTAATGAAGAAGTTAATTCTTATGACGCTTGGTATATTTTAATTTAAATTATTAGTTACATTTTCAATGTTGTACACCGCAAACGTTGGTTACTCCGTATTTCATTGTTTTAATTTCCAAATTCTGATCTAAGTTTTTGGTTGTTAGTAAATGAAAGGCACAAAATGGCTATTTTTAACTAAATAATTTCATTAAAAGTCAAAAGGAAAAAAATGACTACAAAAACATAATATCGAAATGTGTGCATAAATTAAGTAAGAACTACTTATTTGAGGGAATATAAAACATCTGTATTTAGATATTAATTAAAAACATAGTTGTAGTTTTAATTAAACTTTAGAATACCTAATGTAATATCACCTAGAAACACACACAAACACAAACATCTTATTGCCAACATGGAAAGAGTTCTATGACTTAATTCTTACGTGTTTTCTCGTAATGTAAAAATATACATTTCGTTTATATTTTAACAAAATATAATACATGATTTATTTCATAACCTAATTAATTGTTCCTATACTAGTAAAATTAGATGTTAACATCAGTTAAAATCTGAACTTCTTACAAACCTGTAGTTCTTGTTACGGTCACGAATATAATTCATGAAATAATCCATCCCCGAAATGTACATTATTCCCATATTTTCTTTAACATTATGCTATCTGGTATAATTTTAAATTATTCATGATTTGACTTTAGAGGATTTTCCGATACAGTTTTCAATAACGTTCGTGACACTCGGCCAATATAAAATGTTTTTTAATGTTATTTGACTGACTAATGCTGATACTGCTTGATTTAATTCGGTCAAAGTTTATCTGCGAAAAATTATATGAACTAAACGCAGATTTGATTATTTTTATTTCTAATACATAATCATTACTCGGGTATTCAAGATAAAATAAGTTATCTTAAATGAATCAGTTTGATTTACATAAATATATGATGCTGATTTTTGTTTAATCTACAAAGTGTTTGCGTACGAGAACGATGAATATATCACTTATAAAGAAAAGGCAATATTTTTCTATTTCAATTAAGTAGGAATTATTTTCTTATTTCAATAATAGCTTTTGTTTTTCATGCCTCCACAGGAAGTCCCGCAGTCTAGTATTTATGAAGGGAGAGAGTTCATCCCAATTTTGATAGGGAATCATAATATCAACCCCCTAGAATCTTAACTTCGTAGGAGTCTCAAGAAAATAGTTTTTTATATATTAAATTTCTCAGGTTGCACTGTTCTTTTAAGACAAAAAAGTTTCAAAAAATTCATCCAGAGAAATATTTTTTATAGATAGTATACAAATACTTTGTGTGGTTTGCCTCCGCTTGAATTGTTTAATTTATAGAGAGAAAGAACCGTTTCTATTATATTACAATTGGATATGTATTTAGAACTTGTCTGACTAGTTTTATCAAGTTAGCAACAGAACAACTTTGAGAACTTTTAATCAAATGTGGTCTCAATACATTTTACGTTTAGGATTTACAACTATTAAATCAGTTGCTTTCTTTTTCACTTCGAACGGTGCATTTAGGAAGCCCTTTTCAGCCTTGTCACATAGTCGTTTCATAATTCGGTTGAGATGTGTTTTATACTTAAATTGTTGACACTTTATCATATATAGCATGTTTCCAACTATTTCTTCGATCGTTCCCATCTCACAAAATGATTTGTTGCCTTTGAAAATTCGGAAAGGAACATTTTCTCCGGTGTTATAACATCTTGTAGGTACGATGCTAGTTCTTTCTGGCTTCGTTTGTTTCGGAAGTAATTTATCATAATCGAACCGGATGCGACATGCGAATATCAACTCGTCTAGAGATTGTGAAGCTGGTGTTTAGTTATTAGCTGTAACTCTTTATACTTGAATAACTTATTCAAGGGCTTTTTTCAGTTGGTGTAGTCATAGTTTATTTTTAATATGTCTTCCTTCAACGTATCCACAAAAGCCTGACATTTAGACCTCTGATGATAGGGAACGGTAGTAATGTGTTCGATTTGAAAAGTTTCACAGAAGTCTCTCAATTTTCCCGACGTAAACTGACATCCATTATCGACACTAAGATGTATACTACTCTGAATATGGGGAACAGCGCATATAGAGATATTATAGCAATATTTTAGTTGAGTTTTTACATCTGTGTTCTTTGGACAACATCTAGATTATTGTCTACTCCAATGCTGTAGTAATATCCATCTAGAGGGCGTAGGAAATCAATGTACATTCTAGACCAAGTACGGTCTATTTTGGCGTAGTGACTGATTTTAATTGGAGGTGCCTTCACAGCCAAAGAATAGTCTTTACTTTATTTGATAGCGTTTTCTATATTTTGTCCATTTCTTTCAATAAACATAGCTACGCATCAAAATATTCATTTTAGGACTCCCTAGATGGCCAGCGGGAAAATCATTGAAAATATGGTTCTGGAGTATCGCCGGAATCAAAACGCGTTCCCTGTATAATAACCTTTCGTCGCATATATAGAAAATGAACGTAGTTCGCTGTTATTATTTAACAACTTTCGATTTTGTTTGCTAGATAGGCTCATCGTGGAGTGCCTCCTTATTTGTTCAAGCCTCACTGAAATTTCCTGATTGTATTGCAAAGGATAGTTTTTAATTCTCATTCAGACTGAAAGGATACTTGCACTGTATCTTCCACTGGATTTTTGGACTTGGGAATTAGCCATAACAATTTATCCTCACGGCTGAACATTTTTGATGGCACGTAATCTATTTTAAAATTGTAATTTAGCAGGATTGTATTCCATCTCTGAAGTTTGTGGGCTGTGTGAGTAGGCAGACATTTCTTTGAGCCAAAAACGGTGAGTATTTGGCTTGTGGTCTGTTTGTAGAGTGAAATGTCGACCGTAAATGTAGCGGTGGAAATTCTTGGATTTTATGCTGACTGGACTAATAATAATTCCTAGATAGGATTCCTTCAGGTCTTTTTTCAGATTTTCAGCTTATGCATTCCAATTATTTTTTGCTGTAAAAAATTACAGGCAAATCTCAAATCCAGAATTGAGTCATCCAATCAGTGACAAACAAATTGTTTGTTTATTTCAGGACGAACAATTTTAATTTAATTTTCTTCCCGTTGAACGTTCTATTAAAAAACAATTCTCCTTGGCAATTAATTTTTTCTCCTTTGACACATCTTGCAATCTTGCTAGATTTTCTCATGGTATTCTTGGGAAAACATTTCCATTTTTTGCAAATTTATTATTGTCAAATGAGATACTCAGTTTAGATTAAATTTTACACTTTTGTTTAACATTTATAAACGCATGAACATTCCTATATTAGCACACTTTAGACCTTCCGACTTTGTATTTTTTATGCAGTTATTAGATTTAATTTTAGATCGCCAATGCGAGATTTTGTGTACTTCTCTAATACATATGTAACATTTTTTTTGTTTTTGAAAAACCAATCTTTGTACTAGTGTATGGCTCCACATACGTAATATGGATTAAGAGACAAATTATTTTGATTTTTTTATTTCCTCAGTTTTAAAAGATTTTGTTTATTTCTGTTTGCAGCGCACTTTTTGACGTGATCTTTACTCGATACTTCGATATTTTTAGAATCCTCTTTACACTGATATATCTCTGATATTCTTCAGCAATATTCTGTTTAGTATTTGTTTAGTATTCTTTGCCTAATTTTTGCAACTTTTGTTGAACTTGTCCTTGCACGAATATTAAACATTTGAAGTTATTCGGATTTAGCTCCATTAGTCTAAAATAATCGCAGTGCATATTTACTACTAATGCAAAAGTGGTGTAATCTTCCCATTCTTTCCTAGTTAGATTGAGACATTTCCATCTCTTATGAAAAAAATATCTTTTGACTGGAAAGGCTCATGAGTAATTTCACTGCATTGGTGAATGTCATATAACTAGTCTTACGCAAAATAATGTAGATTACGAAGTGTCTATGCTCAGTTATGCCACGTTTCTTCAGAAGAAACCTACTTTTTTCGAGACACTCAAATTTGCACAATCTGTCGTATATAAGCACTCATATCTACTAAATTATGACACAAAATTATGGTTTCCTCGAGAACGATTGAAAAATTTATCTCGTTTCAAATAGTGGTTTACGAAAAAGAAAATTTGTTTTCGATAGAATTACTGCGGTTTGTCATTTTAAAAACTTACTTTTATAACCCCAGATGTCCCTCTTGAGTTTTCTTCTCGGTTTCCAGAAATATATTGCCAATTTTTCTTTGATAGAGACATAGATTTTGTCGCCTTAGCTTTTTATACACGCATAAAGTTTGTTGGTTCTCAATTTTATTCTAAAGACTAATATATCATTTTATGTTTTTTAAGATTTTTTATCATAAATGTAACATTGTTCTTAGGGAAATTGAAAATATTTCAACAACAGACATTTTAGTATCACTGGGTAGTTGTCCTTCATATTAATTGGAAGAAGTTCACTTTGTCTTCGGTTTAATGATAATTAACAATTTAATAGTGTCAGAAGAATTTATTTAAAATTTGTTGAAGGAAGATTTGTGCATGGAATCAATTATATTTTAATGATTTACTGTGTGGATATATATATATTTATATATATATATGTGTGTGTGTGTGTGTGTGTGTGTGTGTGTGTGTGTGTGTGTGTGTGTGTGTGTGTTAAAGACAGTATCCCTTACTGGGTCCATTGAATACAACTGCAACTTTCAGACTAGATTATCTGCATACCATGCTTAAAACAATAAATTTTAGAGAGGACGGTGAGGTAGGATGTCATAATTAGCTGATTTTTGGTTCTTATTATTACATTTCAGAAGATTTACATTACGTCATATCGAAAACAGTATACACCAACAAACAAAATATTTAAAAAATTATATACAAGCTTGCAAATCCGAGCTAGTTTTTCTCCGTACAGGACAAAAATCTTTTATCACTCACACACACACACACACACACACACACACACACACACACACACACACACACACACACACACACACGTGTGCACACGCACATGCATACGCATGCACGCAGGCACATACACACACACACACACACGTGTATGAACATTTTCCTAAGCCGATTTAACGATTATTCAGAATGGTAGATAACATAAATATACTGTATTATTATAAAAACAGAATATCTTCTCCAACATCAGTACCCATCAAAAAATACTAATAGATGAAACTCACACACATATATCCACACTCTCAGACACACACATTTGTATAAATACACACACACACACACACACACACACACACACACACACACACACACACATATATATATATATATATATATATATATATATATATATATATATAATACCAAGGAATAATATGATTTTTAATGAATACTAAAAAACAGAAAACAAAACAACGGTTTTCGCGCAGACCTCATAAAGGTTTTAATTTCTGGGATTATCTAAATTGTGATTAAGAGATGAAATGATAATTGACGGGGAAATCGTTCAAGGAAAACTAGAGCCCAATCGCAATCAGACACAAAAGACATTCTCTCTGCTTACAAAGAAAAGGTCTTTGAGATCTGATGTATATTGATTCTAGCAAATTTAGATGAAAGGGAGAGTGGGACCTCGATAAAATTGTAAAGTTCTCCCCACACAATCCTAACAGACAATCCCTGCTATTTATTACATGCTGTGTTATTGACGACCCGGAAGTATTCACTGTTTGACCACTACTAGCGGCAAAAATTTCCTCATTCTTTTAAATTATGTTCATCGGTCCTTACAATTTACGATTGAGAAGGAATCAAATTGCTGTCTTTCTTTTTTAGGACGTTCTTGTACTGGCTTTTTGACTTCAGTATTTAGAAATGATAATTTTACTAGATTATATATATGTTGGGATTAATTCTGCCCACGTCAACGTAAAATTAATTTAATTAAATCTTTGATTTATAGGGGTTTGAAAATTTGTTCCAGTTCCTTTCTTCACAGTGAAATAGACTTCATTAAGATAACACTTTGCAGAAATGGATATCCTTTGGATATTTTGCATTCCGTTATGTCTCATGTCATCGAAAATTTTTATAAGGTTAAGTCACAAGTAGTTAAAAAATATTCCAATTTCCTTACGACTACCTTACCTTGAAACAGACGATGAGGTTTTAGCGAGGTGGATTTCTCAGTCTGTTGGCCAAGTGTATATTTCTGCCAATGTTCATGTAATATTTTATATACGGCAATTTCTTTCCTCCATTCGTAAGGATGTTTTAACTCCGCTTTATATAGTTCTGTTGTTTACCAATTTCAGTGTTGTTGCTGATGCAACTACATAGGTAGAACGTCCCTGCGTTTGGATTAAAGTGTTAAAGAGCATTTAACTCACAGGATTTTCGACTCAGCCGCTATTATTAGTCAATATGTGTATACCTCCGGATCGTCAATAGCACAGCGTGTATTGAATAGCAGGAAATGTGTCGTAGGATTGACTGGTAAGAACGTTACAATTTTATCAAGATCCCACACTCTCATTCATCATAAGGCGCAGCAGTCCATATATATATCGGATCCCGAAGTCCTTTTCTTTGTAAGCAGTGAGAATGCCTTTTGTGTCTGAGTGTGATTGTACTCTAGTTTTCATTAATTTATTTTTCTAAATTCTCATTTCATCTTTTAATCACGATTTAGATAAATGTCTGGGCCCAACCGGTTGTGTTTTTCTTGTCTTAGTTTTTAGTATGTCATGGAATATCCTATTATCCCTTGCTATTATAAAATTCTGCCATGTGAAGAATCTTTTTTAAATATATATATATATATATATATATATATATATGTTTATATATATATATATACATACATATATATATAATTAAGTGAAACAATACTTAAGTAAAACAATGGAACGTTAATTTCATTGAATAGCCTTTTTAACAAGAAAGTTCTCGTTTGATCAGCAATGATCGAAAACAAAACATTATTAATTCAAATATGTGACAAACTTTCTATAATAGAAGAAGCTCAAAAGCATATTAATACACAGGAAGTTTATATATATATATATATATATATATATATATATATATGATATATAATATATGATATATAATAATAATAATAATAATAATAATAATAATAATAATAATAAAGGAATAGGGTTGTTCCAACGAGAGTAATTAGTATAAAATAAAAAGTGTGAGAAGCCGTGAACGTTTTCTTTAAAATATCTATTTATTGTTTGGTATTGATACAAGTTATGGAGTATTAATTTTTTAATTTTTAATTTGCGTGTAGCGCAAACCATTACAAATTAATACACCATAATTTGTATGAATACCAAACAATAAATATATATTTTAAAGAAAACATTCACGGCTTCACACACTTTTATTTTATGTATATATATATATATATATATATATATATATATATATATATACACACAATTTCATTACATATGCCAGACCAGGTGGTGTGTTTAAATTTTTATATAAGTTTTATGTGAAGTTATAATTTTTTTTAGTAAATAAATCATTAAAAAAAAATTCGTATTGTTTAATTTATACACGCACTTCCGGCTATAATATTCGCCATCAAGAATGAATTACCTTTTAATTATTACTGAATATATAGCTTATATATATAAAGATCTTATTTTATATAATCATTTTAATCAATCAGGAGAGGAACGCCAGTAGGCTTCAGGCGGTTTCAGTGATAGAAAAAATGAACGTAAAGAGACTGTCGAAGAAATTATAAAAGATGGATGGCAATCAAATAGATAAAAGATGAAAATTGACGTTGCATCTACAATTTTGAAGATTGTAGATATCATGGAAGCAATCCACAGGTAGGGCGTTCTACAAACCTAAATTGTGAGAAGATAAGCTGTTAAAGCAGAAGAGGCAGTTACAATTAACAGTTTCAGCGGTAAAACATTCGAACCTTGATGCCAATCTAGTAGCAGAAGTAAATACATGTTTTCGCTGAACCAGGCGCAAACGATTGTCAGAGGTGTTCAATTTAGAATAGATGTAGAAAATCCATATCCCGTCGGTGAGAATGTGACTGATGGCGAGCTGCTAACCCATGACTAATTATATTGCAAAACCTCATTTTAGTTTATGTCGAAAAATTCAATAAAGTGTTATTGGAATGTTTTATTTTCCAACCACATTCAGTACATTGTGGTTTTGTTCATAGCTCATATTATTGATGGCGGGCTTTTTTCATTTTTTATTTGCAAATGCTTCCAATAATATTAAACGTTTTTAGATTGTGGATGATGCTATTATATTTGTATTATCGAAGAGTATATTATATAGAGGGTGTTGCAGGAAAATTCGACACTTGACAAAAAGAAAACGAAATAGGCAATAAAAACAAAAGTTTTATATGCAGATGCCCGAGAGTTTATTTAGCAACGATTAGGGTTAATTACTACATTATTTTTCCATGTAACCGCCACCGGCTCCGAGGACCATCTCATGACAGGCGCGAATTCAGCCACACGCTTTGGCCAACATGACCTTGTACATACCGGCGAACGCCTCCACGATGGCAGATTTCAGAGAGTCGACCGTGTTGTGGGGGTGCTTGTTGGTCTCGATCACGCCCCCAGTATAAATAATTAAGGAAATTGTAGTCGGGTGAGGATGGCAGCTACTAGTACAGTGACCAGTGGTAACGAACATTTTTGAACAGCAACACCTATGTCGTATTGGCCTTTTGTGCAGGAGCGAAATCCTGCTGGAAGACGTAGGGGTGTTCATCACGCTTCTCAGCACCACCTAGTATATGGTGACTCTTAGGCAATTTGAAAGAATGCCGAGGTTCTTATCTGATGCAAAGAATTTTATCCAGGACAAACCGAACAGCAGGCAGAACGACATGTGGATCTGCAAAGACAACTAGGAGGTTCCCGTCGAGAAGCATATGATGATTCCATACTCCTTCATGGTCTTTGACGTCATGTCCAGCGAAAAGCACATCATGCCTCCGTTCTTTTCTCAAAGGGTCAACGCGAAAATCTACCAGGAGGTCCTGAGGAGCCTAGTGAAGCCCTGGATAGACGAAATAGCGGCTGGACGCATCTACGTTTTACAGCAGAATTCCGCTCCTGTACAAAAGATAAGGACGACTCAGGCGTGGCTGTTCAACAATGTTCGTCACTACTGGTCGCCAAACTTTTGGCCACACCCCTCACCCGAATGCAAACCTATTTCGGGTCCGCCTTAAGATGGTCGTTGATACCGGTGGTTGTTACATTGAAAAATCATGTAGTATGTAACTGTAACTATTGCAAAATAAACTTTCGGGTCTCTACATATACAACTTCAGTTTTCATTGAATATTTCGTTTTTTTTTGTCAAATATCGGATTTTGCTACAACACCACGCATAGAGATAGGTTGGTTTTCCTGCATATTTAAATTCGACCTAATAGTGCTGTGATCATAAAGATGAAACATGAGATTTCTTGTTAAATATGCAGTTGTATATCTAATTTATGAATTTTCGTAAATAATTTTGTTTCTCTTTAATTTAGAACTTGAAAGATGATTTTTTTTTATATTTGACGAAGTGTTTAGCGGTTTGAAATTTTTTGTAAACGATAATTATTAATATCTCTTCTCCTGTTATGCTCCACAATCCAACTCCACTATCTATCTGCTCAAACTCATCAAGTATATCAAGCGTTGCTTGTTCTTGTCTCACTTCTCTTCTATTCGTCACGTGAGCCTCAGGCTATCCAAGACATCTTTCCCCATTAATTCTCCCAAAATCTTCAGCTGTCTTTTCCTGATATTAAGTATCAGCTTTCTTTTCGTGTCTGTCATCTCAAAAACCTCGGGGTTATTCACATGTTCTGTACATTGTATCTTCCACATACTTCTTTAGAACCACGTTTTGGTCGCTTCATGTATTTTTTTCAGCTTTGATGAGAAAGTTTATCATTCATTGATATAGAAGGACATACATCACATTGACACCTAGTAAACGCTTCTTTGTTTCTAGCGAAAGTTTCAGTCATATAATACTTTACTTCGTTTCTGGAATGCATTCTTGACCATACCAATACGCTTTTAAATGTCCGTATCGAGCTTTCCGGCTTTTGCTAGAACACATCCCAGTTATTTAAATTTCTGTTTGATTTTAGTATCCTCAAATTGTAACTGGCATTTAGATTTCATCTTTTAACTGATTAATATGTATTTAATTCTCTTGGAGTTCATATGTTCTTTTATATTTCCGCTTTAAGTACTTTTTGTAAAAGGTCTTGAGTTTATGTTCTCTATTTTTTATCAGCACTGTATTATCTGTGTAGGTTATATTGTTCAGATCGCAGTCACCAAAGACGAATCCTGACAAGACATGTAGAACTTTCAGAATTGTCTCGGTTGATTAGTTCCCGTGAAAACACATATCTTTGTCTTACACTTACTTCTTATTATCTCTGTGTACACACTGAAATTGTTTCCCCACCCTGTGCAGGGAATTTGTTGCAGAAAAAATGATTATTCTAAAGTCTTTCCCGAATATGTTAAATTTGCCGTGCGTCTCTACTTTATATTTGTGCCGAACTTTGCCGAATGCATTTGCGTAGTCGATGAAACACAGCTAATACGTCCTTCTACATTTTTATTAACCTTTCTGAAAGAATCCTTAGCAGCAATATCATTTTCCTTGTTTCCGTGCATCTTTGGCAAATTTGCACATACTTTTTCCTAGTTAGGACCTGATGCTGAAGCGCGCTCCATTCGTCAGAATTCGGATGATGAGTTTCCTTACTTGGTTAATTATGCTGATTGTTTGGTAGCCTGTACATTATTTTGCACCTGGCTTATTAGGCAGTGCAATGAAAATCGATCTACGTGGCTGTATCGATATTTTTTGCTGCTGTAGATTTTTAAAATCATTTGACCCCAAGCAAGGCATTCCACTGCCACTATTGCACATGGGATTATATTGGGGAAGGTAAAGAGAAAGCGTGGTTAGGAAATGGCTGAAGGAGGGTGATAGATGGGTAATGATAATAAGGCTGAGGGTTGCGTAGATGAGAAGAGTGTTTGAAAAAATGGATGCGAGTTAGTGTGTTAGGAGGTGTCTAGTGACCTTACACTTAAATACCTGGAGATTGTAGCCGTCGGGGAAGCAATCATGTGGAAGGGAATTACATTGTCGGCAAGTGCAAGAAAAGAAACTGTAGGAGTCGAAATTGCAGTTACATTTTATCTTTTTCACTGTAAAAGGGTGGGATCTAGTTGATAATCTAGTATCTCGTGCAAATTCGCACCTAGTGGGCACCAGTGATCTAAGTTCATCGGAGCAGAAGCAGTGAAAGTATTTATAGAAGAGACACAGGGAAGCCACGTCGAGCCGGTGAGGGAGAGACTGCAGCCGGTCTGTCAAGTCGGTATCGATCATATTACAGATTCTCCGTTGTATTTTATCAAGAACCCGGAGGAGAATAGCAGAGGCACCCGACCAGATGTGGCAGGAGTATTCAATGCAGGAGCGGATGGTAGATATATATGTGTGCAGGATATATTCAAACGAAAAAAAACTTCCAGAACCTGCAGAGGGAATCGACTTTCATAGCAGCGGATTTAGCGATGGATTCGATATAGTTATTCCACTTGAGGTCTGCTGAAAGTGTAGGAAGCGTAGTGTTTTACTCTTTGGGAGGCAAGCCTAGTTCATGCTAATAGGAGGGAAGTGCGATTGTCTATGTTGGTTAATTGATAGCAGCTTCGCTTTAGAAGCATTAAACTTTAACAGCCATTTCTTACGCCAGTCCACTACGGATTGTAGGTCCTTTTCAAGCACGGCTTGAAAGGTTAGCTTTGTACTCCCACAACTGATTTCTGATCAAGGCGAGAGTAAACTGTGGTGTCATCGGAGTACATATCGACTTTGGATCTTATGGTATCAGGGAGATCATTAATATAGATCAGAAAGAGCGTAGGACATAGGATAGAGCCTTGAGGGTCACCCGCGTTCGTATGGTAGTTCTGGGAGGAATGTCCGTTTAATACCACCTTCAATGTGCAGTTAGAGGGGAAAGATTGGATTAGATCAAACAAATGTCCAGTTATACCATAGTTCCGCAGTGAACTAAAGGGAAAATTCCCGAAGTTGTTTTCAGGCAGCTTATAGAAATGAACTAATGTAAAAGTTCAATTCAATTTAAAGGATAATGCACAGTCCGTGTTCAAAAAGAAGATGAACGTTCCGTTCGCAGCGGTTAACCAAATAGAGGAATAATTAGATAGATTAGAAAATGAAGGTATTCTGTCTAAAATTGATTTTCGGAATGGGCTGCTCCAGTGGTATACGGTAAGAAGAAGTCTAATCAAATCAGAATATGTGCTGATTTTTCAACGGATTTGAACGCTTCGTTAAAAGACCATCATTATCCTTTAACTAGCCCCGAAGAAATATTTAACAAATTAAACGGGGGCAATTTTTTGTCAAAAATCATTTTATCAGACGCTTACTTACAAATCCAGATTGGCTTTTGGGGTCAAGTTTGCTCATACTATTTTTCAACAGGTCATGGACACTATGCTGGGCAACCTTGATTTCGCCTATCTTGACGACAATCTAGTTACGAGTGAATCAGTGAAAGACCATAATGAACATATAATAAACGTATTCGATAATATCCAGGTATATGGGTTTAAAGTTAAAAAGCTAAATGCGAATTTTATTTAACCAAAATAAAATATTTAGGACACATTATTGATAAAGACGGTCGACGGCCGGATCCTGACAGGTCTACAACGATTAAGTACATACCGGACCCGGATAACGTACAAGCACTGCAAAGCGTTTTAAACCTAGCAACTTTCTATCGAGCATTCATAAAGAACATGCATAACTTGAGAGCTCCTTTGAATGATCTTTTAAAGCAAGATAAAATCTGGAATTGGACACAAGAATGTCAATCAGCATTTGAGAAAATCAAAGAAAAAAAAACGTATGTCAGACATTTCGCTCACCCACTATAACCCAAAATCGGATATTATAGTAGCGAGCGATGACTGTTCCTAATGCATTGGTGCATCTATATTGCATAAACTTCCGGACGGAGCGAGGAAGTTGATAGCGCATGCTTCCCGATCTTTTGCTGTCGGTAGAAAGGCAGTATTTAGAGATCGAAAAAGAAGCATTAAGTATAATATTTGCTGTGACCAAATTCCACAGATACCTACATGGCATACATTTTACTCTAGAAACCGAACACAATCTGATGCTGACGATATATGGAAGTAAGAAAGCATTGCCGGAGTACACCACTGACAGACTTCTTCGATGTGGGACAATATTGTTGAAATACAATTTCAAAATCGAGCATTTGTATTCCAAGAATATTTGCCACGCTGACGGATTATCCAGTCTCGTTCCTAAAAAAAGAATTTTTTCAAAAACTCGATAATTGTAAAATCGAGAACGAGTTGTGAAATTAAAAAACATGAATGCGAACACCATAAGAGAGTTTTCAGTTACATTATCCGGCATTAAAATGGGGGCTATGAAAGACGAGTTCACTATGTCTACTAAGAATAAAATTTACAAAAAGACTCAAGTTATTTCGATGTCGAGGAACCCCAAGCTTCACCCGAAAGAAGGCGATCTAGCAGGAAGAGGAAGTTCAGGGATCCGTTGATAGTAGACACTAAACGGATAAAATATTAAACAGCTTTTCGGATGGAAAGGCTATTGGAAGGTGGGTAATGTGGAGAGTTACCTACATAATAATGGATTCTTATTTGCCTATATTAACCAAGATTTAATTAACCCCGAGGACAGAGTCGCAGATTTCCAGTACGACTTCAGTTCAGCTCAGCCTAGTCTGTCTGTCGGTCACTTGTAGCTAAGCTAGTATTACCTTTTCTTTTTGTATCTCTTTGTATCTGTTTCTAGCTTTTGTTGACGTAATATATGTTCTTTAACTAGCACCATGTTGACCCATTGTTTTGTGGTTCCATACGGTGTCCATATTATATATATATATATTGACATGTGGCTTTAGGATGAAACCCGTTTCATTACAATTTCACAAAAGTATTTATGTCAAGGAGTGACTTCCAAATCATTATCCATACATTTAATGTGGAATTTTGGTATCAGAAATTGTCTGAAACCTGGCGATTGTGGTGTTCGGCCGCGGTCTCAAAACATTAAGTTAATGATCATGAGAATAACATCACTCAAGATTAGAATACTGCGAACTAAAGACCATTCGGCATAATCACATCAAACAAAAAATATTTTTCTAAATGTTCTTCTGAAACAAAATAACGAGAAAATATGCCTTAAGTTTCATCTGAACAGTATTTAGCAAGCCGCTCTATGATTATAACTGCTTTTTTGTGAAAGAGCATGCTTATTTATTGCTTTATATTAAATGATAAACGCACTGGTAGTGTTGTTTAGTTAGCAAACACAGTTTTTATAATAATTCCTTTCAGAAGGTAATTCGATTCTTAAGCATTCTACTTCTCTTTTTGTATACAATTCCGCTTATCTTTAATTATAATCATGCACACACACACAGACACACACACACATTTATATATATATATTCTCTACACATATGCTGTTAAATATAAGAGACAATGAATGTCTATTATGTTTAATTATGAGCCGTTCTAAACGTCGTATTTTGGCTTTAATTTCATTTGGAAATAAAGACAAAACTTCTCCAACATTTGAATAAAATTTATTCATTTGCTTCTAAGTTTAGAACGGCTCATGATTAAACATAATAGACATTCATATTTAACAGCATATGTTTAGAAAATTATTTGCTGCCTCGATACACTATATATATATATATATATATGCAAATTAAGAGAGATATTTGTCTGTTCCTGCAGATTTAGAACCATTTCCGACAGCATTATTTGTAAAGCTGGTGCATTAATAGTCAGGAAAAGTTATGTATAACATGTCTTCAGTTAATATTAAAAACATGTCATATTCGATTGTCGACAACACCTTTTTAAATCAATTTTCGTTCGTGTACTTCCCTTCGGATACAGAAAGAGAATGTAATCTTACTCAGTATTATACAATATTAGTTTGTCGCGTGAATATCTACGTGAATTTTTTTTGAGACCCCGAAGATTAGGCCGCCATAACCCGCATGCCAATCCCGGAATAAGATTTCTACAGGTATCACATAGAAGAGTACTCTCAGAAGTAATTATTAATGCGATCTATGTCAAAGAATGGAAAGCAGAATAGAAAAATGTATTAGACAATGAATAATGATATTCTTATCATCTGACTTTTCAGAGCTTTACTAAACAAGTTAAAGCGGTTAAAACACTGTAAAATTAAATAAAACCTCTACACTAGAATTATTAGATAAATAATTAATGACAGTTAACTCTATTAATTACATTAATGGGATTCTCAATAAATCTTAATCGTCCTTTATATTATCAAACCGTTAGAAACATTTGATTTTTCTTCATCTGGGGTGTCCCTACAAGATATAGGTGATCATAGAATTACATTTGTCTTTTGTCATTCCTAATATATTTCCAATTGGTATTTTTTGCAAACCAATCTTCGCCATCGATTTGTTCAAGCCGATCCAATAGGTTTCTCTTGACTTTCCAGGCCCGTTTCCCACATTATGTGACCCAGGAAACTCAGTTCTCTCTTCTTTATGTTAGTTATGAATTATTTTTCGGTTTGCATCCTCTCCAACAACTCGTCATTGCTCACCTGCTCAGTCTTTGTTATCCTCATCATTCTTCTTGCCAACATTTGCTGCCATACAAAAGAACAGATAACACATAGCAGTCCAGCACTCTTTTCTTTGTCATACCTTTCCGTCTGTCAGTACTCTGGTTATCTTTCGAAATGCATCCATGGCCATGCCAATGCATATTCGGATCTGTGTCGCACTTACTTTCCTCTTTCCTTTTCCCAGGTATTTAAATATATTTCCTTGTTTTATTTTAGTTTATCCGACTTGAGTTGGCATTTTAGGTTCTCCTGTTTGCTGATGACTATATATTATTTTCTTATGCTCAGTCATTACTTCTCGCTTTTTCCTGCTACCCTTTGTAGGAGGTCTTTCCGTGTCTGGTATCGGCACCGTGTCATCTACTTAACTTATCTTTTGTAGCCGCAATTTATTTCTCTCAGGATCGTTTCATTGTATAAGTGGAATATTTTCGGTGAGAAAAAAGCATCCTTGCCTTACGGGTCTTTACCCAAATATATAAAATGAAGCCTGGGAAAATTGGAGATATATTTTTTCTTCAGTGCGTACATGTTATCAGATATTTAAATGTGAAACATGACATTTTTCTGCTTTGAAAATGGGAAAATCAGAGTTGCTACAAAAGCCTGCATTTATTCATAAATCCTGTATATAATGCTGTAAAAAATGAAAAAACGAAACTACTTTTTTAAAACACAGTTCATCATCTGATTGATTTCAAACAAATGTGTTAAGAATAACGATTGGTGGCAGCTGTAATTTTTTAGAAAAAATGCCTTATGTTTGCTGGCCGAAGAAATGTGTTTCACAAACTTTACTTCTTATTACGAATTATTTTTTATATAGCTTTTGACCTAACATTATCATTCCAACAAGAAAACTATGGAAGTTTAATGCGGTTTAAAGCTTGTATTTTCAATTACTAATCGTTAAATAATTTTCTCTCTCTAGGTGTCTTCCCCGCCTTGTTGAAAAAATAATTGTTGATGATGATATGCAGTATTTTGATGGCTACTTTGGGCAACAAAGTATTCATAAGGACGATGAAAGGCAAGGTCCTGTTTGCATCGTCCAATGTGATTGATATTAATAATATCGATCCATCGTGTAGACGCGGAAGAAGAAGGTTTCATTTTCAATGAAGCATCTAGTTATATGTGCTGGCGATAATTCAGTGGACAATTTCAGATTTCAAATAAATCTGAAAGACAACATTATCATTCAGCTGAAAATAATTCGATTCTCGAGTTATTCATTCTTACAGCCATGGTCATCATGAAGAAATATATATATATATATATATATATATATATATATATATATATATATATATATATATATATATATATATGCATGATTTAACAAACACCTCGCCGAACACAACATATGACATGTAACAATAATAACTATCATCTGACTGAACTGCGATGGCTCTAATCGACAGGGGACCTGAGGGCAGAAGAATAAATGTATGATTATACGCTTGCTTATTCCTTGCAGCGGAGTTCCATATCTCTCGCGCCCAACTCCTCTCTTGAATCCAAATTTTATGGGATAAGGAGTGTGTCACCCTAGCTCAAATATTGAATTCGGAATTGACCTTCTCCTAGTCCTGCATTAAAACCCCAGTTTATGTTGATACTTACCAACATTTGGCGGGGAGATATGATGGATTCACATATTTCCTAAGTGTATCAGCGCATGAGTGAACGTAATTAACATGGCGGAATTCGGATAGTGACTTGTGAAATCTCTAATTCAATCTGGTGTACTCTCAGCGGTTATCATGTTCCGAAGAGTCATGTTTCCAGTAGTCAATATTTTAATTTTGCTCACAGATATATGTGCCAGAAATGAAGTTTTCCCGTTGTGATTTACTAGTAAATAGATATGTGTTCATATTGAATTGGTAAAACTCACCTAAAACTGTCATTGAAGAGCGAATGCTACGTAAATTATTTCCTGGCACATTTCTCCCTGTCATTGATAACACTGGGGAACACTCATTTTCTTACATTTAAAAAATGAGCATTCTATAGTCAAGTTCAATGTATTGATTTCAAATCTGAATTCAGTTTTTATCTGCAAGCTACAGATTTTATGCAATTTGACATTTGTATTTATTTTTTAATTTTTCTTTATTATAGGAATTTATAGGAATAACTTATCAATTTGTTTTAGTCTTTTATTCAGTTAGGAATTTGATTTTGTAACTTTTGCGTTTGATCACTTCACCTGCGCAATCTCGTTTAATGCTCCAGCAGTAGTCAGACATCATAGTTTTGTCCCAGCGTTTTTGGTAGCGTTGTTCCATGAACTTTAGGTCTTGGTGGAATCGTTCTCCTTGTTCGTCCTTCTCAGGTTGTCAGGGAACGTATCAATGTGGCTGTTCAAAAATGAAGCTTGATGTTTATGTTGCACGCGAGATCACGGAAAGTGAGGAACATTCTGTTCACCTGTTCACTATAGTTCTCCGCCTTATTGTTTCCAAGGAAGTTCATGCTGCCCTTTCTAAAGCATTCATCTTAGAACCAAGCTGATCATCACGAATTAGGGTTCGAATCTGTGGGCTATCAAACAAGCATGCTTTGATCTTCTCAAATGATAACCCTGGTAACTCTTTGATGATGTGTTGGAAATATTCACCTTCGGTTTCCACTATCTTGACAAAATTCATCATCAAACCTAATTTTATGTGAAGAGGAGGAAAGATGACCTTATCTTTGCTTACAATTTGGTCTTGTATGATATTTGGCATGCCTGCTTCAAGGGTGTCACGAATAGGTTAGTCTTTCTGGACCCAATGTCTGTTTCGTGCTCAGCTGTCCCACATACAGAGGAAACATGGAAACTTGTTGAAACCTTTATGTTGTCCCAGAAGAATTTGACCATCTTTACGTCTACCCACAGGATCCAATTTTGCTCATGATACTTTAATAAGTCCATGACTATTCTCATATCGTCATAGTCTTCCCAGAAATGCACTGAGTAACCGACTGTTACTGCTCCATAAACATTGCCATTATGTAAAAGAACACATTTTAGACTGCGTTTTGAACTGTTTAAAAAGAGTCTCCATTCAGCAGGACTATATTCACGTACACCTAGTTCTTTGAGAAGCTCTGGGATGTCATGGCAGTAAACAAAATATCTGTCTTCTGAAAAGAAGGTCACGCTTTCTGAAATATGATACTTTAACAGTGTGTTCAATAATATTTATGCCTTCTAATCTTAATGCCAAAATCTCTGCTGCTTTCTTTGAAAGTCCTAAATCCCGCGCTAAATCATTCAGTTGATTCTGGGGTGGAGGTTAATGACGCGGAATAGTTCAGTATCTGAACAAGAGGTCCCGATCGTGAACACTTTTTTGACAATTCAATATCACAGCTGTCTTGTTCGTTTGTATCATTTCTAATGTCTTCATCGTTCAATGAAGGCAAGCCTTTGTAAACTGGAACAGGATCTTCGCCAGAGTGCTAAGCAGGCCTTATAGCTAAGGGAGTATTCGGATACGTAATCTTATTAATCGTCGATTAATCATCTCCCTCCCAACACACGTTATGTTTACCATGGAGAAATAACAGTCAGTTACGTGGTTGGTGGGTTCGCGCCAAATCATTGGAACTCCAAAAGGCAGACCTTCGTTTACCTTTGGTCCAGTCTCGAAGCATTTCTTCACAATTGTGGCACACACCCTGAGGAGCCCATTGCTCGTCTTGATCATCAAGATGAACTTCAAAATATGCCTTGTAGGCACGCTTGACGAACGAGGATATATTATATTTCTGACGATTGAGTGTGTAGCATCCACATATATAGCAGAAGGCATCAGGCTTTTCTGCAATATCTATTTTTGGAAACCATCTTTGATATGTAGCAATATACGAATTATCAAATGATTAGAAGCTATCTATATATATGGACGTAAAATGCTTATATATAGTTTACTCAAGTTCACATTATATACAATTTCATTACCCACAAATTGCATACAAACTAGAGCTTGTAGAGAAAAACTAATTTCAGAATTGAAATCAGCAACTAAGATTCCTTCAGAATCAGTTAAAATATCCAATGCAACTCAAAGTTACTAGAAAATCATTCCCTAGTGTAATATATACCTCATCACTAATTGTGTACCTTTAGTGAGTGAAGAACATTTTCACTATTTCTACATCCCCATGTTACATAAAATTAGCTTAGAAACGTATTCTGGAATTTCGTGAAAAAATTTTCGCCAGAGTGTTAGCCAGACATGAATCGAAATTAGCATTTCCGAATCGAGTTAGAAGGAACTTTAAAAAATCAAGTATTCAAGGAGTTCTCGGGAGGTATCGAGAAAATATAACTAAACTTCTTGTCTCGTGGATGACTAATGCCGCAGAGTGGTAGTGAACTCGAACGGGTTGAATGGATACAACAATGTACCCGACACTTGTGTAATGAACTTTGTCTCTTCCGTGTATATATCAATATATATAAATATGAGATTGACAACACCAAAGCTCGAAAAAGCAATTAGAGATTAGTATTAGAAAAAACATTTGAAATATTAGCGCTCTTTACCACCAAGACGAATAAGAGTCAAATAACAAGAGCCGATAGAAAACGATAAAGCGTTAGAAAAGATACCTGTGATGATTACAAAGAAGAGATGCCGAAGAAAACAATGTACATTTATCAAAGGAAAATTAAAAAGAAATGCCCGAAACGAAAATGAAAATAAATAATAAAGGTGAGAAGATAATTTAAACAAAAATACCTGAATTCTCACAAACATTAAAATAGCAAAGATAATCATATAAACTATCAGAGGAATGAGACTTCTTTCCGGATTAAATCGAATCTTATTTCTCAGCGGCGTCAGACTGTCCAGATAAAACCGAATATTTGGATGTTTCCCCACGTCGTCAGATTGAATCTTCTTCTTAAAAAACTATAATAATACTATAATGCAATCTTCCACTATGCAGTATCCTTGTATTGGTTTAAGCTAAGCTTAGGTCAGCATGATTTGCAAGAAATAAAATAAAATGTATTGGATTCCATTTATTAGCTTTGTTTGACACAAAGATGAAATATAAGTCCGTTTCAGAGAAGATCGAATGAAAGTAACTAAATCAGCAATCGTTCACTGCAGCAAGTGATCAACAGAAATATTTTTAGCAATGTATTCTTTCCACAGTCAGAAGTAATCCTAGGGGTGCCATGATGGATAATGCTGTAAGGCTCTTTCATCTGATTTTTATACAATTTTCCTGGTCAAGTAGAATTATTTATATGTGTCAATATAATCTCATTGTAAGATGCAGTAGTTTGAACTGGATTTTATTATACCAGCATCTGTAAAAATATCTCTATTGAGTTCAAATTGATAACATCATAAGGAGTAAACTTATGGGCAATAAGATGACTAGTAAATAAATAGAATTTAGGTTAAAACGTGTAAATAGTTCAATTTTAAATTGTATATAAATAAAATTTCAATTAGAGGTACTTGACAGGAAAATTAGAAACTAGTTACGAAAATCAAGGAAGTACAAAAATGGAAATATCTGGGAAGTCTTTTACAAGGGAACGGATATGGCGATACCAAAATCCGAAGTCTTATTAGAATAGCGAAAAAATACTGTTGCAAAAGATTAACAAATTATTGAGTAGCGTGAATATTTTATTAGAATTATGGAAATGAGTACTGAAATGTTACAGGACTTTTCTCCTTTTGTAGGCTCCAAATGTTGAACAATCTCTTAAAAGACAACGAAGAAACTTAAAGCAACACAAATGTTTTTCAGCAGAAGAATGCTGAGAATACCATGGGCAGAAAATTTGAGCAAGTAGCAATTTTACAGAAAACGAAAATGAAACAAAAACTTATACTTGATATAGGAAAAGGGGAGTTGAAATATCTTTGACACCTAATGAGGAAAGAGGTCTAAAAAATGAGCACTCACATGACCTATTAAAGGTAAGAGGGGTAAGAGGGCCAGTTGAAAACGGTATATAAAGTCTTACCAAGAATTTTCAAATAATGCATAGAACATGCTTTAGGGGAGAGAGCAAAATACCAACATATACCATGAACAAAAACGGAAAGAAAATAGTGGAGAACCATTGTCGCGTAATCCCTGTAGAGACATGGAAGAAGAGGTTTCTGAAGATTAAGACAACTGATTTTAAGTATTAAGGTTGTATAGCAATGTCATAAATTCTGTGCATTTTCTAGAGTTTTGCTTTTACCACAGCCTTCTATTTGTAATGATCCTATAAATTGATCGGCTTTTGCGTAAGTCTAGAAACATTGGGAAATTTCGTATATCAGTTGTGCGAATTTTATTTCCATAATATTATGTGTAATAAGATATTTGCTTATAGATAGATAATTTGGTATTCAAGGTTAAATTCACTCAACTTCAGATGTTGAATATAATATGAGAATTTAAATATAATCATGAGGCAAATTTTAATCCATTCATCGTACATGCAACCTCGTTATTATAATACGAAACGATTCTAAAATAATTTAAAATTTAATAGAATAGTCGGTTATTGCATAATAGATTATGTAAGGATCGACTAATTCATTTTTTTTAAATATTGCATTATCGTACATGTTATATGATAATGTAAAAAATAGCAATAGTCCAAAATATATTTTTAATTTAAAAATGCGATATGGGTCTGTGGATGATTGATTAAAATGCTTTTATATAATCAAAACAGATTACATAAAGACTATCTGGATTTATCCAACTGTCAATCGAGATGAAATAATAGATGCAGGAACATATATAGTAAGATATATTGAAATTCATAAAAGAATGAATATTTATTTTTCCACCCGCCAATAGCTAGTTGTTAATTACTGTGCCTGTTTGGTGGGTAACGAATCTAGAAGAAGAAGAAATCTCAATTCAAAACTGGTTGTTTATGGGGTAAGAAACTCCATCCCGTAAAACAAATCATCGCTACGGAATCCACAACCTTAAAAACTAGTGCATTGAAGTTTTGGTCCCATGTACACCAGTTCGAGCGTATGAAACTTGAGTGAGTGAGTGTTTTTATTCCCATATATGGAAAGATTATTATATTTAATTTATAACATCATGACAAAATAGTAGTCAACATAAGTATACAGGGAATAAATTATATGTTTTTTTTATTTTTTTGAAGAGCATTAACACTTGAATTGCAAGGATAAGTTTCTATATCTGTGATCGATATTTAAAAAAATACTACTAATATACTAGTACTAATATTACTACTAATAATAGTAATGATAATAATAATAATGTTAAACTGTTAGCAGAAAAAAGGTGGGATGTCATAACAAAAAATAAAATTTATGACGAGCTAAATATTCTAGGATATTTTGGAGATTCTTGATCGACCGTTTCCTAAATATGCACGGACTATAAATGCCTTAAAGTAGTAGCAACGATATGTAAGCCGAGATCAGTTCACTTTCAATGGTTTTATTAGAAATGGTATATACATATAGTGGGTTATCCGTTCCAGAGAAACGTAGTTGTATGTTGAAACAGATTAACTGAATTTGGTCTCGTTAGTAAATAGCCCACTATAAGTTATAAAAAGGGTTATAAAACAAGAAAAAAATTTGAGTATAGAAACAGCATTTTATTTATACACATATACCAATTACGGTTTTTCTACAAATAAAATAATGTTTTAAGATGGGTCCAAATGGCGTAAAAATGTTCGTAGCAGTAACTGCCGAGATTTTGTGTGTGTGTATGTGTGAGCGTTGTCAGTTAAGAGTGTCTTTGATGTTTCCGCGCCTTTGCTCAGGTAAGTAGCTCAGGGGACAGCGAAGAAGAAGGTGACAGGGAAAAGCGAGGCGAGCATAGTGTATAGCTTGACGAGGTGAAGGGACGTGCTAATTATGTTCGCAATTTCTCAACTCTCGCAATGCTTTCTGTCTCGGCTTTTTATTTCGATTTTTCAGGTCATTTGGGAATTAACACTCGTATTTGATTCTGGGCTTTCCATTGTATGATAAATAAAATTTGTGTAGGCTCGCGAACTGGAATTTGATAATTATTAATTTTTTGGTTCTCTGCCGAAACATATGCGTGGAGGCGGGTGCGCAAAACACAGTTTTGGCCATTTGTTTTCTGGATCTCCGAGGTCAAATATTTGGTCCCTCGCTTTGCTCGGTATCAACATATAACCTTCGCCACAGAAAACGGAGTTTTTGTTGGTATCTATTGTCGCTCTTTTTATATAGTAGTTTTCGTTTTGTTTTGCTGTTTTCTGTTTGATATTTTTGTTTTGTTTTTTTTGTTAGTAATAAAAATATATGTTTTCTTTCTCCCAGATAACCGTTTTACCTGACTTCGTTCTCATTTCTGGTTTGTTTTCATTAGTTTCCTCGGTACAAGATAGGGACTTATCCAAATCCCGTCTTGATTCGATGGAATCTCTTGATTTTATATTTTCAGAAATATATGCAGGTTTTAGTCTATCTGTTGAAACATTGCTCTGGACGTCGTCTGATCTTTTTATAGTGAAATGCTTTTCATGACGACTTAATACCTGGAATGGGCCTGTGTACGGAGCTTCCAACGGTTTTCTTACTCTGTCAGTTATTAGCCAGATAATTTTACATGTTTATAAAGATTTTGGAATGTAAGAATTAGGTATTGAATGCAGGTGTCCACTGGATAAATTGTCTATGTCAAAGTTTTGTATTTCGTCTGTTAAAATCTTAACGTGCGAGTTTGATATTTCGCTGTTTTCGTTCTTGGTAGGGTCGCTTAATAATCGGGGAACATTTGCATGAATCCCCGTTACTGCAGTAAATGGAAAATAATTCGATTCGTTAGGTGCTATCCTCATTCCTAGGAGACCGATTGGTAGAGCTTATAGTCACGATTCTTTCCTGGCTATGATAGCCGTTTTAAGGTTCTGTGTGCTCGCTCTACTGGTCCATTTTTTGCAGATGGTACGCCGTTTTTCGTAATCTGTGGAATCCTATTATTTTCGATAGTTCTGTGAATAATTCGGATTCAATTTGGCTTCTTCTATCTGTAACGACATGGAGAGGAACCCCGAATCGGGAGATCCACAGATCGACAAAGGCCATTTATATTGATTTCGCCACAATTTCTGTTATTGGGCATGCTTCTATTCCACCTCGTGTTTCTATCGAAGCATGTTAATAGATATCGGTATGGTGAAAAATATGAGTCAGTTTGGTTCTTTACTGCTGGTAAGGGACCGACAATGTCTACATGCACTGTTCAAAACCGCCGGAACGTACTTTAAATTGATTTACTTTATTATTTGTGTGTTTTATTATTTTTGCTTGTTGGCAATGCTGGCGTTTTTATTTATTGTGTATGGTTTCAATTGGTCTTTGAATGCCTGAATTTCGTTGTCAGTAGCTTGATGTTTCATTATTTCTTGTAAGTAACATACAGCAATAGTGATCACACTGACAGGTTGTAAGAAACAATCAGCTACCATATTTTGTGAGCCTCTTATATGAGAAATGACATTCACATATTCGCTGATAAAACAGTTGACGCTGTTGTCTATCAGATTTTAGGGATGATTGGCTTTTAAAAGCACTGCAAAGTGGTTTGTGATCCGTCAGTAGCATTACGTTCCTTCCTTCTATTAAATGTATAAAATGGAGTACTGCTAGATAAGCAGCTAGTAGTTCTCTGTCAAATTGGAATATTTTGTTGGGTTTGGGATAATTTCTTTGAAAAGAAACCTTTTGGTATGGGTTGATTATCAGTCATTTGGTGAAGTGCTGCACCCACCGCATAATTTGAACTGTCGGTTACAAGTTGATAATTGTTAGCTTTCGAGCTGGGGAAATCTAGGACCGTAAGAGTTGATAATGTATTTTTTTAATGTTTTCAGGATTTTGAATTTTGGTTTAAACTTATTTTTTCCGTGAGAGGTAATATGATATTGCTGAAATTTGGCACAAGTTTCCTATAAAATTTTGCCATTCCGAGGAATCGGCTACTGATTTAGAATCGTTTGGTTGAGGAATTCACTTAATTCATTCAACTTTTTAGCATTGGGTTTGAGACCATTTAAAGAAATGTGAAATCCTAAAATGTCTAAATCATTTGCACTAAATATGCATTTGGAGAGAAAATTTTAAAGTCGGCAGGCCTGGAATGTGTTTCTACATCTTCTGAGACAATCAGGATATTGTCGATATATACAAAAGTATAATCAGTTTCCATCATTCTTTGAAAAATGCATGATGGATTCCGTAGTCCGAAAGGCATGTAGTTGTAATCAAATAACCCGAAAGGGGTAGAGATGGCTGTCTTGCAGTCTTTCCTCAGTCTATCTTTGAAAAGAACTTCTTCGAAGACAAGGAATTTATATTTGGGACCTGATATCGATCGGCTTTTTTATGGTATTTAAATGTCTGTAGTCACCGACAGGTCTATATGTGCTGTCTGACTTCGGTAACAAGTGTGTGGCTGAAGGGGAAATTAATCGTGCCTTTAGGAGTCTCTTGAATTCCTCATTCGCGATTTCACATCACTGATGATATCTATCTGGCTCTGGCGAAAGTAGGAGTATTGCTACCAGTTTCAATTCTGTTGTATATCTTTGGTTTTGCTTCATTGGTGTCGCGCTGAGGAGAAATTAAGTTTGGATATTTCTCCAGAATTGTTCGTATCGTTATGTTAGTATCTTTATTCGGTCCTACATCTCTTTCATGATAATAGATGTGGGATGTGCATTGGATTTTCTATTACTCATTTTATCGATTAGTTTGTTGTTCTTGCAGTCCAACGCTGACCCGAAATGGTTTAGGAAATCGTATCCTAGGAGTGGATGAGCTGTTTCGGCTATTATAAATGTCCAGGTAAATTCCCGTCTGAGGTTCTGTAGCGTGAGATTCAGGATTGTTTGTCCTGAGCATTCAATCAGACACTAAAAAGATATTGGTTGAGTATGTTACAACTTCATTTAATTACCTCTTTGGAAGTATAGCTACAGTAGCTCCTGTATCAAAAATAAAATTTAAAATTTGAGCTCCTACGTGCGGCTACAGTGAGAAGCGGCGAGTAAATGGAAGTTAACATCTGTTGCTTAGTTGGTTTTCCGAAATCTCACAAGGAACTGGTGATGTTGGGCGAGAGCCGGGTTGCATTTGAACATTCCGTTTGATAGGCCATCTGCATCATGGCCTGCAAAATTTTGCACGTCCCGCAAAATATAAATTTGCTCGGCAGATTTTGGGTTGTAGAAAAAGTTTTTTCACTGTGGGAACAACCATATGTTCTTTTAGTTTCAGCTTTATTTTGCAGTCCACATTTTAGCTTCTCGGAAATCTGTCGAATATACGATGTGCCATTTTTCCAAGACGATCTGTGTCTAAATCGACTTGTGCATCTACTACTGGCTTAATAGAGTGAGGTAGGACTTGAATGAATTTGTGACGTACGATATCGTCCCCTACACCAATTTAGACCTGCTAATGACATGTGTTCATTCATGTACACTGAGGGACGAACCGTTACTGTCGACGACGATTTTAATTTGTCCGGTATCTCTGGTTTTATTTTTTCGTGAGCGATTGTCACTACTTCTTTTAGTGTGACATAGTCCTTTGATTACACTATATTAAGCTGTATATTCCCTTCTATGTCCACGGGGAGTTCTGCCACAATGTTGAAAATTTTTTGACTACGCTCTCTAATATTTGCGCCTCCATTATCGCAACCAAGCCATTACGTTTGATTCGAGGAAATTTTGTGGTTTTAGCGGAACAACTTGGATTGGTTGTTTTTGATTTGTTGAGGTTCTTCAGCGTCAGTTGCCATGTTGAGTTTATGTTGTAAAATAATATTAAATTTCGCTGAAAATCAAATTTTTTTTGTGTGTATATATATATGCGTGTGCTAAAATCACGTCGTGGTCACCAGTTTATAGTGGGTTATCCGTTCTAGAGAAACGTAGTTGTATGTTGAAACAGATTAACTGAATGTGGTCTCGTTAGTAGATAGCCCACTATATGTTATAAAAGGGGTTATAAAGCAAGAAAATAAAATTGAGTATAGAAACGGTTTTTGTTTACAAATAAAATACTGCTTTTAGGATGGGTCAAAATGTCGTAAAAATGTTCGTAGCAGTAAATGCCGAAAGAGAGTTTGTGGGTGTGTATATGTGAACGTTGTCAGTTAAGAATGTCTTTGATGTTTCCGACCTTTGCTCAGGTAAGTAGCTCAGGGGAAAGCAAAGAAAAAGGTGAGAGGGAAAGGCGAAGCGAGCATAGTGTATCGATTGACGAAGTCAAGGGACGTGCTAATTATGTTCGCACTTTCTCAACTCTCGTGATGCTTTCTGTATCAGCTTTTTATTTTTGGGTCCCAGCAGGTCATTTGGGAATTCACACCCCTATTTGTTTCTGGTCTTCCCATTGTATCATAAATAAAATTCGTTTAGCCTCGCGAACTGGAATCTGATATTTATTAATTTTTGGTTCTCTGGCGTAACATATGCGTGGAGCCGGGTATGCAAAAAACAGTTTTGGTCATGTGTTTTCTGGAGCTCCGAGGCCAAACATCCGGTCTCTCGCTTTGCTCGGTATCACCACTTACATTTACCAAATATCCAAACTCATATATTTAAAGCAAATAACTGCGTAACAGAACAAATACCAATTCGAATGTTTGTTTGAATATTTGCATACATGGCGTTTTCTAATGCAAGGAAAAATTGCTTAGCTGTTGCTGTTGATATTCTTGTATATGTTTAAGAATGTCTATAATATATCACCGTAGGCACATAATAGAGATATATGAACAGCGATACGCTTGCTATCATGGCACTTACCTATCTCAATAGTGTAACAAATGGATTGTAATTGCACTGGAAACGCATAATGAAATAACAAAAAATGATAGAAACGAAATAAAATAAATTGATTATATGAAGGACTTAACTATTTCTAGCACTCTTCAATAGTTAAACACATTGCAGTTATACATACCAGCAACCTTCTGACAGTCCTGCTTGCACGAATCTCTGATCATACGGTATCTTTTTATTGCGATATTCTCCAAAAAGATAAAAAATGATAGACTCAAAGATAATTAAATAATAGGTAAGCATACACAATCTCATTTAGTTTTGTTACGTTTTCACATTACACATATAAGCGTCGATTCGGTTATGTATCGGTTACATGATGAATAAAGTTATTATCACACATTGATTAAACAAGAGAAATAATATTCCGCTTCGTGCCGGGCGAAATATATTAATTTTGCAACGCCTAACTTTTATTCTATTCCGTCAGTTATGCGTCATGCATGTTACGCGTTTAGATGATCATGTTTCGATAGAAACATGACTCACAAGGAAAAGATTTTCCCGTAGTGGTCTTCCATTATTGCCTCTGGTAGAGAAACGAAGAAAAGAGTGCTAGACTGCTACGTGATGTCGGTTCTTCAATACGGCAGTGAATACTGGACAATAGCATCGAAAATGAGGACAAAACTGGAGGCGACCGAAATGTGGTTCTACAGAAGGATGGTACGGATATCGTGGACTGAGCATGCAAGCAACGAGGACGTGTTGGAAAGAATGGCAACAAAAAGGAAATTGATGCTGACCATCAGGAAGAGACAACTGAAGTTCCTGGGACATGCAATGAGGAAAGAGAGCCTGGAGAACCTGATACTGTCTGGTCAGATAGAAGGAAGGAGAGACAGAGGAAGGCAGCGGATAACATATTTGCAGGGTTTGATCAGGTGGATGACCGAACGGGGTTCGCCAGGAGCAACAGGCTCAAACATACTAAGAGACACAAGGGATAGAAAGACGTGGAGAACCATGATCGCCTACGTCCTGAAGGGACAGGGCACATAGAAGAAGAAGAAGAAGAAGAAGAAGAAGAAGAAGAAGAAGAAGAAGAAGAAGACTGGTTGTCAATTAAGGCTAGAGAACCCACTCTGTCCTGCTATTTAACCAAAAACTGTAGGGTGAAGAGATGGATTAATACTTTTCCTTACGTTTATTTTTTTTTTGCACTTATGGATGCTACATTTTGAACTCAGCTCGTTGATTTCTCGTTCGGAGCCGATATTCATTGAGCCACATCCAACTTTTTCCATGGCGAATATATTAAATTTGAAAATCCGAAGTTTTATTGTATTGCTAAAGAGTATTATACTTAGAGGCATAAATGTTTATGAACAAAAAATACATCAATTTTAAATTATTTTTTATAGTTTACAGTTTTGTAGATGAATGATGTAAAATAGGTAACTTTAACTGGAATGATTATTGCAAGAGAATTAACGTTTCTTGAATGTTGTCTGGAGTGACCACATTCTCTCGAAATTGTATTCTGAGATCTGATTGTTTAGTAATCTATTCCAGTGTTGTATTAATATGAAACAAATCTTGAAATGCAGGCAGAAATGTGCTTTCTGATTCGTGATATATTGGTTGTTACATTCTCACTGAGAATTGTCTATAAAATAGTAATGAAACAATGTTGTTCGCAATTCGATTTGATTAAATGGACTCAGTTTAGTTATGTTTTCATTTTATACTTCCATGTACCACAAACACTTAACCCAGAAGATGCACAAACGGACGCCATTTTAAAGGAAGGGGTTATACTGAAGATTGCTGCAAAATTATTTTTAGTTTGCTGTTGAAGTTTTAGATGTGACGGACTCATATTTGTTTGCGATATTTCCCCGAAACATTGCAATAATGCTATTAAAACGCAATGAGTACTGTTAATGACAAAGAATAACAAGACGTAAAGAGAAGAAAGAAATTAAACTAACAGGTTGTTGGCGTTGCAATTAAATTGTTAAAGATTGTAAGTTACAGGTAAGCAAGTAATTAGAAAGAATTTATATAGCTGAGGAGTGTGAGAAGATTCTGTTTTTACATGTCGATATATATATATATATATATATATATATATATATATATATATATATATATATATATATCCGTTCCACAAGGATAAAACAGAACATATATGAAGAAGAAGCTGAATGAGAGAGAGAGAGGAGAAGGGTGAGTGAGAACGAAAGAGAGAGAGAGATAGTCTTATTTGCTTTATTACGTAAAGAGAAGAAAGAAATTAAACTAACAGGTTGTTGGCGTTGCAATTAAATTGTTAAAGATTGTAAGTTACAGGTAAGCAAGTAATTAGAAAGAATTTATATAGCTGAGGAGTGTGAGAAGATTCTGTTTTTACATGTCGATATATATATATATATATATATATATATATATATATATATATATATATATTTATATATATCCGTTCCACAAGGATAAAACAGAACATATATGAAGAAGAAGCTGAATGAGAGAGAGAGAGGAGAAGGGTGAGTGAGAACGAAAGAGAGAGAGAGATAGTCTTATTTGCTTTATTTCCCAAAGGGGAAAAGATCAGGTCGGTGGTGTTTTTGTATCAGAAAGGATCATGTGATTTTCTTTGTATTCTGTGTATCAGTGAGATTGCGATGTCCTTCTTCCCCACAACCTACGTAGAAACTGGTTTCCATTCAGGCTGCGAAAATCAGTGTAGAATATACGATTGAATCGAGGTGGTTCAACAGTAAATCGTTCAGATCTCTTTGCCACTCTTGTAGCATACTTAAATACATAGAGTCAAGATACCGAAAAGAAGCTTACCAGAACTGCCATTAAAACATTTATAGAAAAACAGATCGAAACCTCGTTACATCGGTGAGAATGCGACTGAAGTCAAGATGCAAACTCAAAACCGAATAAATCACTGAAACATATTGAATTTTTTAAAGAATCTCCAGATACACAGCATTGGCTTTTTCGTTTACAATTGTACATACAAATAATATTTTACTTCCGCGTCTCATAAGTAGTTATGTTGAATCATTTGTCATAACAATTGTTTCGCTAAAACGAAAAATAATTATGGCTTAATAATCTAACTTCTTCTCATTAGTTTTATTTCGATTTAGAGAAAGCCGCAGACAACTTAAATAGTAAAGTTGCGTCGCTGACTTCTATATGATAAATGACCAATTCTACAGCGAGGAGTAAATCGATAAGAATGTAGCCGAATATAAAGCTGTAATTCTGCATGCATTGCAGAAACAAATAAAAGGTCAGGTTTGATTAAATTGCAGACAGTTCTTTGAATTTTCTCAAGATTCTCGAGATATATTGTAGGAGCAACCCAGGATTTAGCTTGATGATATTGGTATGTAAAAACACACCTATTCCTCGGATAATGGACCCTCCCTCCCATATTCATAAGAGTTAACAGGAAGTTAACGGAAGAAATTCTTGAGAAGTTCTTGGGAAGCTCATAAGAGTTCTTTTAGAATTCAATTAGTTTTCAGTAGAACTACTAGGCAGTTGATATTAGTCAGCAGTTAGCTGAATACTAAGGAGTCAGTTTTAAGTGGAAGATTACCAAGTTCCTTACATTTTGGGTGCGTTAAATCGGTTAGCAACCGACATACCCCGTTTATAACCTTCAGTTCCAAAACTACTCCACAACAGGCGATATATAATAGGCAACGAATATCTACGAATTCTCTCGGAAGAGCAGAGAAAACTTGTTTTTTCTCAATGCAAAAGTCGCCAAAATAAAATCGGCAATGGCACTAATTTTGCGAGGTAACACTGAGTAGGAGAGAATTTCTTTCTCTCACGACAAAAAATGTGGCAAACAAAGATTACCAAAACGACAGTTGGCTGAGAAATTTGAAATGTTACCAATACATTGCAAACAAGATTTTGAAGTCACAAAGCAACAATATTTTTGCACAGAAGACTTCAGAAAGTCTGGAGTACTTAAAAAATATAATTATTGAGCAACGAAATTCGAACACGTAAAAAAATAAATATATATATATTGTTGTATTTTCACTATACAGTTGCTCAATTTGTCACGACTTTCGAATTCGTCTGATCCCACCTCAACAAAATAAGACGTGGTATAATTTTCTTGCATAGAAATGGAGGAATTGAATGGTTTATTCCAGGAATTTTAAATTCCAGGCGAAACAGCAAGCAAAAATTCTAGAACAGCAAAGTGCATTCCAGAAGCAAATTCAGGATTACATTTTTGAGAAGCAAAATATGGTACAGACGCAAAAGGAAAAAAAAATCTGGATGTAACTAAAAAAGGGTAAGAGTAAAAAATCCAAGTTTCTTTTCCAGAGAATACAGTTTGGAACACGTTTGAGACTTTCATATAAAATACATACGAAGAACTAACTTTCGAGGATTATTAAAAAACATACATAGACGTGTATGACGTAGACTTCCATTCTTGATCAGTAAAAAAAGAGGATGAGACTTCTAAATAAGTTAAGAACGTCTGAACATAGCAAAATGGTAAATTATATTTTACCTAAAAAGAATTCTGATTTAATGTTTACCGAGGTGTTAAATATATTAATGGAACTTTTCAGCAAGAAAACATCTTTGTTACACCAGAGGTTGAAATGTTTGAATTTAATGAAGTAGGAGTAAAAAGATTCCATAACATAAGCAACAAATATAAACAAGCATTGCGATGAATTTAAGCTGGCCGATTTGATGCGCGAATATCATGGATCGAGCATGTGAGCAATGATGAGGTCTTGGAAATGATTGAAACAAAAAGAAAATTAATACTGAGCATCAGGAAGAGACAGCTGAAGTTCCTGGGATACGCAATAATGAAAGGGGGCTTAGAGAATCTGTTCCTAACAGGCCAGATAGTAGGAAAAAGAGACAGGGATAAGCAATGGATAACATATTTGAAGGACCTAATCAGGTAGATGACGGAACGAGGATTGCATGGTGTAACAAGAAAAGGCGTGCTCAGAGCCACCAGGGATAGTGAAACGTGGAAAGCCATGATCGCCTACTGACGAAATTAGAAAACATCCCAAATATTACAGTACAGGGTTTGGCAGAGAAATGTACAAAATATTAGCATAAGAAAAGTTGCAATAAAGATTGAAAAGTCTGACGTTTAAGAAAAGTACGGTACAAAGAAGAAAGTCAGTACAACAAAAATACTAAAATTGCAGATCATCAAAAGAAAATACCACGAAAAATAATCAAAACTCCCGAAACCGTGTTTTGCTTGCGGTGTATTACACTGGTACAAAGAGTTCAATTTTAGGAACAAAAACGTTTCACTTGCGGAAGAATGGGACACAAAAGCTCGCACTGCAGAGCAAGTAATAAAGTAATAAACGTAAAGTCCAACCAAGTTGAGGATTGAAAAACGAGAAAATTCGTTACATTCGTGATAAACAAGAAAAAGATAAAAATGCAACTCGACACTTGGTCGTATCTGTCTATTATAAATCGAAACACGTAGAAGAATTTGGGGAAGTCGACGTAAATAAAACGAATAAAATTGTGAGGTCAGCGACGGGTGAAAAGATACAGTTCATCGGAGAATTTGTCACAAACGACACATTAAATAAGAAAACCTAAAAAGTCAAAATATTTGTCATCGCAGATGCCACAAATTTACTCGGTACAAATTTGATAACGGAATTCTAATTATGGGATCTACCAATTAAATCTTTTTATGATAAGGTAGAAAGATTCAACAACGAGGCAGAAAAACTCATAAGTAAACTAAAGGAAACATTTCCTACTGTTTTCTCGCTAGGATTAGGAACATGTACCAAGATGGAGGTAAAATTCCAATTAAAAGAAAACGCTCATGCGGTATTTGAAAAAAAAAGAAAGGTGCTGTTTGCCTCTAATGAAGAGATAGATATGGAATTAGATAGACTTGAGAAAACTGGTGTACTTGAAAAAGTTCAGTATAGCGAATGGGCGACACCGACAGTATACGTGAAAAAGAAGAAGAAAGAAATTCGTCTTTGTGGTGATTTCTCGACGGTGTTAAACGCATCACTTAAGGATTACAGGTATCCCCTACTAACAGTAAAAATTTTATGCGAAGCTAAACGGAGGCAAAATATTTTCGAAAATAAACTTCAGCGAAGCATACCTGCAAATAGAGGTAGAGAAAGAAACTTCAAAGCTCTTATGATTAAACACGCATGGAGGTCTGCATAGGTTTAACAGGTGGTCTAGATATTACTGTCGTGTATCTGGAAGACATCATAATGAGAAGCACAAATAGAGCTTAACATATGAAGCATGTAAACTCAGTAGTTGCAAGATTTTAGGAATTTAGATTCAATCTTTAGGAAAACAAATGCGAGTATTTTTATGGACAAAATAAAATATCTGGTAGAAAATCCCTCCTTTAATCAATGAATTTAAGGTTCTCACGTCATCTGCGGACAAAGCAGAGTGCTTTACTCGCAGATTCTCATCCAACCCCACATTTGACTCATCTGGAGTACCCTCACCCGACTTCCCTATAAGAACTGAGGCTAAACTGTACGATGTATATATTACACCGGCAGTAGTATTCCGAGTAATTTCAAAACTTGACTCCCATAAGGTGAGCGTTGGCGGTGGAATCCCTGTGATAGTCCTTAAGAAATGTGCTATTGAACTCTCCCCTGTTCTCTAAACTGTATAACTACTACCTTTTTGCTTCCTATTTTCCTGCATGCTGGAATTCTCTTCAGTCGTACCTGTATATAAGAACTGTGGTGAACACTCGGACCCATCCAACTATCACACTATCAGACTTTAACCAATTTTCGGGAAAGTGTTCGAGGCCATAATTAATGCTGAAATAGTTCAACAACTTACTGCCCACAAACTCTACACTGACAAGCAGTATAGCTTCCGCTTTGCCAGGTCCACGGCCGACATGCTAACAACCGTTACGGAGTACATGCTCCAGGCCCTTGATGAGTCAGGCGAGGTTTCTCTCAATATCTCCAAGGTATTTGACAGGGTTTGGCATTCTGGCATTCTGTGCAAACTACGGGGTTTCGGTATTACCGGACGCTTCCTTTATCTAATTCAATCTTTTTTAGATAACCGCAAATGAATGTCGTTTTGAATGGGGATGCCTCTACATCATACAGCACAAACGCTGGTGTCCCTCAGAGCTATTTCATGGGCCCGATGCTCTTCCTTATTTTCATAAATGATCTGCTAGACGTGATCAAGAACCAAGTAGGCACCTACGCAGATGACACCACAAATTACTCCCGCATCAGTAAGAAACATAATCTCGCTGCTGACATTGAAAATGATCTACACTCTGTAGTGAATTGGGGTAAGAAGTGGCCTCTCAATTTAAATGTCTCTAAGGCCAAGCTGATGTCTGTCAATTCTCATAGGCAACCTCTCCCTCTCCTACCTCTCATAAGCATGGAGCAAGCGAGTCTCCCTGAGAGCAATACACTGCGCCTCATCGTCCTTACCCTCTCTTCTGATATCAAATGGAACCAATACATTGAGTCCATAGCTAAATCCACTGCTTAGAATGATGGGTCAATGTGTCGGGCTAGGATATTTTTTCCGCCTGAATCCATCCTGCATATATACAAATCAACCATTCATCCGTGCATGGAATACTGCTGACATATATGGTCAGGTACCCCTGCAGTTCATCTCAGTGTTCTCGACAGGCTTCAAAGAAAAATCAGTAAAGTGATAGGTACCGACTACAGCCACTTCCTCACCGACGGGATGTGGCCTCCCTTTGTGTGTTCTATAAATAATTTCATGGCTTCTGCTCCAACAAACTTAAGTCACTAGTGCCTCTACAACAGGTGTTTACGCGTGCAACCAGATTGGCAACTGGGCCCACCCATTCACCGTTAGATTAACCAAATGCAGACGACAATTCTACTTCTGCAGCTTCTTCTCTCGCACTTCCCGCCTGTGGAACTCGCTTCCATATTCTTGCTTTCCTGAAGGTTACAATCTCCAGGAATTTAAATGCAATGTCAATACTCATCTCTTAACCACTTGACCCTAGTTCTTTCACCACCCCGTATATTCTTTCCTTTCTCTCCACCTTGGCAACTGCCATCACACCTGTATGCCCATCCTACTCTTGCTCCTTTCTAACTGGTTCGTCTTTCTTTTCACTCTCTTTTACTTAATTTTTTTTTACTCATGTAGCCACTGCACATCAGTGCTGTTCCCGCATTGCTCGGGGTGATACGATTAATAAAAATAGGTCAAAATGGTAGAATGACAGACCCAGAGCGAGAAGCGGCTATAAAGGTCATGACGGCTCCGAAGGATATTACCACGCTCCAAATGTTGTGGTATTAGCCAGTTATTATCACGTATATATTCCAAACATGTATGATCCTCGGGCACCTTTAAATGAGTTACTAAAAATAGGAAAATCCTGGAACTGTATTGATGAATGCCAGAAAGCATTCGAAAAGATAAAAGAATCATTAACCGCGGAACTCTCTCTAACCGATTACAATTCGGATTTAGAAATCATATTAGCCTGTGGCACAAGTGCTTAGGATGACAGATGGTCAAGATAAGCCAGTTGCCCATGCTTCTAGTGCACTACTTCCAGCTGAGATGATTTACTCTCAGATAGAGAAAGAGGCGCTAGGTATTATATTCGCAGTAGCGACATATCTTATGATTCATTCACGGTCGAAATTTGAAGCTACAAACGGAACATAAGCATGTAATATCGATTTTCAGTTCAAAAAAGTTTTTGCCGACACATACAGCCAACCGACTACAGAGATGGCGTATAATACTACTAAATTATGACTTCAGTATTGAGTACATACCATCAAACACATTTGGCTACACTGATGGGTGGTCCAGGTTAATTCCAAAAATGAGTGAACCGTTTAAAGACAGAAATTGCCGCACGAAATCTGAAGAGGAACTAAAAAATACTGTATGAATGAAAGTTCGAGAGCTTCTAGTAACACAGGAAAAAATAAAAGAAGAAGCCAACAGGGACAATTATATATTGCAAATAAAAGAAAAAAATAGCCAAAAGGGACCACACGGCAAATGTGCCTTCGCTGTGTGACTCAGTTACTGAAGTATTTCCACACTGGTAATCCGAGCATCACTAGGATGACAAGCCTAATGCTAAGTTTTGTTTATTGGCCGAACATGGATCCGGATATCTAGAATACAGTTGCAAAGTGTCAAGGCTGTGCCTTAGCTGCAAAGGCACCTCCGATAAAATTTAATCCTTGGCAAAAAACAGAGTTACCATGGTCTAGGTTACACGTGGATTTTGCCGGTCCACTAAGTGGATACTATTACATAAGAACAGTAGATACTTTCTCAAAATGGCCGGAGATACAGAGAATTAGACAACCGACAACCAAAAGTACAAAGAATTTCCTACTAGAACTGTTCGCAAGGTATATTGTTGCAGACGCAATAGTAACGGACAATTGAAGCCAGTTTACGTCAAGACAGTTCAGGATTTCTGCAAGGAGTACAAGGGATAAGAGAAATATTCGTCGACACCTTTAAAAGAGCTTTAAAGAAAGCTAGAGAAATACCCGCAGTAGAAACCCTACAGAAGTTCCTACAAGTATACAGGATTACTCCAAATAAGGTAACACCGGCTTCACAATCCCATGCCGAGGTGATGTTTGCACGTAGGGTTAGATCTGTATTCGACAAGTTATTGCCCCAAAAGTCAAAGCCAGACAGAGAAAGATTTACTCACATAAAATTATACAACCTAGGTGAAAATTATTTTATTCTAAATCTACAGACAGAATAAGTCTTTCTGGGAAATTGGAATAATTGACAAGCTGATCGGCAACATGATGTAACTGGTAAAAGGAGAAGAAATTACGTGCAAGAGGCACATTAATCAAATCAGAAGACGCTCTTCGGACGTGGTTGACAGCGGTCCCACGGAAGAAACGCCGATGGAGGTTATTTATGACACATTCGAACTAACAACACCCACAACAATTTTACCGGGAGTACGCCAATCCAAAAAAAAAAAAAAGAAATGAAACTGATCAGTTACAAGTGGATCCAAAACGTAGAAGATATACTACGCTTTTGCTGAGAAAGTAATTTCTTTTTGTTTTTTGCCTTCATTCAAATTGCCTGTAAAAAAATAAAGTTTTACTCCTGCGGAGTTAAATGTAGAAGGTTGGTGTTATGGGGAAACACACCTATTCCTCAGATTATGGATTCTCCCTCTTATATTAATAAGGGTTAACAGAAAGTTAACAAGAGAATGCTTGAGAAATTCATAGCAATTTCATAGGAGTTATTTTAGAGTTTTATTGGAGTTCAGTAGAACTACTAGTCAGGTGATATTAGTTGGCAGTTAGCCGAATACTAAAGAGACAGTTTTCAGTGTAGGATGACCAAATTCCTTCACAACAGATATGCTGATTGATTCAGCAACTAGATAGTTGGCGGAGGACACTCATGCATGCCTCAGCTAGCTTAAATGAATAATAAAATTATTAAAATCAAAACACTCTATTTGCTTTTCATTTTTTCCGGCAGTCTGGCGTGCTGGACTTCTACGCAAGCTATAAATCTATGGTATAAGTGGAAGCAGGTTTGACCTACTCTAGTCGTTCCTTTCAAATCGCGTAATGAAGGTACTATTGTATCGGCACGCTTACAGATACTATCATACAAAAGTGGGTTTCTCTCAAGGCTCTGTTCTAGGTCCTACGCTTTTTCTGATTCTCATCAACGATTTCACTGACGTAAATAGATCCCAAATATGCATTTATGCTGACAACACCACCATTTACTGAAGACTCTAGAAGAAATTTGCCGAGGATGACAAAGCAAATCTCATTGCTAATCTTGAAAATAACTCCAATCTGTGGTACTAAATGGCTTGTAAATTTAATGCTTTGAAAACAAAGCTGCTATCCTTTTATCGCCATAGAGAATAGCCACTAACCCCCATCAGCATGGATCAGACTAGTCTCCCTAGAGGTAAAACACTGTGCTTTTTCCATAATCTATCATCCGACTTCAAGTGGAATGACTACATTGAATCCATAGCTAAACCAGCTGCTTTGAAGGTCGGTTCACTGTATTGGGCCAGGAAATTTTCCCGTCTCACTTAATCTTTCACACATAAAAAACTACCATCCTCCTATGCATTGAATACTGCTGTCCCATCTATTCGGGACCCATGCTATTTATTTCTGGATTCTTGACAAAATCCAACAGAGAATTTGCAATGTAGTTGATCCCGGCCTAATAGCTACACTTCATTCAATTTATCACCGACATAATGTGGCTTCCTTCTGTCTCTTCTACAAAAACTTTCACGGCTTTTACTTCGAAGAACTTAGCTCCCTAGTGCTCCTTCTGCATGAATTTATTTGATCTACTGGACTAGCGACTATGTCCCATTCATTTACAGTGACAATGTTTAAATATAGCCACAATGTTTAGTCTATCATCTTATTTGCTCACAGTTCCCGTATGTTTTCACAGTTTCCGTATGCTTGCTTCACTAACAGCTACAATCACCAGGAATTTTGATGCAGTGTATATTGTCATCTATTATCTCCTTGGCTCGCATCCTTTCTCTGGCAGCACTTGTAAAATGTTCTTCTCCCTTTCCACTCGAATCTCATGCAACCCTCTTCCAACCATTGTCCTTGTTCTTTTCTTATTCATTTACTGACAACCCCCGTAACTTGTTACTTTTTCCCATCACTCGCCTCATATGTAACGAACTGAGCACCAGAAATAACTAAAAATAAAACAGAAATATCAGACATTTAAAATAGAAGAGAATCTGTGTGCAAATTTATGTCTTCATTTTTGCAAATACGGACTTTCATTCAAAATTTTATCAGAAAATATTACCAGTAACTATAGTAACTCATCCATCGTAACTAAAATTCAATAAACTATTAGATTCATTAGAATAATTAACTATTTTTAGTTTAATGTGTAGCATATATACATACATACATACAAGCATATATATATACTATATATATATATATATATATATATATATATATAGTATATGTAAGATATGTGTAGTCTATATATATATGTGTATATATGTGTGTGCGTGCGTACTTTGTGAGCGTATATATATATATATATATATATACGTGATATATATATATATATATAACGTGAGCGTATATATATATATATATATATATATATATATATATATATATATATATACGCTCACGTTATATGTTACAAGAAATTTAATGGATATATTTCCGAAGAAAAACATTCGAAACACAAATCTGTCAAGATAGCAACATATAATAAAAAACACGACTCAATTTTTAAAAAAATCATGCGAATTTTTTTACAAAAAATAATGTTTGATTCATATGAAATTATGCACAATTTAAATGAGCTAATTTTCGTCAAATATAGTTTCAAAGAAATTTTTGTTTCGAAAGATGTTTATTAAATTGGCGCAATTAAATTGTACTGAGAAAATTGTAAACAAGTCTAAAACCAGACATATTTATCTATAATGAAAACAAAAACGTTGTCAAGGAAACAGTTCAGGGAATATATGAGATTCATTTTAAAATTTCGGTATGGATTTGGGGATATATATATACAGAATGCGATGGATGAATTGTAGTCTAATTTCCGCGAAAATGAAAATAACAGACATTTTCATAGATACAATTAGTTAAATAACAAAAATATAATATATGTTGAAATAGTAAATAGAATATGTATTTTATACAATCCTCATTTTCTTCAGCCATAGCCTATAGAAGACTTCGCAATCTCATGCAAATCTTCTTGACACTCATTTTCTTTACTTTTAGGAATGCTTCCGTAATTTTTGCCTTCAGTTCATTTTGACGCTCTAGGTATAATTATCACGTTAACCAATATGAAGAGTTAGAAGCCTATATATAATGGGGTAATATGGTCACAGATATTGTGGCATGGTGCAGTGTTTTTTTGCCAGGTATAAGATTTACGACGCCCTCACTATTGATCCGGATGATCGCTACCTCCTCAAGGAACTTTGTAAAATCTTCTGTGTTGAGTGTCAGACATCACGAATCATATACATCGGGTAAATTTTCGTCATATTAAATTTTTACTTTAGCGCATGCGCGTTGTTTGCTTTATTCGTCTGTTAGAAAAAGCGCTACCTCACATACATCACTTTACTAAATGACTAGAAACAAAATGTTATTATACGTGGCATTTGCACCGGAAGTTTCAATTCGAAAATTTCAGAGAATCGTGAAGAAAATGTGAGTTAAGTGTAGAGGATTCTAAAATATCTGGATGAGTTTAATAGTGATTATAAATGTGTGGCAGTTCGGAAAAAAAATCTGATTCTGATCGTTCTGATAAAAAAAGGCCTTTTGAATGAACGAGATAGTGATTCCCTGCGTCAAGAGTGTGGCTGCTGGCAAAACCTACATCTTAAAACAAGATTCTTCAAAATACTACACCCGCAGAGGAAACCAGTCAAGGCTATTAGACAATTTCTGGGACCACATAACTCATGATATCTAGTCAACTAGTGGAGGCTGCGAATCCATTGATTATTAATTGTTGGTTCCAGTTGTGCTAGAGACTACCAAGTCTTTTTAAAACCAAATGAACTGAAGTAACAAGTTTTAATAGATCTCAATGCAATCTTTAATGCTTAGAGTTTTTCTAAGCATTTGTTACTAGAGTTCATAATTGTTAACGCTAATGATTTTCTCTAGCACTTCGTAATACTGGTTACCATATTGATTTTCTATTCTTAACCGGCTTAGGAGATTTCTGCGGCCTAGCATATATGCTGATTCCTTAAGTTTGCGTAGTTTCTATTCACCTTATCACATAGGGGGAGGTCATTTGCGTTCCCACTTGATATGTGGTTATCCCCCCCTGATTTTTTTTATTTCAACTTGTGTTGCAGCCTTGTTGTTTTTAGAGACTTACCAGCGGCCCAATTCTCATTTATATGTCTTTCTCATTTATATGTCTCATTTATATGTCTTTCCACATCAACATGAAATATCGTACACACAGTTCTTAATTATTTTCTATGGAAGGTATTAATCGTGATAGGTGTCTGTAAAGCGTAAAGCCTTTTTTGAAGGCCGTCCTGGCGTTATATGAATCCCAGATCCTTTATACTTTCTCAGATAACAAACTTACATAATGTACAAAGACTGAGACTTACTTTTGAAAGTTTTTATCCTCAATCACCCTCTCTTAAAAGTTCGTTGGATCTCTGGTCATGTACCCTGGATAGTTGCTACGTTATAGTGTACTGATCATACTGATCATTTCGTGTTCTTACGTCTATTAGTTGCCGCTTATGAATTTTGATCGATGTTGCAGGCAGCGGACAATCTCTTTCTTTATGGGTTGTCGGAATTAAAGTTATGTTTTTCAGTGAATTTTATCTCGTAGTGTATATCTTGAACCCAGTTTTTGTTCGAAATATTAGTACATCTAAAAATGCTAGTTTTCTCTCTTTTTCTATTGTGAACTATATCAAGTATTTCATTGAGTTCACATGGTCGAGTTGCGTTTTGACCTCTTCCTGCATTGGCCAGTGTATGAATGAATCATCAATGTATCTCAGCCATAACGATGACTTTAGAACCGTGGATTCTACTGCCATCTCATCAAAATATTCCATTTATGTGTTAGTCAATGGAGGAGACAATCAGAGCTCATTGCTAAGCATTCATCCTGCCGATATATGTTTGATTCAATTCCGAAGAATGTTGTTTTTGTGCAGAAAGTCAAGATGTCCATCAGGGTATCTCGAGTAATAAAGTTATGTTCTCCTGGAAGTGAGACCGAGGCCGGTCTCTCCCTGAATACAGATTGTGCCTCCACCGTGTGTATCGTGGTTAACAAAATCACCACATTCAGATTTACTATCTGGCTGAATTGGATTGTAACATCATTGATAAGTTTTACGAAATGAACATTTCTAAACCCACCCAGAATAGAAATTAATGCAATATAGAAACCAGCAATACAGTGTGCTAGGCAATATTATTAGCGTCTACGATTGCAATATGCATTCTGATAAAAAGAAAATAGTGCTAGATAAAATTATTAGAAGGAAAGATTGCAATATGAGCTCAGGTAAAAAAAATTTTACTGTGAAATTAGTTTTATATATCTCAGAAATTCATGTAGAATTGTTCTGAAGGATACAAGGCTTATTGTATATAGACGTTGATTAGTTCCAGTGACATGTCGCAGACTTGAGTTCATTACCCGTCTTTAGCAGTGATGAACGAATAACTTCGAGAGTTAAGGTTAAAAGAAAATAACTACATGGCTACAAGAAATCGCATTGTAAATGGAATCAGAAACATATACTAAAACTCCGCTAAGTATTTTGAAACGAAACATCGTAATCATCGTAATAAATTCGTGAACAATATTTGTAAATGCTACGTCATCTACTAAATATAGTCAAATAACAGAGTAAATTTTTTCAATAAATTTACTATATTTATTTTTATTACATTTTAGCAGAAGCGCGAAAGGGATTTCATTTTTTGGATTTATAGTGTATAAAAAGTGCGCAAAAAATCTCTTGATCTAAGCGCATCCGTTGAGTCTATTAGCCAATGTATAGGATTTGTTTTTCAATTTGTTTTAATGTTTAAATATTTTTATTTCATTTTTTTTTGGTAGCAACAGGAACGTTTATATATAAAAGAACAATGAACAATTTATAGATGTTACCATTATTGTTATTATTGAGAGTTAGTTTCTTATTGCTAACTCTTCCATTATTTTAACCATTTCTGCATTCCGATTTCTAACAGTCTATTGCAGGTAGAGCTTCGTCGGTTATCAAGTGTATTTAAATGGGTTTCAGTTCGAGGGATAGAAAGTAAATCTGCTTGACAAGCATGTAGTTTTAAGTCCGTGGTAATTATATATATATATATATATATATATATATATGTATGTATGTATGTATGTATGTATGTGTGTGTGTGTGTGTCTGTATGTGTATTTCATTTTAAACAAGTTATTACGCAAATTAGGTTTCTAACATGTGCTATTTCAGGCAATTTGCAATAACTGAATATTCTTTTTTTTAATACCTCTAACGTAACGGCGACTTTTTTTGAAAACTCATACAACAAGGAATTTTTGAACGCACAATTTCAAAATTAAAAGTAAAATTAACTTTCTCATCCATGATTGTATGAACCTAATATGTGTTTTATAGTATGGTTAAACTTAGTCCTACTTTCAGTTCTTTCATTCAGTAATTCATTTTGTTTATATATATATATATATATATATATATATATATATACCCCATTTAAAAAATATCATTGTTCTGTCACAATTTATTTGCTTAATTTCTTCCATCAACTTTGATGATATGTCCTGCATTTATTGCCATATTGATAAACTGAAATCACATAGGAATTCTGTATTCACTTCTTTGTTTTTAGTGAAAGTTTCTTGTGGTGTAAAGAGATGTTTCGGCAGCATTTTCAGGAAAGAAAATAATTGATGTATTTTATAATTCCATGTCCATAAAATATAGGTAAATTTTCATGTTTCCCGCGAACTTCTTTATTATCTGGAAAATACCGTGAAGTCACGACACATATTGTGATACATTTTCGAATTTGAACGTTACTGTACGTATTTTTAAAAAAGAGAATGATGAGAAGAGTGTAAATATGGAGGAATCAATAAATGTCAGAGATCGTCGGAAACCATTACTCGGAATCATTTGACGAGTGTGGCAGTAAAACGAAGTTGTAACAATTCTCATTATGTTCCTTTGCTACAACGGTTTATATTAAGCAAGTATTTCCATCTACAGTATGTGATTTAAATCGAATGTGTGAATTCGATCAAGTATCTCTCCGTACAGCATTTACTTTATCCAATTAAATTTAAATTTAAAGCCATGTCGTCTCGTCAAAACGAAAAAATAACAACACAATAGCCCCTAATTTGTGACATTTTAAATGTCACGAACAAGTGAACGAATCATGTTACGAAGCCATTCTTTCGCGTAAGAAGCGATAAATTTCATTGAAGTTTTTAAGCGATAGTTAGGAATTGGAATTCATCTACGCAGTAGAGTAAGCTTTATTTCTAATCTTATTTAATTTATTATTTTATATCAAAAAAGCATTTTTACTTTTTCATTTTGCCTCCGGATTTTCGTAGGAAGTTGATTTCCGATAAAATTATAAAACCTACATAATAAAATAAACGAATATCAGTTATATTAAAGAGAAATCAAACGTAAATATGTTATAATTGAATGAAAATAACAAAAAAATTATATGTATATATTTTTGTAAAGGGAATGATCTGTCGAATATAAATGAATAATAGCTTAGTCCAATATGTTCTATATTTTTATGTGCCTTTTTCTATTTCATTGATTAGATTACACTAAGAGATTAATTTTAATATACAAAGACATTCAGAAATATTTCTTAATCACATCTAAGCATTAATTTACATTATTTTTTTGTGCATCGTTTAAGAAATTTTAATTTTCACAAAATATTGTTTAACATAAAATACTAATGCTTACTAGAGTTATTAGGCTTTTAAAAATGAGATGTATTAATGTTTTCAACAAAGATTTGCTGATTATTTATTTATCACAGTTGTATTCTTTTATCGCATACAATTGAATATCTATCTATCTATCTATCTATCTATCTATCTATGTATTTACTCTATTTATCTATCCTTATCGATCTCTCTGTCTCTATTTCTCTCTCTCTCTCTCTCTCTCTCTATATATATATATATATACATATATATAACACAGATAACCATTATCTATCTATCTATCTATCTATCTATTGTAGAAATTTCTATTATTTGAATTTATCTAGCGATCGCTGACAATTTATCTATCTATCGATAGATCGATCGATCTATCGATGTCTGATCATTTCTTTCTATCAATTTATATATCGCAAAACTTTAATATTTTACGATAACTGAGCGTTTATTTCTATCTATCTATCTATCTATCTATCTATCTATCTATCTATCTATCTATCTATCTGTTGTCGGATCTCCACATTTTTGCATATGATAATGGACTCGATTGAGTGTACATATAATCCAGCCATAGAGAGAACAGTGATCGCTATCTGGAATCTCAGTTGTACTGCTGTTCACAGTGGAGAGTAATCGTAGAGATCTGTTACAGTTATCGAAGGGTTTCAACAGATAACGAAGAGTTACCCGGACATACTTTTTTCGACGATTTCACTATAAGACATGTATAAATTTACATCTACTATTAATATCCATGAATTGACTAATCCGCCTTCCAGTTTATATATTACGTTCAATATAACCTACTTTTCTATCTCCATACATGATTTGTTATTCATTATTTTGGCAGTTCTTCCTCCGGCATCTACAACAAACTGGAGACGAAAACTCGAACTCACGTATGCGTATATCCCGAATCGCCACAAGAAGTTGCTATGGATATTTCGAACTCGAATCACCACGATAAATTGGCGACGGAATATTCAAACTTACGTATACCACACAATAACAAAATTCACAGAGAACAACGAAAAACTATAATGTCTCAAACAATTTGGCGACACTATCGCAGATAATCTGCTGGAATTACAATATAAAAGAGATAGAATGAAAAAAACTGTAAAAAGGCAATTGAAAGTCAATTTATTTTTCCCCTTGAACAAAAAAAATTATTCACAAATATAAAAAGAAGCATTGCGCGTAATATTTTCCATAACTCGCTTTCATAAATATATATATGGAAGAGAGTTTACGCTAAAAACAGATTCTAAACCTCTCCGTACGATATTTGGATCAAAGAAAGGATTACCAGTCTACACCGCAAATAGACTCCTGCGGTGGGGAATTATATTAATAAACTATAACTTCAAATTAGATTTCATACCAGCGAAAAAAATAAGATATGTAGATGGATTATCGAGACTGATACCTATGAAAAATGAAGCCTTAGAAGACTCGCTTATAGCGCCTTGAGAGCCGAGGACGAAATCAGTAAAGTGTTAAGTAATACAGTGGGAGAATTACCGGTAACACTATTTGAAATAAGAAGAGAAGCAGAAACCGACGAATTCATAAATACCACAGAGAAAAAAATAGGAGATAAAGATACCAACTTGTCATACAGTTGTTCAATTTGCGATAACGTCCTACTCTACAATGAAAGCTTGGTAATACCAAAACCAATACAAAGAAGAATTTTGAAGGATTTTCATTTAGGCAACCCGGGAATAAACCACATGAAGGCACTCATGAGAAGTTACGTTTACTGGCCGAACATGGATGATAATATTACGCAGATGGCGTAAGGGCTGCGCGGCGGCAGCAAATTCACTACCTATCATACAAAAACAATGGTCAAAGATGGAAAAAGATTGGTCGGGAATCCATGTGGACTAGGCAGGACTCATCGACGGCTACTACTACTTAATAACGGTAGACCGTTTTAGAAAATAGCCTGAAATGTTTAGGTATAAAAATCCATTAATCACATTATAATAGCATCTTACCACCCACGATCGAACGGTTTAGCTTAAAGATTCGTGGATACACTAAAAGGAACATAAAAAAAACTGGGGATACAACAACGGAAACAGAATTACAACAATTTCTACAAATATACCGAATTGACCTAAAAGAAACACACCATCGGGCATTCACCAGCTGAGGTGGTGTTTGCGCGCAAGATACATTCTGTTTTTGATAAATTGTTACCATGCAAAAATAGAACCCGGAATGTACCCATAATTACAAAAAGATCGTTCAAACCAGGTGAACAAGTTTATTTCAGAATGTTTAATAAATAATATGGCGTATGTGAAGAAATCTTTGAGGATTTTGGCATTCATTGACCTCAAATTCTCTCTTTCCTAGCCGTTTTCATTGGCTCTTCTCTCTCTACATCTTCTTATTTATTTTTTTCTTGAATTTCTATTTCTTCTGTATCCCTCTTTTTCTTTTTTCTTTTCCTTTTTTTCATCTATCTTCTTCACATTTATTCTCTCTTTTTCACCCTTTTTAAGATCTTTTACATTGCGTAGAAAGAAATTACAAAAATAAAGGGAAGACTTGTTGTGTAAAGAAAATTTTTTCAATTTACATTTTTTAATCATAAACAGTAAAATAAGTCTTAACATTTTAATTAAATAAATTTATATATATATATATTATAATAATTGTTACAATGGTTTATAAAAGCATAGTATCACTACAAAAAACTTTTCCAGATCCGTGCCGAACTGCTCCTCTTCGCGTGATATGTATAACTGAAAATATATGGTGGAACGGTTTATTTTTAGGAATGTGAGGTTTAGGTTGTTATCTTTAGATCTGTTTTGTTGCTCTTTTATTTTTTCTGCTGGGAGACAAATCGGGAGTTTAATATATTACTTTATATAAGGACATTGACAGGACATGTTTAAAATCAACTTAAATTTGTAATTTTATCTTCCCTTTTATTTTAAATTATGACGCTTTTTTACTTGGCCTGAAGAATATTATATTACTGGGCAGTTTTACGTTTCACCTGGATATATTTATTTGAATTTATACTCCGTTTTTAGAGCATATCCAGAGAAAAGATATATTCATTTAGTGGCAAATTATTTAAATTTTGAACATTTTTGTTTAAAAAATATGTTCTTTAGGACATAATATGTATTTCTATCTGCCCCACCTCTTCAGATTTGATTCATGAAATTAACAACTCTCTTTCTGGAGTTTTAATTAAATCTTCAAAGACCATTTAATTAAGTTGAAAGTTTCCGAATCGGCCAGTCCTTTTTCAAAAATGTACGAATTGAAAAAAGCTAAAAAGAAAGAGATGATTAATATAATTGCATTTGACACAATTTTAAATTTTCTGATATTTCGATGAAAGCGCAAAGGGCAAGTCAAATGAAGATCACTGTTGATGTGGAATATGTACTGTGTCTTTGTAATTGTAATATATATTCTAAAGAATCAGGTGAAACTCCATAAAATGACTTTTATAAATATAAAACGAACAATATTCTCTCCGCACGTGTATATGCATATAATGATATGCTGCAAGATTAATTTTGCTAATAAAACTTATGGCACATTTTCAATTGTGTATGAATTAAATGAAACGCGGATTGATTTAGTTTCAAAATGATACTATTTGTAAAAAATTAAAACTTTAATAATACCCCGGAAATCATCTGTAAATGAAACTGTAGAAACGAAGTACTAGTGAAATAAATTTGTCAAAGATTTTATCACTGCTGGGATAAACAATACGCTAGGTGAAGTAAACGATTCTGCCAAAGTATGTAAAGACGTTACTAGATCAAACGAACTTTTAGAGAAATGGAAACAAAAAGGACACTGATATGTAGCATCAAAATGAACGGTGTAAATTTCTATTTTGTCTAATGAGAAAAGAGGCCTATGATTGGATACTTACAGGACAAGTTTATACCACGATTGACAGGGTTAAACAGCTCATAACTTTCCTAACAAGATCTTTTGGCGGGTTGGCTAGACAGACATAAGGAATGAAAAATCAATGACCCAACCAAGGACAAGGAATTATCGAGACAAAATGATCGCCCGATTTATGAATGCAGCACATCGTCTCTATTATAATAAAAACCGTAATATATATATATATATATATATATATATATATATAAGCATGTTACGGAATTCAAATTGTGGATTGCTTATAACCAAGTATCGTTAAAATTCGTTGATTTACGTAACATGTTTATATTTGTTGACATTACGATATATTTCAGAGCAGATATGTTTGTTTACGATGGATCAAAGATTGTGTTATATAGTCTTGATAAAAAAACTCTCGTGGTTGAGAGGTCTAAGATGTTACCAGATAAAATGGTAGCTTCCCCTATATATATAGGCGTCGCAGGATCGAATCCTGCCGAATGGTACACATTTTCGTAATAAAAAGTTATCGTAAATAATCAGGCCGGTAGATATAAATATAGTTAATCAGTTAATTGCCATACGTGATACACGCTTAGGCGATCATGTCTCGAAAGAGCCAAGACTGACTCGGCAGGGGATTATCCTGCAGTAGGTTGCCATTGCTTTCTGCGGTAGACTGCCTGCCGACTAAGGCTATAGAACCCAATCTGTCCTATTATTTAACCCATACCTGGAGGGAAGAGACGGATTAATACCTTTCCCAAGGATTTTGCGAGTACGTGAATGCAAGAAATTCAACTGGAATTCGAACTCGGCTCCCCTGCAATATCTAATTAAATACGAGTATCGATAAAAAATAATGTTCAAACAATTCATTTCATATATATATATATATATATATATATATATATATATATATATATACAACATCTACGCATCGTTCATTCAGTAATGAATTTGAACAATCTCGGCTACTGGCCTGTATTTACATTGAATATAACAGGCTACATTTTGCCTTTTTCTACCTAGCGTCCAGAGGTAAAATGCCCGACTGATGTCGGGTTTCAATCCTCTCTAGAAGGAATTGTTGCTCTAACCGTACAGATGAGCTATGATGCAGCGAAACAGATCTGTCTGCGGATATATATATATGTATATATATATATATCCAACATGGCATGCCCATGGAAAAAGCTACTATTGAGAGGTAGCGTTGGCTCAGTTCATTAGAGAGACAATACCGAGCGATCGTCAGCTCAGTTCCTTCACTTTACCACCTGTTAATAAACTTTATTCGAGTTAAGTAATCTCTTGCGGCTTGATTGTATTTTGTTTTTTTTTTTACCAGTGCCTATTATGCTATATTTTGCAATAATTATTTAATTCAAGTTGTGAAAAATCAGTCATGAATTGAACACTCTTGGAAACTTGGTTTCTTTACACGTTGCGGATAATTCGGTAAAATCTGCCTTTCTTTCCGGGCGCAGATAGATGAGAATTCAAATTGGTCGAATTTCAATCCCGACTTGAAGTAATCGAATGTCTAGCGTAGTGATGTTATGTATACTATTGTTTCTTCTTATCACGCGTTTGGAATATGTTTTTTTTTTAAATCTGTCTTAATATTCAATAATATGTACATGCATCTATATGTTCTCGTCATTTTAGAAGACATATCGATATAAATATTTTGCCGTATTTTTTGACGACCTATTCCTACTACTAGAAAGAGAAGAATCACGGGACTGTAATTAATATTAACAACTAACTTTCTAAATGTTTTCGTATTTTTTCTGACGTAATATATGTTATATTGTTGTTTTCATATATATCATACATATTTGCATTATCATTAAATAATACTTTTTAAATTAATTTTCATTTGCGGTATTCTTATCAATCTAAGTAATACCGACTCCTCTAACGGAGGCAGTGATAGAAACGTCTTCATTTTTATCTGAATATTTCATTAATTAAAAGTTTCTAAGTGTTAAGATCACTCTCTGTCTGTTTCAAATATATCTATGTTTATTACATTAATGTTTTTGTGGACATCTGTATAGACTTCCTTGTTTAAACCTTGTGAGTATTATTCTTTTTTAATACAACTAACAAAAAATAACCTCTTCTTGTAGACAATTAACATTACTTGTACTTACTGAATTATTAGCAGTTTTGTTTATAATCAGTATCATCTCTTGAATATATTTTTAAACATTTGTATAGAATCATATATACATTTGGTTTACAAATGTATATTACTTATTTCTCATTCTTATCTCCTCTCATGTATATTTTATTTAACAGTGATTTATATTCTTATTTGCATCTGTGTAACATTGGTATCCTTTCATAATTATTTTTTTACCATTGGTATATTTTCGTGTTTATTTTTTATCATTGTTGTCGCCTCTTATTTACCGTATTAAGAAATGATATATAAAGAGGTGTATATGTATTTTAAGAATTGGTTTTCAGTATAGATCACATAATGAATATTATCTGATTTAATACTATGGTTGATTCCAAAAATTGTTGTTAAACAGGTCATGAAGATTTCAGAGATTTTTGTAATTAATTTTAAATTAATGATTTGAAAACACAACATTATGACAAAATACTGCTCTTATTGCATTTACTTTTAATTCCGGATATATATGTATTTATACATCAGTTCACGAATGAAATAGTTATCACAGAGCGACAGCATATTCTTTTATAAATCAAGATAAATATGCATTCTTTAAAGAATCTTCTTTTGATTTAAAAGAAGACTCTGAGCAAGAGAAAAAGACAAAGCCGAAACGACATAAATATTTTCGTTTTCATCTTTATGTGCAGTGTTACTTCAGGACGTAAATGATTATAGATCACCACTTGCCCTTGTACCTTATCCCTAGTCTCTCTCAATTCCCGTCTGTAATCCACTCAATAAAGAACCTCATGTATATTTTGCCCTGCCTTCCGCAGTTACTCTTTCCCCCCTATCCGACCTGTGAGTATCAGATTCTTTTAACCTACTTCCCCATCTCTTGCCTCTGAATCCTTGGCTACCACTTGCTGATGTTAACTATAGCTTTACTCTCCAAAACTTTGTCGTTGCTCACATGCTCGGTCACTGACATCCCCAACATCTTTATGTAGAACAACAATGCTGCTTTCAAGAGATGGTCCAGCAATCGCTACAATATAGAAAGTCTGATATCACATAACAGTCAAGTACACTTTTTGTACTCGGGTAAGTTACAATCGCTTACAGAATACCGTATGAGGCTATACAAAAATAATAGATGGCACAAGAAGAACATTTACAAAACAAAATCGAGAAAAAATTCAGCAAATCTTTCATTCGAAAAATCAATGATTAAACTATAGAAACTAAAATAAAAGCTCTGTGATCGAAGTAAATAATAAAATTGGCGGAACTATTAGAAGTAACTCATTCAAAGCGTTAGTTTATAAGTATTGTCGAATATAAAATTAAAAAAAGATATCTCATGCCGAAGAATCGTCATGACCCCTTAAGAATATATGCGCTGAGAAAATATAGACACATACAGGAATTATTAATTTCTTTTTGTGGAGTTTAGATTAAACAAAGGAGTGACTATTTGGAATTCAATGAAACGAGAGATTTAACTTAATATTTCGGAATATATAGTTGAATGGAATTTAAATGTAAGCAAAATATACGATAAATTCATTTTTAAATACACACTTATTATGCGATAATTAATTTTCACAAGAGAGTAATTGTTATATCTATGTTTTCTTACATAGAACTAAGTACTAATGTGTTTGTGGGTACTCGTATGCACAAAAATTTTGGTTTGAATTTTTACATGGCACAAGATAATTTCTCAAATAACTACCTAACTAAATCCCTGCATTACAGCAAGTATTTGATACGGTTGAAATCATTTATGAAAATAGTAAATGGAACATTGAATAAAATGGTAAAAGCATTATTTGTATTTATAAAAGTGTATTAAAAAATAACAAGAATTACATACATTGTACAGACGTTTAATGTGTCTGATTAGAATGTCTTTCATTCTCTACATAAGATTGTGTTACAGCAATTGAGGTAAGTTGTAAAGTTCTTTGTCACTGGAAGATTCATCAGTAACTTATGTATGTTGTTTTAGGAATAATATTGTTAGAAATTGTGAAAATTTCTAAGTTCGTTGATAAGTTAATCTTTGTAAAGTTTCGAAGAATGATTAGTAAGAGAAAGTGAGATGGTCTTACATGTGCGTGTTAAAATTCTTGTACCAACTGTAGTATTTTGTATATGTGTTATTCAAAGAAATAAAAAGCCATTCTACTTGCGTCTTGCAATTAGTGCAAGTGTGTGAGAGAATTGCTTGATATTGAAGATCGCGAACGCCCCCATAGAATGCTGCTATTTGCCGGATGTGAACTTCCTTCCTTTGTGTTCTCTGGTTCTGCTGCAGCTGTCCCTGGCTGTACCACGTGTCTGCTATATATACATCCCGTTTAAGATGGGAGAGCAACATTATCACGTGATTGTCGCGTGTATATATGTACAATGAGTGAATGTAGCTGTGTGGAAATACACGTGATCATACGTTTCTGTTATATATCAGCAGGAAACGAAGTATTTTATCAGTGAACTATACAGGACTCGATATCCAATACTAAAATTCAGTTAATATTCTAATCCCTGAAATGATTTTTCTTCAAGCCAATGTTAAGTGAAATGATTCAATTAAATATGTGAAAATTAATGAAATAAACAGAAATGTAAGACGCGATAAAAGAAATGTGTTTAAACTTTTGAAAATATCCTTTATCAATGTGAATTTGGATGTTTTACGCTCGGTTAAAATATTGACTGTAGACAACGGTGGTGTTGTTCTACAGAGAAATAGATAGATTTTGTACATCTTAAATATGAGCATCGATGAAAGCCTGAAAACTTGCATTTAAATAGACAATAATACATAAAAATATGATGAATATTTGTAGGCAACTCATAAGAAAGAATTGATAGAAGAAATTAGTTTCCATAGATCATAAGAAAGGACTTGAGAAAATCTAAATATTTTTGGAAAAGAAGAGGAAGGACCAAAATAGATGATAAAAACAAACATTGCTGACATATACAGAATTCAAAACACTGCATAGGGTTATTATCGCCACATTCAGAATGTAGATATCATGATGAATATAGAAAAATTAAGAGTTAAATTGCCGTAGAATCAGAGTCAATGACGGATTTAGTGTACAACTCTGAAAGCTGGCAAGTATAAAAGGCTATGTGTTGACAACCGAAAAATGCCCAAGCATTATATATATCTTTTTGATTCTCAATTCTTTATATATATATATATATATATATATATATATATATATATATATATATATATATATATGGTGGCAAAAGATCACTGTAAATATATATATATATATATATATATTTTATGTCGTGAGTAAGAATAAATAACTCAACAACAGGAATAGGTTAATGGTTGTACTCCGTGAAAATAGTATTTACAAAGGTTATTAGTATCCAAACAAGAATAAAGGTTAATCGTCTTAACCGTCGTAAGACGTAGTATGAGCAATGGTTGCTTCCGAGTCGTCACCGGAAGTCTACGACTGACTTGTCGATCGGCTGCTCGGCACACTCTCTCCGTAGATGCCACCATTATTTTACATAGTAATGGAATAGTCCATTATAGCCGAATATGTATATATATATAAATATATATATATATTTATATAGTGGCAATAACTCACTGTATATTTAATTGAGATAACAATTAAAACAATGCAGTTACTCAATAATCCAGAAACTTGATATTAAACAGTTCTGCTTAAGAACACTAAAATGTTAGAGTAAAAAATAATAAATTAATTGCAGATATTTTTTGAGCTGCAAAAAAATCGCTTCAATGCACACGCTACAACGCGGGAGAACGTTTCGTCATATGTCACGACGCAAATTCATCTCGAATAAATTGGTTCTGGTCATCGATATTTCTCGGTTCCCTTGCAAAAAAAAAGTGATTTTTGATAATTACTCATATAATAAACTGTATAGTGACATTATTGTCACCCTGAATATATATGTTATGTTTTGACTCTTTACGACGTAATTTATTTTTGTGTTTTTATTAATAGGAGAGTAAACACAAAGAATTCCCATTTTGAGCCAGGCTGGAATTCTTCTGAGCATATTCCTTTTTAAAAAGGAAACCACAACATTTAACACTCCATTTCGACTGACGTCGATGGGCGACACTTAAAAATGGCTTAAAAGCTGGCCAAAAGCTGATGAAACTAGAAAGCTTATGTACAATGTACGTACTCTTATAGTTCTACAAAACGTAAAAACGTAAGAATGTACGATAAACTAAAATGCATATCTAACACGTGTGTGTGTGTGTGCATGTATTTATGTATATATGAATGTTAATATATATATATTCACATATATATATATATATATATATATATATATATATATTCATATATATATATATATATATATGTATAAACTATAATGAATTCTTGTGTTATATTATTATAATGCATTGCTATAACAAATGTAATGATTGCAGCATAAGGTATAGTTCATGTAAATGCATGTAAATGCATGTCAAAGGGTACCATACAGAGCATTTAAGTGACTAGAGTTAAGAGGGAAGCTATAAAAGACTAACAGCTGGCATAATAGATAGAACAGACAATTTATATTTAGCTGAATCATAAAGAACTAACTATATTCCCGTATCTAATAGAGGTGAGCATGATAAATGAACGTGGGTATTAAAATAAAATTGTTCAAGAATCTTGGGATATACTTGCAGATATATATTGTGTGTTATGATTGCCTACTATATCCCATTATATTTTTTGTGAGAGATATTATTCTCAGTTTGAATGTTTCTACTTTTTTAAATAACAATAACTTAAGTTTAGCGAAATTTCAGAAAATGTTGAAATAACAATCTTACGTTTAAAAAAAATCAGTATTAAAAGAAATAATAATATACAAATGAAAAGACTAAAATCTGTGAAAGTTTCTGATATTATGAAAGTAAAAATTAAAGGTATGCGGACATTATTACATTATGTCTTCCTATTTTCCCTTTAGATATAACTTTCCTCCTTCTTTTCTTTAAACATTTTTGTCTTAATCAAAAGAGAATAATCCCTTATTTATCTGAAGTAATGGCAAAGCTGAAAATTTTTTCTCTATAACTTACGAAATAAACTTAGGAGGAAGCTAATTATATTATGATAATTGTGTCAAACTAAAAGTGGAACGTATATGTAGCCATGCATCCGTTTTAAAAAGTGATTGGTATACAAAACATAAAATTCAAACATAAAGCACTGTTGTCCAAGGTGAATGAATAGGTAAAAATTTTGGCCTCTTCAAAAAAGACATTTTTCATCTAACTTATGCAAACTGATATTATTCCCATTTTCAAAAGTCGAAATTAAATAACATACCAGTTACCATTATCTTTGACCTTGGCTATGCGTGCCTCTAGAGACATATAGTTTTATTGTTGATTTGTTTTAAAACGCTGCAAAAATATGTATGTTTTTGCATTACAATTAGTTAAAATAAACATAGGTTTTCATGTGCTTGACACCATATGCAATAATATTTTATTAGCTTTTATTTTGTCTCACTTTACTGCTATAGCATCAACTTCTGCCAAGCTACAATGAAAACAGACATAATACCCCGAATTTTCAGCGATCTTTGATAAACATCAAAAATAAAAATGTATGGCTCTTGAGGCAGGTATAGCCAATGTCCAAGATCAAAGTATCTGGTATATTTACTTAATTTAGATCTTGCAGAATGAGAATAATATCAGTTTGCATAAGTTTGAAGAAAAAGGTCTTTTTTGAAGACGTCTAGTGAACCATAAAAGAAAAAAATCAAGGAAGTTGAAAGCGGTAATAAATATTGTTTTGACTACAGCACTTTGATCAGTTCTGAGGAAACTTGTTAAATTACTAAAAGAAACGAAAACAATAGTAGTATTAAGTATATGACGACATTATTAATTACATACTGTATATGGTCATGATAACATTACCCGTTTCATTATAATGAATCATTCGGCAGTTTGACCAAGCTTAGTTTGCTATTTCTATAATAAATTAACTTAAGAACAGTTTATAAAGCGATTAACAGGTAAGATTCAACGGGGAGTAAAAGAGAACGAAAAGACATTAGAAGAAATACAAAGCACAATTCTAAACAGAAAATAAAGGTTCACACACACACACACACACACACACACACACACACACACACACACACACACACACACACACACACACACAACAAAAAACGAGGTTTGTACAGTCAAAATTGTAAATGTCTTGAAAGACATAGACAAGAAAACAGGAAACACTGATTTTTTTTGTTGTAATCTCAGTAAAGTGTTATATTTCATTATTAATCGATAACCCATGATTAGAACAGTTTTCTCACAGATCATTGTATTTCTTTCCCTCCCTTGCACACAACCACACACATCAAACTATCTGAACATATCTATCTACCTTTGTAACTCTCTCTCTCTCTCTCTCTCTCTATATATATATATATATATATATATATATATACGAAAACGAAAAGACATTAGAAGAAATACAAAGCACAATTCTAAACAGAAAATAAAGGTTCACACACACACACACACACACACACACACACACAATACTGGACTTAATAAATATAGTAAACTTCTCTATAGTTAATATTATGCAAGACTCTCACTAAACACATGAGAAAATGTTTTAGCAGTAAGTAATGTTCTTGATGATTTGGAGTAATTTTCAACAGAACAAATGTAAATTTTATGGTAAAGGTTCAAATTTCATAAGATCAACAAAAAACGAGGTTTGTACAGACAAAATTGTAAATGTCTTGAAAGACATAGACAAGAAAACAGGAAACACTGATTTTTTTGTTGTAATCTCATTAAAGTGTTATATTTCATTATTAATCGATAACCCATGATTAGAACAGTTTTCTCACAGATCATTGTATTACTTTCCCTCCATTGCACACAACCACACACATCAAACTATCTGAACATATCTATCTACCTTTGTACCTCTCTCTCTCTCTCTCTCTCTCTCTTTCTATATATATATATATATATATATATATATATATATATATATAGGCTTAATAATCTAGACAATTTATGTTTACTTTAATCCTCTTGCTTTTTGATTGACTTCTTCATGTTGATATCAAATTTATTAAAGAAGCCACCGCATTACATATTTCCTTGTATTTTCCCAATTACCTTCAATCTTCTCCGAGATCATCTCTAGTGAGGGATTGATAAGTTAACAATTAATGTAATTGATTCTTGTGGCTTTATTAAATACGCATAAAACCCATTATGTTATAACTATTTTAAAAACACATGGATTCACTCTGTTCTGCTCTGCTGATAAAGCAATGATGTTTTTATCTATGAGAAGCAATTTTATTTATATGATTATATTTTTTAATATGAATATAATTTTCAAACGCTGATATGTTTATGATAGATTTTTTAATTGTTTAAAAAATTTTACTATTATATACATATATTAAGACATCATTGCTATACACATTAATAAACCAATTTAGTGTTCGTTGTATGTTCCTTAAATAGATGGCCTCGAGTCTTTGATAAATTTTTCATTTTTTATTTTAATGATGGATTATACTTTTACAATCAGTTCATGTTTATCAAAATTCTGAATGTGAACAGGAATGTGTCTTAAATGGTTGCGAAATAGACATATATAACCTAAATCTCCTTCATAATGTTATTATGAAACCCAAACCTATATATTTATTTTTTGTCAAAAATAAACTCTGGCAAATTATATATAAATTGATATACAATATTGGTCTCTTGAATAACACTAGTTAGTGGAGAAGAATCATAGCAGATTAACTTTCGCATTTGTTTAGTTTGATTTATTTTACAGTGGATATTAGTATATTTTTAGAAATTACTAATATATGTTGATTTCGCAATGACAACTATATCAATCCGCATATTTCGATGATGTCGAAATGTACAAGATTTACTCGCTCAAAGGAAAGTTAAAACATGGATCTTAAAATGTACCTGTATGAAGCTGGCAGCCTAGATATATCGGAATGTTTCTGGCGCTATCCCTGATATCGATATGAATTTATCAATCTGAAAATTCCTCTTTTTTATGATAATGTTTTGGTTTTCTAGAACTTCGCTTTGTTAGACGAAACAAACACTAAGGCATCCTAATCTGTGTTTTCTTCTTCTTCTATGTGCCCTGTGCTTTCATGACGTAGGCGATCATTGGTTCTCCACGTGTCCTTATCCCTTGTTACTCCCTGTCACTCACTGTTACTCCTTGCAACCCCTCTTCCGTCATCCACCTGATCAGGCTCTGCAAATATGTTATACGCCGCCTTCCTTTGTCATATCTGCCTTCTATCTGGCCAGTCAGTATCAGGTTCACCAGGCTTTCCTACCTCATTGCGTGTCCCAGGAACTTCAGTTGTTTCTTCCTGATGCTTAGTATTAATTTCCTTTTCGTTGCCATTCTTTCCAACACAACCTAGTTGCTTGCATGCTCGGTCCACGATATCCGTACCATCCTTCTGTAGAACCATATTTCCGCTGCTTCCAGTTTTGTCCTCATTTTCAATGATATTGTCCAGCATTCACTGCCGTATTGAAGAACTGACATCATGTAACAATCCAACACTCTTTTCGTTATTTCTAGTGAAATTCTTCTGTGTGATAGTACTTTACTCAGCTTCTGGAACGCGTCCTTTGGTATGCCAACTCGTTTTCGGATCTCTGTGTTGAACTATCCATCTCCTATTAGAACACTTCCTAGGTATTTAAATTTTTGCCCCTGCTTTATTCTGGTATCCCCCACCTGTATTTGACATTTGTGGTTGCACATTTTGCTGATGACCATGCATTCAGTTTTCTTAAAGTTTATTTGTAGACTTTTTTGTCACTCTCTACCGCTAACTTCTGTAGGAGGTCTTGTAGTTTCCTTTCCGTGTCTGCAATCAGCACTGTATCATCTGCATACCTTATGTTGTTCAAGTTGTGGCCTCCAATAACAAATCCTGGCGTGTCATCTAAGGTCCTCAAAATATTCTCGCTGTACAGGTTGAACAAATCTGGTGAAAAGATCCATCCCTGTCTTACGCTTGTTTCTATCTTTGTAAATCTACTGAGGTCGTTACCTGTCCGTACGCATGGTGTTTGTTGCCATTAAAGATTCTTGATTACTCTTATATCTTTCCCAAAAATCTCAAGGCTGCCGAGTATCTCCATCATTTCTTTGTGTTGTATTTTGTCGAATGCCTTCGCATAGTCAATAGAACATACGTACAAGTCTTTCTTCATTTGTATTGCCCTTTCGGAGAGCATCCTAATCATGAATATGGCGTTCCTTGTTCCAGTGTCTTTGACGAACCCGCATTGTTCCTGACTTATCTCTAGCCTGATTCTTCTTCTCGCTCTATTCATCAGGATGCTGACAATCAGTTTTGTAATGTGGCTCATTAAGCTGATGGTTCTGTGTAGTTCACAATCGTTTGCACCTGAATGAATATCGACTTGCATTGGTCTGTGTTTCATGTTCTCATATCTTGTACTAATTTTATCATTAATAATCCATACATCCAGATATTGAAAGGTTTAGTAATTACTAAATACAAATCATGAACTTTTACACTTACGACAGTATCACATAGAAACACTGGTTATTGTATGATCCTTAAATGTACACAACATCTAGGCTAGATAAGTAACCGCTTAGAAATACCTGTCTTCTATGCTTAGAACGAGGTGTCATGGGTAACGGCTCAGAATTAGAAAGAAAGTCAGGTTCAAATTCTAGCTTTGTAGGTCATATTCACGCGCATAGATACACTTTGAAAAGGTATGAGTACATTTATTTTTTACAGTTATGCAGTAATTACAATGTCTTATATATAGAAAGTACATTGAGAATTCTTTTTTCTGGCTGTTAAAAAATATCAGTCAATCAATCATGAATATTTATGATAGGTTCCGTTTAGGGGTCATCACTGCTTTCATTCTCATTCCAGATCAGTTTCAGTTTTGGGAATATTTATCTATTTTTCGAACTCTTGGTAAAGGATGTATATATAGAATTATTAAAGACAATTCTTTTGTATTGATCTCAGTGATTCCCAAACGTATGATTCTAGTCACTGGTATAGAAAAGAACTATAAATTACCCATAATGATTTATTGAGCTCATACTACGAGCGACTGATTTTATGTTCCCTTCTTCATGCACACATTTTTGTTGTACCCTTTCTTTAAATGTATTTAAATAAATCTGAGTGTGAGCGAAGAAGTAGGGGAATAGTAAAGGAAGAAAGAGATGAGATTCGTCTTAAAATACAAAGTTTATCTATTTTTTTCATATATTTGTTTTCGATGGAGTGGTGGAGTGAACGATAAATCTTTCGCCATTTATTAAGAACAAATATTGCATACATAAAAAAACAGCAAAATGCTAAAATATATCACTGTATATGTAACTATCTCTCTCTCTCTCTCTCTCTCTCTATATATATATATATATATATATATATGTATATAGTGTTGAATTATGATAATGCTTAAGGGCAAGATACTATTTCAAGATACTATTTCAAGATACTATTTCAATAGATTTACTAATAAAAACCTGTTTTCGCAAGCAGATTTTTTATCGTAAAATGCTTGATATCTTGATGAAGAAAGATCATTGATAGTTTTGTGCAAATAATCTGTCACTTTAACTGTGCAGGTTCATGTCGTTTTTTAAGTAACCCATGCTCGATAATTGAAGATGTCATAAAGTTGTCCTTAATAAAATTTGAAGTCAACATAAATCTGCTCTGTCAAAGGGACAAATTCTTTTCAGTCTCTCTCTCTCTCTCTCTCTCTCTCTCTCTCTATATATATATATATATATATATATATATATATATATATATATATATACATATATCAGATTTTACAACGATTTTACAAGTGGAAAGTTTTCTAAAGTATTTGGCAAGAATTTTAAATTGCATTTTCTCTTCTGAAATGCATGTTTTCCCAGATAGAAAGACGTAAATTTCTGTAAGATATTGATAATAGTCATTTTTACTGCTGTGTTCTTTTAAATGTTCTTTATATATTCAGATATATTGGGGCAGTGAGTAGTGGAGTGTTATATCGTGTACAGTAAAGAAAGAAGAAATGCCCATATATTCAACAGGATCCTTTACTTTATTTTAATTCTCATTTTTGCCTTTCCGAAAGTAGTTAGGATGAAATAGGCAATCACCAAAACAAGCAATCCTGGAGACATCAATTCTATGTATCCAATTCTATTATCTTTAAAATCTTAGGAGAAAGCAGAATGAGCTTTGCAGTATCGAACACGAGAGCAAAACAAGAACTCATGATTGATATAGTGTTCTCATCATCTAGACATGAAGCAAGATGTGCTGATCGCCAAGGGCTATTTAGATTGATCAACCGTTTTATCAAACAGAATGACCACCCAATATTGCGATCTTGATACAGGAACGTGTTGTTTGATGTGATAGATACATGTATGTTTTTACTTAACTTAATCGAATAAAACCAAAATTAATTCTGTTTTTAATCCTTTCGAACTTATATTCAGCATCCAATGTGTGAAACTTAATAATAGTGTGGTTGGTATGTAGTTTTCGTTCAAGTTGTCTTTGTGCTCATCTACTGGAATTGTTCGAGTTGTCATGTTTTTGTTTCCTCGATAAACACCGACCAAAATATTTTTTATGCAGCAGTTATAGCAATTAGGATTTAGTTCTCGTTCTTGGTTATCTGTGATAGTGTGTAATTTGGCGGGATCCCACATTCTATTCGTATAACTTTTGTGAGGAGGTGTTGATCTCAGAACTGCCACAATATGGAACAAATGCCCAAGGGAATGATTCATCAACAACTGCAATTTCTACCATTTCAAGTCTAGATTCAAGCAATATTTTTTAAAATTATCTGCATATAAATCGTTCGCAACAGCGAAGAAATTATTAATCCACAAAAACGACTTATTTTATTATTACTTCTTTTTTTTCAAATTAAAAGAAACGGATTCCAAAGATCCTTGCCAAACAAATTCACAGAAAACCATTTTGTTTTACTTTTATTCAAATACTGGATCATCAGTGTAATATGATAGAAAGAACAGGTTCGGTTTATATTAGGACATTGTCATTTAATAAAATTGTTACAGTAATAAGTCTAATTTCTATCAGTCAGCATATCTGTAAACAAAAGACTGTATTATAGATTCTAGTGACATTTTTCTAACATAAATGTGTTTGTTTATTTCACTTGTATATTTCAATTATTTTAAAACCGCTAGATCTTGTAAGAAGTTACTCCAATGAAATATGTTACATGTTGAGTAACAAATTAAACAAAATGTCTGAGAATTCAGCTGGTCAACAACAAGGAAAAACTGACTACTATAAAAGGCTTACGGGAGAATTGAAAAAAAAACAAGCAAACAAACTGAATATTAACAACACAAATATTGAAAAATAGACAGGCTCGAAAAGCTAAAAATCTTCTTTTTTATGTGTCTTGTTCTTACAGGATGTAGACAATCATGGATGCCCACTTGCCTCCCTTCTCTGGACGCTCATAATATTTTCCTGTTGGTGTATCTGCAAAACACCGCCCCGTCAGCTATCTGCTCAAGCTCATCAAATAAGTCACACGCTTTTTTCCCTTGTCTTTTATTCTTATAATAATTAGGCTCTCCAATACATCCTTCGTGATTAATTGTCCCAAAAAGTCTTCATTGTATTTTGTCTGATGCCAGGTGTAAGCTTTGTTGGTATACTCACCAAAACATTGTCGTTGCTCACATATTCTGTTCATGTTATCCTCAGCATCCTACTGTTGAACAATATTTCTGTTGCATCGAGGATTCTTCATCTTTGAAGAGATCGAACAGCATTCGCTGCCATATAAGAGGAGAGATATCACATAACAATCTCGTACACTTTTCTGTCTCCAACGAAATCTACCTGTATCTCAATACTCTCCTTAAACTTTGAAATGCGTCTTTAGATATGCTAATCTTTCTTCGGTTCTCATGTGTAACACATTTCTCTGGCAGAATGCTTCCCAAGTATTTCAATTTCAGTACCTGTTTTATTTTAGTGTCCCCGATATCAAATAGGTATTTTCGGTACTTACTTTTGTTGATGATCATACATTTTTGTTTACTTGAATTTTGTGTTGAACCTTTCTCCTCACTTGGTCTTGTTAGCATTTGTTTGAGGTATTTTTTTTTTCAGTGTCTGCGATCAGCATTCTATCATTTTTTCATGTTATATTTTTGAGTTTGTGGCAGCTAATGACGAATATTAGGATGACCTCTAACTCGCTCAGAAGTGTGTCGCTCTACGGGTTGAATGGTTTCCGATGAGAAGACACGTCCTCTTTTATAACCCTTTCTATTTTCACATATTGTCTAAATTAATTTCTTGTTTGTATGCATGCGGTTTGCCGCCAGTGCAGTTTATTGATAACTCTAATGGTGTCGACCATTTTTAACAAGTCTTTTTGAGTACTATGTAAAACGCTTTTGCGTAATCTATAAAATATAAAAATCCATTCGTCTGCATTTGTTTGAATATTACTAGGAGGTGGTCAGTTTCGCAATCAGCACTTGGATATGTTTTGCATTTGAGAACGGCATTCCTTTATATATTGCTGATAGTTATATTATCAATTTATTTATATTTATCTCCTGGCTTTCTCAACTTCCAGAGTCATTTTGGGTGTTCTTGGAACCAGGTGTTTGTTATTATCTGATCATTTGCTATAACCCGTAGGACCCATTTCCCAATACACTTTCACGGTACAAGTTTAGGAAACATTTCCTTTCTTTGCCGATTTTAATTTTCAGATCTTCCATGATAATTCTGATTTCTTGTGACTAAAACTGTGTCTTGGCCTTGTCGTAGAATAAAATGATTCGATTTCTTCATCTGTAGTTTGTGTTTTCGGTGTGTATACCGCTACAATAGCTATGATGTGTTGCTTACCTTTAAGATTAACCAAAATACTTCTTTCAGATAATTGACAGTATCTCAGAACGCATTTATTTAAGTGTTGTTCCAGAATTAAGCGGGTTCTTTTTTTGTTATTTTCAGCGGCTGTATATATAATGCAATGTTTGTCGCTGACAAAGTCTGCATTGTTCGGACACTTCGTTTCGCAAAAACTTTAAATGTTGATCTCTAATCTGATAATCTCCTTTTTTACATTTCCAATTGTCTCCAAATATTTAATGAATCTTCATCCGATGTTCCAAAAGTGATTTCCTTACAGTACGAATAGTCTTGACCCACTTCATGAAGTTAAGGTTTATATTTTGTGTGCACATACGCTTGATTACTCCTAGGGATTCGGTATAATTGAACATCCTATCATCCGATAGCTGACTCGCTCAAAAGATAAAGAAGTAAGAAAATACAAGACGACCGACTTCCGCTCACATTCCGTCTCGACTTAACAGTTTATTGAACTCTCTGTTAATTGTACTTTTCTGTACAATAAACTCTGTTGTTTGTTTACCCATTACGTGTTGTGTAAATCTTTTCACTTGGAATTTACATTCTTATTTATTGTTCCCTCGATATAATTGTAGCGACGAAGATTCGAAAAGAATTAACAAGGAAAACTAACAGTGGACGTCCAAGATTCGAAAAGAACACACAAGGAAAACAGTATCAAATGTGATAAATAAAACAGTGATGACTAAGAGAACATAAAAATCTATGCTGTAAGGTAGAAGTAGTTGTTTTCTTTTTGTCACTTATAAAAAGATAAAAACAACGGATAAAACGTTTTTTTCACCAGTTGCTGGATTATTCTATTGGGCGTTTATAGAGGTACTTTTTATATTTGTTTTAAAACGCCTTGTATACAGCTATGCAACAACAGCAGACACAGTGGGAAGAGCAAAATAAATTAATGCAAAAGCTGCAACAGCAACAGAAGGAGTAAGAGTTAGAATTACAATAATAAATATTAAAACAACAGGAAATTCTGCAAAACATACTAGCAAAACAAGTAGAGAAAGATAAGGGATCAAAATGTTTCTCTGCTGAAGTTATTACAAATTAACTTTCAGAATTCCATTTCACAACTATGGATGGCATAACTTTTCCAGCTTATTCAGAAGGCACGAAACACTTTCTAAGAAAAGGTTCGTGTTATGTTCTGATGAAGAAATAATTGTCATTATTGATGGATCAACAAAACCGATTGCGCATTCATCAAGAGTCTTACGCTCGGCGGAGAAAAATTATACTCAAATCAAAAAAGAAGGTCTGGCAATTATATACGCCTTAAAATTTTTCACAAGTTTATTCATGGTATATCGTTTGTTTTGAAAACAGTCCATAAAACACTACTGTCGATTTTTGGTTCGAAAAAAAAGCGTGCAACTCATACCGCAAATAGGTTGCAGAGATGGAGTATTATTTTGCTCAGGTACAATTTAAAAATGCAATACTTGCCACCAAGTAAAATCACACACGCAGCTGGTCTATCTAGTTTGATCCTAAAAAAAACTCTAAATTGTTAGAAGAATCTGTTATAGCAGCACTAAAACAGGAATAAGATCTACCGGAAATATGTTAACACAGAGAGATAGCAGTAAAATTGGAAGTAATAAATAACATCGAAAAAAGATGAATATATTACGAACACGAAGAATCAAGGAATGTGGATCGAAAGAAGAAAAACGGATTACGAGAGTTACTATTTTCGATATGAGATGAAACGCTGATGTATGCGAATAGAGCCGTAATATCACCTTTTCTTCAAAAAGGAATCTTGAAAGAATTTCATATTGGCCATCCTGGAATCTCCCGAAAGAAGTCGTTAATTAGAAATTACACTTACTGGCCTAGAATGGACGAGGATATAGAAAATACGATAAGCAATGCAAAGGTTGTCCACTTGCAGCAAAAGCACCACCAGTGAGGAAACATACCTGGCCACACACGCACGTTCCTTGGACACGTATTCATATTGACTATGCAGGACCATTAAATGGATACTATGATCTAGTCATCGTAAATAGTTTTTTTCTAAATGGTCTGAGATTATAGGTACAAACACCCGACAACTTCAAACACTATAAAAGCGTTAGACGAAGTATTTGGTTGTTTTGGAATACCAAATAAAATTGTAAACGACAATGGTACCGTGTTCACCGGGGGAGAATTCAAACATTACTGTGATACGTTGACAATCAAATAGGCAACAACCCGGATGTATAATTCTACATCAAACGAACAGGCAGAAAGATTTTTCAACATGTTTAAAAGAGCATTAAGAAAGAATAATGGAATCAACACTGAAGCAAAAAGCATACAAAATTTCTTTGAACTCCTGTTAATTTTACTTTTCCCTACAATAAACTCTGTTATTTGTTTACCTTTTACGTGTTGGTTAAATCTTTCTACTTGGAATTTAACATGTTATCTATATCGTTCCCGTGATATAACATGTTTATAGTAGAGTGGTTACTTTCGAGACACCGCTTTGTTTGCTGGCCATTGCTTTCTCAAGACATTTTACCGCTATTTTAGGCCATGTTTTAACTCTCACCGGGATTGATACCGTTTACCCTTATTCAAAAATTTATTCAAAAAAGTATTCAATGTGGTAGCCGGTTTAATCACCGACGGTCCGATAAATAAATTATTTTGTATATCTTAAAATTATTGCTAGATGTTTTTTTAAATATTACATACTTACATGTGTCATTCAAGTTTAATACCAGTTTGTTGCAAATGGCGGTTATGTAAAACAGAAATTATTAGGGAAGTGGGAAAGAGAGAATGTAATTATGAAGTTATGACTTAGGATAAATTTAAATAAGCTCACTTTTATCGCTTGCAATGTCAGAGTCAATTTATAACGAAAAAATGAGTTCCTTTATAATAGTTAAAGTACACAATAGCAGGACCTCAATAGACAAAGTAAGTACACATTTTATAAAACAAAATATAATTAAACGTAGGTTTCGATTTTTTTCGAGGTGACTCAGCTGAAAAATATGATACCATATCAAGCGCATATCAGAAGCTAATGTTGTCTGAGTTAAATAGCATATATTTTTTGAATCGTAAAAAAAACATTACTTTGGCTTACTATACCCAGATGTTTATTGTTTGATTCATAAATTTTCTTAATGTTAAATATCAAATTTTAGTAGGTAAAACGTTGTTAATTAGTTTTTTGGAGTGAAAATGCAAATTCCGTAGCAGAGGTCAGAAGTTGTTTTTTTGTTGTTGTTTTTAAATAAATAGACATCATCGAATTTAAAATACCGTCGCCGATGTCATTATATATGTGAAAAGAAATGAATTTGGAGCCTGTGTTTTGCACAAAACGATCTACTTTTTAGCTTTAGTCATATTAAATAAATCTATTTCATACCCTCCTTTAACGGTGTCTACACAAATCCATATAAGATGTATCTTTTTTTCTTCCGTACAATACAACATATTTTCAAACACCTAAAATAAATCCTGTATGTTTATTAGACCCTATGGTTTTTAAAATTTCAGTATTTTAAAGTAAATTTAATAATGACAGTAAGAACAAACACAATGATGATGGCGCTCCAAGCAAAATATATCTTTTCAAGACTAAGGTCAAGAATAATGCAATGCTTAGCATCTTCTTCTTCTTCTTCTTCTTCTTCTTCTTCTTCTTCTTCTTCTTCTTATTATTATTATTATTATTATTATTATTATTATTATCATTATTATTATTATTATGTTGTCATTTTTTATCATATTTATATTTCTGCTATGGTCGGACTATCAACCAAGTCTGCGAGAAAGCCTAAGGCAGGTCTTTGTGTGTTGTTATGGCTCCATTTCATGTTTCCTCTATATCCCTTATCATCCCTCGTGTTATATAGACAAAGTTCTCCTTAGTGTGGGGGCTGAAGTTCACAAAACAATTTTTGTATATCTCTTATGCTGGGGTTTCCAGGGATTCTTTCAATGTGTTGTTTTGTTCAATTTTCTATCATTCCAAGTGCACTGGCACGATTCTTGTTTTCAATTTCCACATTTTTTCTATTTCAATTTCCACGTCTATATATTTTGACAGTTTTTCAAATTCATTGCTTGCTATGTTACAATCCGCTGGAGAGGCCATTACAATTAATAGTCAAGTTCTTTCTTATGGTTTGTAACAATAATGTCCAGCCTATTTGCTTCAATTTTTTCTATCTCTGTAGATGGTGTAATCCCATAGAATAGTGAAATATTCTATTTCTGTAACAGGTGATGGGTGATGTTCATACGAGTGTTTGTTTACATATCGTCCATAGTGTTTGCACATTGTACAATGTGAATACTGTCCCAATCTATCGTGACGATTTTTATATTCATTTGGGGCAAGTACAGGACATCCTGAGATTGTATGGTCTATTGTTTCTTTATATTTATCAGGGGACCTGAATTTTGGATCCACATTATTATGTATAATATTTGACTGAAAGATCTTAGTGAAAAGACTTTGGTCTTGCGTTGGAAGAATAAAGCCTTCAGTCTCAGACTTTAATCCAGATGCACGTAACCATCGATGAGTATTAGCTTTATCAGCATTAGATTTATCGGCATGTTCTGAATATTGGCAATGCAGGGGTTTCCCTTGCCAGCCTTGTTTCATCTGTTCAAGAGCTTTATCCTTGGTTTTCATTTTCATATTTCTTCTGCAATATTTGGCTCTTGGCCTCTGTTTTGCTTTTCTACAGAATCTACTAAATGTAAATCTTTTTGGTATTTATGCTTTCTTTTATTATTGAATATTTTTCCTTTTGTTTTCGTGTTGTTTGACTAATTTTATCATCCAGTCCTTTGTTGTTTTTATATATGTTAGTAAGCCAATAGTTGTTGTCTTGTATGACAATTCTAACTGAATAAGAACTCTTCTACTCCTTTGCGGTGTATGTATAGACGGTCTACATCAGCCTTTTGATGTTGCATCTTATGCTTAGAAAGAAGCCTTCTTGATTTAGAATCCATTTGTCTGATGTCGTTTAAAGTCCAGTTTAACATGTTGAATCTATATTGCACAACTCGGATGGCAAGGCTATTAATTTGACTTTTTTTTTCTGAGAATTCAAATCAGTTTTTAATATCAGTCGTAGCCTTCTATAGTACTCTTTACGCACTAATTATTTCATTTTTTTATGGTGAATTTTTTCACTCTCATTTAAATCTAGGTATTTACAAGCTACGTCTGGCTCTAAATCATTTATATTTTTACAGCAGGGTCTGAGCTGATTGAGGATGTTTCTTGTAGCGATCCACGTAAAACTGTAGCTTTAGCACATTTTTTCAAATTGAATTTCATTCCAGTATCTTAGCTGAAGCATTTTAGAGTTTGCAGAAGATCTTCCAGCTCATTATCATTTTTAGCATACAACTTTAAGTCATCCACATAAAATACATGCCTTATTTTCTTTTGGGCTATTTTATAACCATATTCTGTCTTGTTAATTTGACTGGTTAGTGCTATTAATGATATGCAGAATAGTAAGGGAAACAAAGGGCCACCTTGAAATATACCTCTTTTGATGTTTATTTCTCCAGACTTATAGGTTCCATTTATATGATTGAGGTAAAGGTTAGTTTTCCATATTGACATACATTGTTTGATGAAATTGATGATGACGGGTGATATCTTGTATATGCTTAATGCATTTAAGTTTCAAGAATGTGGTACACTATCGAATGCCTTACGATAATCTATTCAGGCAGTATTAATATTTATCATTGCATTGTAGCAATTTTCCTGGAACATTCTGTTAATAAGTAATTCGTCTTTACATCCATAACAGCCACGTTTGCACCCTCTTTGTTCAAGAGGTCGTGCGTCATTTCTTTCTAAGAAGAAACATGTTTGTTTTGTTAAAGTAGATGTTAATAGTTTGTTTGTTGTCGGAATGCATGTAATTGGTCTGTAGTTTTTCGGGTTGATTGTGTCACTATTCTTGGGTAGAAAAAATGTAATTACTTTGGTTATCCATGCTGAAATTTTAGTGTGATCGTGAATCATTTCTTGAAGTTCTTTGGCTGCTATTTTTTATTTGCTGTATTGAGATAATATAGCCGAAAATTAGGAAATTTATCTATTCCTGGAAATTTCCAATTGTGTTCTTTTTTCAGTGCTCATTTAACATCATGATTCTCTGATTCCAGCCTATGTCTGTGCTGGTTTATTTCCCATTCGTTCTGTTTCTTTCACAATCCAATCTACTTCTTTGTTATTTTCGTTAGGGCAAGCACGGTATAACTTCTACAATTTCTTTTTTTTTTTTGGTGGGGGGCTGTCACTTCTATAATTTTTTAACTATCTCCCTGTAAAATGTCTTTGCATTTGTTTGAAAAATCTTGTTTTGTCTGTAGAACTTTGTTCTTTTCTCATAGCGTCTTGTTCTTTGATACTTCAGTTGTATTGTTTGCTTTATTTTTTCCTCAGTCGATAGGTCTTCGTTTTCATTTCTAATGTTGCATTTTCTATCGACTATTCTGACTTTTCTAGTTCTTACATTCATTCCTCTTGTCAGTTCATTGAGTACTGATAATGCAATTTTAATTGTTCGATTTCTTTTTCTATTTTTCTTTTCCAAGGTGGATCTTTATATCTGCAAGACTGCCTTGTTTTTAATATGATGTTCAATTTTTTGTTGCTGTTATTGCTGATGCATATATTGCTTCATTGAAATTCATATGAGTGTCTTCTTCATCCAAAATTTACTTGACTTCTGCATTGTAGAGCTTAATAATTTCGACGTTATGCTTTGTTGATTGTAATGTTGGGAGCTGTTCTCGTTCCTACATTGCAATATTTTCTTTTTGACTTACATGGTTCTTAATTTCTTCCTTGGCTTCTGGTATACTGTTCTTGTTTTCCCTAAAATAATTCTGTTCAATGACTTTTGAACTCGTTTCACTGCCGTTTTGTAACTGACGAAGATAACTTATTTATAGCACTTCCAAACTTACAGCATTATCTTCACCGTGATTTGTATTTTTCACTGTTTCTACATTATGACCTGTGGCTTGTTTGATGTTACTACTTTTTATTTCTGATTTCGTTTATCTTTCATATTTTGTTGATTCGTCTATTCTGGTTGCAGTTCCTTTTATCTCATTAATTTCAACCTCTGTCAATCGTTTTATTTTTTTGCATGATGTGTGTTCGGACATTGGCTAATTTATTTTCATCAACGTACTTTGCATTCGTTTGTCCAAACTTTTCTTGCCAAATATCATATTTTTCGTTGGTGATGATTTTTTGAGGTTTCAGTATCGCTTCATAAAATGCAGTCATAACGACTTTTTACTCCTCACGAGAACATTTTTTTTTCTTTCTTTAAATATAGTTATAGATCTAGCTGGAGATTTTTCAGGGGCAACTTTATGATTATACTGGTTGTTAGGACCTGAAGATTCATTCTTTGTGTAGAGGTTTGTTCCGTTGGCAGATTTATTATTATGTCATTTTTCATCATATTTTTATTTCTGCTATGGTCGCACTACGAACCAAGTCTGCGGGAAGACCTAAGGCAGATCGTGGCGTGTTGTTATGGCTCCATTTCATGTTTTTTCTATCTCCGCCATCATGCCTAGCGTAACATAGACAAAGTTTTCCTTAGGCTGTACTTAATAAGACAATTTTTTGTATATCTCTTAAGCTGGGGCTTCCAGGGATTCTTTCAATGTATTGTTTTGTTCCATTTTTTATCATTCCAAGTGCACCCATGATCACTGTGTCAAGTGCACCTATGATCACTGGCTTAACTTTTCAATTTCCACATTTTTTTTCTTTCAATTTCCAGGTCTTTAAATTTTGACAGTGTTTTGAATTCCTTAGTTGCTATGTTACCATCCGCTGCACCAGCCATATAAATTAACAGACAAGTTTTCTCTTTCTGGTTTTAACAATAATGTTTGGCCTATTTGCTTCAATTTTTCTGTCTGTGTAGATGGTGTAATCCCATAGAATGGTGACATCTTCTATTTCTGTAACCGGTGTTGGGTGATGATCATACCAGTGTTTGTTTACATATTTTCCATAGTTTTTGCACATTGTCCAATGTAAGTATTGCCCCAGTCTATCGTGGCGATTTTTATATTCATTTGGGGCAAGTACAGAACAGCCTGAGATTAGATGGTCTATTGTTTCTTGGTATTTATCAGAGAACCTGCATTTTGGAGCCACATTATTATGTATAATATTTGACTGAAAGTTCTTAGTGAAAAGACTTTGGTCTTGCGCTGCAAGAATAAAGCCTTCAGTCTCGGACTTTAATCCATTATTATTATTATTATTATTATTATTATTATTATTATTATTATTATTATTCTGTGTCTCTTCAGAACGTAGGTGATCCTGGACTTTATTTTTTTTCCTATCTCTTTTCACTTTTAATATTTTCCTTATTGTATCATTCCAAAGCCCTTTGCTCCAGCGTATCAAATATGTCTCACGCTGTTTTTCCCTGTGTCCATTGTATTCTGTATATCCTGTGAGTATTAGATAATCTATGCCCTCTTTCATTATTACCTGTCGCAGAAAGATCGGTTGTCTTTTGCTGAAGTTAATCATGTGTTTTCTTTTTGTTTAAGTCATCTTTAATAAACTGTCATTGAACACGTGCTCGTTTTATAGTATCGCTCGCATTCTTCTCTAAATGACATTTCTGCTGCCTTGAGCCTCTCCTACATCTTAAAGAGATCCTCCAACATTTTCTGCCAGAGAAAAAAATTTAACATAGCAGTCCAGCACATTTTTTATTTCCAATGTGGTTTTCTTGTCTATTATTACACTGGCATGATTTTTGAATGCGTCCTTGGCCACGTCATTGCCTTTTCGGATCTCACTGTCGCACTTACCATCCTTTGTTAGAAAATTTCCAGTAATTTAAATCCATTTACTAGTTTTATATAATTTTCTCCAGTCTGTGCTTAACATTTTGTGTTCATCTTTTTGCTGATGACCATATACTCAGTTTTCTGTAAGTTTATGCTCAGATTTTTATCGCTTTTGCTTGGTACATTAGCTTACCTATTGTAAATATATGATTCTGTTTCTTCTCTTCCCAACCATACGCAATTACAACAATAACATTCAGTAGCCCATTAAACTTTGTTAGTCTGCAGCATTGCAGGGAACGAAATCTTAGGTGAATAAGGACAGTACAGTTATACAATAGGTCATGATAACTTTTGACGTCGAAAAGTTCCGTCTAAACAATTTATCTCACAACACATGGATTGTTCTTAAAGAATTTCGCAATTAAGATCTAGTATATGTTCAAGAATTCAGCTCAATAAAAAAGTAAATATGATGTAGACATTACCCGATTCCTATTGTCGGAACGTTAAATTAATAAAGTTTCGGCAAAGCTCCGATACTACAATAATAATGTTTCCGTCTATCCCTTTGCGTAAAACAACAAAATTATAAAGATACCTAAAGAAAACTAAGTTAGATGACAACCCTTCACAGATAATGGAGAGCTTTTAATTGTTTTATTTTCAATTTCTACACAATGAAGTCACCAGTTGCATTTCCTACACAGTATTTTATTAGCTACATTTGTAGAGTCACAAGTCATTCTTACACCGTAATTTCTTTGTTCAATTTGTGGAGTCAAAATTCAAGTTTCATATTCACAGTCATAAAAGTATCCTTTAGTTATTTAATTTCTGTTAATTCTTATATTATATTCCAATATAATATTTATTTGTTTTCTTAAAAAAATTACTTTTTTTACTAATGTTAAATCTGGTTCTTGCCGAAAGGATTAGTTTACGTCATGAATGACTATCTTCGCATCGACTTTTATCTATCACGCTGTTTGGTGATGAAACATTAGTGACATTGTAAGTAAACACACAGGATATCTCTTAATGGAATGGAGAATAAGGAAATTTTTATTATTGACTTTCCCTTGAGAGAAACAGGAAAACATATAAGCCCTCAGCAAATAAACTTTGAAACGTTACTTTGGTTTATATAACTGATGCAATAATCTCAGAATTTAGAGATCTCAGTACTGGATTTCTGTGAAAGGTTTGGCGTCCATTTTCTTCTGGTATGCCTGTTTTCACTTAAACAAAATAAATAAAAAGAAACCAACAAAAGCCTCCCTAAACAAAGCTCTTACGAGTCATTTAAACGAATTCTTCTTCATTTTATCATTTTTCTTCAGGACATTATTACACCCCACAATCTCTTATCTTTCGTAGCACTTTTCAGTGTTTGGCGTTTTACTTTCAAGCCCTAGTCTACTCTCTTCTTACACATCTACCTTTGTTATGGTAATCTCTGTTTCAGTTTGGCAGTCTTTTTGTAATTCTTTTCAGTGATTATCAAACTTTCCAAGTTCTTTTCTTTTAATATTTCTCTGTAATTCAAAATATTTTATTTTAACTAACAATGCTAAATAGTTGCTCATATCCTCAAAGCGTTTTGTGCACTTCGAGCTGGTTAACGGTTAGCAAGCTTGTCTTGCTAGAATCATTACAATTAAATAAATAGTGAGTTTGAACTTTACTGGTTGTCCTTTACTATCGGTCTTGTGCCACATCTAAGCTACGCTTAGAAAATCACACTATCCTCAAAGCGTTAATCAAAATCCAGGAATATTTTATTCGATCTAAATCATAACGTGTCTTGAAAACAAGTAAAGAATCCATAGTTAACTTCTTTTCTTCTTTGTACAAGCGTTATTCAAAATATTTGTCTAGACGAAAGTGGAAAGCAAGAGCTTTGAGAGAAATTTTCTTATTCGGAAGGAGAATCTGGAGCAATGAGTAAAGTTTCACGATGTCATTGTGCTTAGAAAACTGCACTGGCTGACTCTGCTTAGAAAATTTCATTTGCTAACATTAGTATTATCATGAATTGAGTCCATATTCATTCTCTTATAAGTATGGTTTAATTTTCTACAAATCTATAAACAGATTAATAACTATCGACCAAAACATATATACGCGGCCGGTTCAACCATATAATAACTTCAGCAAAAGACAACCGATCTTTCTGCGACAGGTAATAATGAAAGAGGGCATAGATTATCTAATACTCACAGGATATACAGAATACAATGGACACAGGGAAAAACAGCGTGAGACATATTTGATACGCTGGAGCAAAGGGCTTTGGAATGATACAATAAGGAAAATATTAAAAGTGAAAAGAGATAGGAAAAAAAATAAAGTCCAGGATCACCTACGTTCTGAAGAGACACAGAATAATAATAATAATAATAATAATAATAATAATAATAATTTGGAAGCATATTCGCTAGTCCATAAGACCTCCAGGTGACATCTGAATTAGGGCAGGATGCACATATCGAACACTCGAATAAACTAAGTATCGGATAAAGAAAATAAATTGATTCTGGTTAGCACATAATTGAAGAGACTATAACTATAAAACCAAGTGTTTCCGGAAATATGTTAATTTATTTTTATATAGGGAGTACATTCCTGAAATTATTCCATCTATTGTTGAAACACACTGTATATATGAAGAACAATATTCAGGAAATTGTAACTCGTTTCATCCGTAAAGAGTTAATTTGATGAATATCAAACGGATGAAAAGCTTCACAAATATTTTATACACTTGTAGTAAATTCCCCACACTCTCTCATTTTATCGTTCATTTAGTTATGAATTAGAACACTCCCAGCTACTGGCCTATGTTTACATGGTATATCACACGCTAAAAGTCTGCCTTCTCCTACCGAGCGCCCAAGCTGAAAGCAATCGGATGACTAACCGTAATTATGAAATGTGACACAGCAAAACATAGCTGTACTCAGATGATTATATATGTGTTTTGTATACTTCTCTTTAATGTTTTTCAACTTCTGTATTTGTAAACATGTTTGAACAATATTTATTAATTTATAAGAAATTACTACATGACGTCGTCAGGGTAAAGGAGATTATGATGTTATGTAAAAGGCTAAAGATGGAAATATGTGTTTAAACTATTTTTCTTGCTCATTTTTTATAAATTAGACAACACATATATATATATATATATATATATATATATATATATATATATATATATAAAGTGCCTGAAGCTGTGAAAGTTTTGTTTAAAGTGTGGATTTATTGTTGCTATCTCGACATATGATATGACATGGTTATTCTCCTGACGAGAGTCATCATTAGATTCAAAACGCGTAGAGATACAAATACTATTATGAAAGCTCAATATATCATACGGAAAGCAAGAAAAAAGTATTATAATAGCAACAATAAATCTTCACTACAATAAAAAACCTTTACGGCTTGCACCTTTTCTTCTAGATCAACTTCACTCCTGGAAACAATATCTATATCTTTTTTAATATATATCAATTATGCTAAGAATTTATTATCAATTAAGACTTATGTGAACAATTAATTAAACTATATGAATCTACATTTACAGTACACATATTTTCTTAATTTATTAGATATTGTTATATCGACAGTTCCATATAGTTCTGCTAATGTGTAGAGGAGCAAAGGGAATTTTTAAAAATGTCAAAAGCAAATTCCCATCACATTACACTTTATTTGATTTCGCTTCCAATGCAAAAGTTATATTTTTCTGAAAACATGCATTTAAAAATTTGTAATATATTCTCGAATATAAATTGTTACATTAGTTTTATTTTAGAAAATCATTAGAATGAAATAAATTGATATGAAAAGTGGTAACTTGTAATTTAAAGTTATTCTTCGCATTTCCCAACTCAGAAAAAATATACACATCTATTTACTAAATTATTTACTTTGTTTTAGCTTTTTTACGTAGCATTCGATTTGATTTTACATTATTTTTCTGATTATATGAATCCCAATCTCGCCAAAAAGTATTCAATATGTACTCGTAAAGTCTATCATAGGCGTTATCATATACAGAGGTTTCATTCTATGAACGGGAATATTGTACGCGCATTTGTACATCAAAACGAAGATATATTAATGGTGGAATAGCAATATGTCTCTGATTCTATTCGTTTATATAAATTCAATAATGTCCTTAAATAGTTTCGGACTGATAATTAGGGTAATTAATAATATCAGTAACAATATTAAAGATAACGATAATAAAAAAAGATAACATTTATAATAAAAATAATACATATATATATACATATATATATGTTTCATTAATTAATATAGACAAGTTTGTTCTATTATTTAATATATTTTTTTCATATTCTCTGAATAGCATTATCATTAAATGAAGAAAGACATTACAATTATGATACATCATTTTTAATAATCAAATCTAACCTTTCGGCTTACATACGCCATTTACAAAGATGTCATATCACATAATATATATTATTGTTGGGGAGTCACCCATTTTCACACAATCTATGGACTCTGCCATGGTATAAAAATAATCCTTACTACACAGAAAGGGTTGTTGTTGTTGTTGTTGTTGTTGTTGTTGTTGTTGTTGTTGTTAGAATTGGTGTTGTCAGAGCAGTTGAACCGCCGCTTGTTGGTCAACAAAAATATAGACTATTACCCGGACTTACTTCTTGTATATATTTGATTCCTACTAACGAGAATTGCTGAATCTACTAATCGTCTCCATTTTGTATCTGTTTTATTCAACATACTTACATTTTTTCTCTCATATCTGTAGTTGTTATTATTATGTTGTGTGTTTTTCTAAATAAGAATCCACAACAATTTGGCGACGAAGATTCGAAGAAGTACACGCGGAGGAAAAACACGTTCTCAAGTCAGCAACCAAACAATAATTTTGCGACGAAGGATTCTAACAAGTGCTCATGGAGGAAAAAAAAACGTTGTCACATCAGTCGTAAAAAGCAAATTGGTGACAAAAAAAGAGGAACTTACACAAAACTCTAAGGAAAAATACTTATAATTGAGGACCTTGAGAATTACATAAGAAAAGTCAACTGCATCAAATTGGCGAAAGAGATTCTCGCACAATTTGCACAACAAAATTGTGACGAATTGTTTTTCACCCCACTGAATCACTTTAACAAAGTGTGCTACAAACCGACTCAAAAATGTCGACCACAAACAAGTTGTCGACTTTAATACCGAAAAGAAACAATGGAAGATTTTCAAAAGGGAATTACGAATTATACTCAGGAAATTAGGTACAGAACAACACACCAAGTTCGAAGACTATATTCTCCCTAATAAAACGAATGATCTAACGTTTTATGAGGCAGTGATAGGACTCACAGAGCTATTTAGCCCCAAAATTTTGTTGTTCCAAACAATGTGGAAATGCTTTAATCTCAGAAAAGACTAAAACAAGGAATATTCTACTTTTGCAGCAATCGGCAATAAACATTGTGGTGATTTTAAAATTGTCGGAACTTACTTCCAGACGATGTCAAGTGTGTCATATTTGTCCAATGACAAGTTGCTGCTTAAGACGGCGAAATAAAGAAACGCATCCTGCCCAAACAACAAAATGAGACATGTCTAACATTTCATAAATTGTCAGAAGATTGCCAGAAATGCCTCAGCATAAAGAAAGATAGCAAGGACATTGAAGATTCAGGAGTAGTGTACATTCGAAAGGTAAAAACAAATTTACAAAATTATAATGGCAAAGAAAAAAATTGACAAAAATCCAGTAAACAACAAGACTCCCCCTTCTGCATGTTACAGATATTGTGGATGACATTGGTTTAAGGATTGCTTTTTAAATACAAAAATTGCCGAACATGTGGTAAGAAGGGTTACGTTATGCAGAAATCAAAATGAAAATAGTAGGGCAAGGTCTACCAGAGTGGAGAATGCGAATAAGGGAAATATTAGAAAATACGTTGAAATGGAAATCCTGAATAAAAAAAATTCAATTGCAACTGCATCTGGGAAAAGCTTTTAACAAAGTTATCAATAAATTAACAACAGATTTAAACTTGACATATTTCGAATCTAGGCTGGAGATTATTGTAGCAAGCGATGCAATATCACACGGTGTGAGGCCATGCATTTTACATAAAATGCAGAATGGTACTAAAAAACCGGTAGTTGACGCATCGGGAAGCATAACTACCGGCTGAGAAAAAACTATTCACAAATAGAAAAAGAAGCTTTGGGAATTTTGGGAATTATTTTCGCCGTAACTCGATTTCATGGATATATATAAGGTAGAGAATATGCACAACATAAGGACCATTAGCTGCTACTTACCATATTTGGATCCAAGAAATGTTTACCTGTATATACCGCGAATAGACTCCTGCGGCGGGGCCCAATACTAATAAACTACAATTTTAAACTAGAATATTTACCATAAAAAAGGGGGCACGCAAATGGACTATCGAGTCTAACTTCTAAGGAAAGTGAACTCTTGGAACACTCCAGTGAGAACTGAGGATGAAAGTAACACGGTTAAAGAACTACCGATTACAATGCTAGAGTTAAGAAAAAAGGCAGAAGCAGATGAATTTATTAACACGACAAAGAAAAAAACTGAAGACAGAGACGAAGAATTGTCAGAGAGATTCTTAACTTGTGACAGTGTACTACTCTATAATGAAAGGATTGTGATGCCAAAGTCACTTCAAACCAGAATCTTATGTTAGACATTCCCGGAAAAATCGCATGAAAGCATTAATGAGAAGCTATGTGTACTGGCCAAAAATGGATGAGGATGTCGCATAGATATTAGAAACTGTAAGGGCTGTGCGGCGACAGCAAAATCGCCACCGATTATACAAAAATCCTGACCAAAGGCGGACAAACGGTGGTCAAGTATACATGAAGACTACGCAGGACCTATAAATGGCTAATAGTTTTTATAGAAGTAGACAGATTTAGTAAATGACCGGAAGTTTTCAGAGATAAACACTCAACAAGCGACAATATGATAAACTGTTTGGATGAACTATTTGTAAGTTTCGGTGTCTTTGACGTTTTAGTTACAGATAAAGATACACAATTCACGTCATATGATTTTAATGATTTTTGCGAAATGTACGTACATATAAAAACAGCTCCCTATCACCCACGATTAAATGGGCTTGCCTAAAGATTTGTAGATACGCTTAAGAGGGCGTTAAAAAGGCGATAGACACACCATCAGAAAAAGCATTACAGCAATTCCTACATTACTAACGTATTACACCAAACCAGAACAGACCATCAGAATTGTCACCGTCCGAGGTGATTATCTCGCGAAAAATCCGATCGGTTTTCGAGAAATTATTAGCAGGCAAAAGCAATAATAGGAATACACCTACAATAGTGAAAAGATTGTTCAAGCCCGGCGAAAAATTATATTTCAAATTTTTTAATAACAATATGACGTACTGGGAGCCAGGAATATTTCTTAGCAGAAATGGAAGCGTATTGTATAATATCAAAGGGATAAAATTCACGAATAGAAGACAAGGTGAATCAAATCTAAAAAAGAAGAGTTGAAGAACCAAGCTCCTTACCTTTAGAATGTAAAGATGCTATTGCAGAAATCTTCGCAACTTTTGACATACAGAAACCAAGAGGTAACACTGAAATCAGAAAAACCAACAGGAAGCGGAGGTTCACAGTGCCTTTGATTATAGATCCAACACTAAAAACAAATGAATCTAGGAAGAGGGTGTTTGGGAGTCACTCCTTTTCACACACTTTATGGATTCTTCCATGTTATACCACTAGTCCTTTCCTACACAGAACGAGTTGTTGTTAGAGTTAATGTTTGTCAGAGCAGATGAACCACCGCTTTTTGGTCAGCAATAATATAGACTATTATCCTACTAACAAGTATTTATGAATCCACTAACCGTGTACAAGTTGTATATCTTTTATTAAATATATTTACATTTTTCCTCTCATATCTTTTTTTAATTGTTATATTGTGTTGTTTTCTAAACGAGAATCCACAACAATTATAAATAATAATGACGAACTGTTTTTGTTTACATGGAAAATTTCCAAGCTACAACATACGTGCATTTAAAACGCTGGAAGCAAAGGTCGCATCATAGCTGATGACGCCCCACAAGACCAAGCGGGAGTGAAAACCAGAAATAATTAAGTATGGAAAGCCATTGGAATAAACCAATGGGTTCTGTTATTAATTCTAGTCATTTAAGTATATTTAAGCAATATGCATAAAACAGTTAGAAACTAACTTGAACATGATAAATTATGAAATCACCCAAAATATATTTAAAAATGAAACAATACTGCCTAAATACATACACGCACATTATAGATACATATATATTGTGTGTGTGTGTGTGTGTATTTATCGTAAACTCTCTGAATATTGGCTCATAGCACCCTAAAGCTTAGAACCGACTTAATTAAAAATTTATCCAAATGTTGCGGAATTTTTGTTTTTATTTTAACCCGAAATTAAAGCCAAAGTCCGATGTTTACAACGGCTCATGATTTTTGTCACTTATAATTAACTCTCTCTCTCTCTCCCTCTCTCTCTCTCTCTCTCTATATATATATATATATATATATCTGTATAATAAATATACAAATTGTAACGGGTATATACATTTTATATATACATTTTTGCATATAGATTTTGCATGTAAATAGTATACACATATAAGCGTACGTTTGCGTATGTTTATATACACCTTTGGCTTTCACTATATACCATGTGAAAATTATTTTAACTGCTTAATTTTCCTTGTTTCTTCATACAGTCAGTTTTAGATCCACTTGAGATAAAGGGTGTAAACGATTTGTAATTTTTCCTCAGTTTAGGTAATTTGCAGCGGTGTGTAGTAATTTGAAACTAATTTTAGTGCGTGTGACGAAATTATGTTAGACCTTGAAAAATATTGCTTCATTTGTGATTCGATCAGATTTTCACCACGCTCAGATACTATTGTCTCGACTGCAGATTACTAATCCTTCCAAGATGGATATAACTCGAAGGAAGCGTACAGAAACTTTAACGATACAGGAAATATTCTGGCGGGCTTTACAGAGAGATCGCAGATATTGTTGGTGTCGACCTTTCAACTGTCAATTTTGTTATGAAGGTGAATAATCAAACTGGATATAGAAGTAAAAAAGGTAATGTAGTCAGAATAGAAAATGAACACCGTAGGACGCCGTATACTTGATCAGGATAAGTTTGAAAGATTCTAGAAAAATAATATATGTTATGTTTAGTTTAATTTGTACTAGAGTGTATATTTATTGTTATATATGTACAATGTATTTCATTTAGCATACACATTGTATATAATGTTCCCTTTCTCTCTCAAGATATATGTATCGTTAATATGCCGTATATGTAAACATACACAGTATATATATATATATATATATATATATATACTTAAAGATATAATTATATTATATTATATTAAGCTCTATAATATTCATTATTTTGAGAACTGTTCATAATAAAATAAATGCCAGAGCATTCAAAATATAAAAAAAAACCTTGACTCCTCTTCATTTGGAATTATATATATATATATATATATATATATATATATATATATATATATATATATATATATATAGGAGAAAAGGAAAAATGCCTTACTTAGTTCAGTGACGTAACCAAATAAGTGTGAGTTCAATATCAGGGTACAGTAGATTTGAGCAAGTAACTTAGAGAGTAAAGATGAAGGGAAGGTAACTACATGGCTACTAGAAGTGGCATAAGACATCGAAGGAGAATTATATATCACAGTGATCATGAGAAAGGGATCGGCTCAAAATACCTAGTACCTGAAGAAGACTGAAGTGTACAACGTCTGAAATGTCGTAATAATGGCAATAAAATGACTACAATAGTCCGAACAATCTCAATAGTTTAAAGGTAATATCAATTTAATATCTGAAGCAAGTATTTTACGATAGTCTCTAATGAGTGCTACAACAATTATGCAAGAGAGATCCATGGAATTTGAATAAAATTAACTGAACACATAACAATTTTTTACGAAACAACAAGCTAAACATTTTAGTCGTAGAAATTGAAACAAATCTTGAAAGAGAAAATAATCATGTTTTTTTTATTAAAATACCAATTAATTTACAAAGAAAAAATATATGCAAATATCCTGGTAAATAAACGTACAGATATTTATAAAATTTCACTTTCCTTGATAAATGTTTCTTGCATATTTTGGCATATTTTAAATAAGTTTTGATAAATAATGTCTTGGGAAACGGAAGAATGTTGTCTGGGCTGTGCATCAAGAAGTTACATCGAATGTCAAAGATTTAAAAAAGTAGCTTTCAAACATCTTCAGTTTTGCCTTTGGTGGATAATTATGAAGAACATTTCTCTTTCTTTCTGCTTCCACCCTCAATTTTTATATATAAATCTATTGAGAGGAAAATGAACTTTTCTTATTAAGACATTTTAGAAGATGAAACGTGTTACATAGAATGTATTACACATTGGCATTAAATTACCTAATATACACACACGCACTGACATGAATAGACAGATACACACGCACTGATAAGCACTGAAACGCACACACACATACAGATGCACTAACACGTACAAACAAATACACACGCACTGACACGCGCACACACATACACATGCATTGAAACGCACACAAACACATACCCACCCATATATATATATATATATATATATATATATATATATATATATATACAACGTTTTTGTATGCGCAAAGATTATTCCTTATAACACTCCATCAGTTTGCACATTCAGTGTTATAGCCATGTTCGACTGCGTTTATCAATTACATCAATATATATATATATATATATATATATATATATATATATATATATATATATATATATATATATGTGTGTGCGTGTGTGTGTATGTGTGTGCGTGTGTGTGTATGTGTGTGTGTATATTTGTGAGTGTGCAGGGGTGCGTGTGTGTGTGTGTCCAACAAACTCAGCGGGCAATAAAATTACATTTATATCTGCCTCACTGCTTTCATTGACATCACTATTGAAAATATAGCACCCGAAATAATTACCTTTTTACGTATTTCAGTTGGCCTTATCTATCTATCTATCTATCTATCTATCTATCTATCTATCTATCTATTCATTTCTCATGAAAAAATTCCAAAAGCAAAGATATAATTCCAATTCACTTGTGTATATTGGGCATTAATACACTATGGCAATAGAAATGCATACATCAAGAGCCTTACACGTACGGTGACATCTTTATTGGATTTCTTATTGTGAAACTACTAATGAATATTATAATTTTCTTTTCTCACAAAATTCTACGCATCTCAACTCATAACCACATATTTTGGCCACCGTTCGGCTAAGAGGTCTAAACCTTTGCATATGTATCCTCAAACAACACCAATTGCCAAATTGTTCTCGTTGCATGCCTTAGAAACTGATTTTTAAGCTCGTATGTGCATGAATCAATGAATGTGACAAAGGAAATATACCTGTTTACAGTCGTAAATGTAGCCCAAATTAAAAAGAAATGTTGAACTTCATCTTAGCAACAAGGTGTAAATGAAACGCTAAAACTATTTAAACCATTCTTAGATAAAGCCCAACACATGAAAGAGAAATGAAGTGAAATGAAGGTTACAGGTCATTTAAAGAACTCCATAAATTTTTTTCTTTTAATTAAAAATAGCATTTATTCTTTTCATTTATCAGACGATTATGGAGATATAGGCTAATGATATAGGTATTCCTATTTGAGATAAGAAAGGTTTTGAATAATAAAAAATCCCAATCCTCTGCTAGAGTCAATACTCACGATAAACTTTCTAAACCTGTAACTATGAGATGGATTTAGGATGATATAAGTGAAAGCATGTATTAACTACAGGATGTGGAATAATTAAATAACATAAATAACTTAAATCATTACGTTTTATAGATAGATTTTATATAATAAATTACATGTTTCGGATGTGCAACGCATAGTTTTGTCCAAAAGCATTATGTGATAGCTAGATATCGTCATGATTTTGAAAGATCTTGTACGATCGAGACTTTCATATTAAGGCAATATATGACACTCAACCTGTTATAAAGGTCAAATATGTCCACTGGTTTCAACTGTTTTCTCAGCTTAATCATTAAATATCTTTTCGAGCTAAAGTATATTGTAGTTCTTTGGGAAAAAAAATAATTCTTCGAATTCTAAAGACTGGCATTAAGGAATACCAAGTACATATATATAACAAATATATGTCACTGGAAAAATTACCATAACAACATATAAAATGGTTAAACATGTGAAATAATACAAAAGAAAATAGACGTTTCCTACTACTTCGTGAAAAAGGCTAGAAAAGTTGCTCTCTACCATACACCAGCGATAAGTGAAAGACTGATATAAAGTCTTGGACTTGATACATCAATTTTTGTTTGAAAACATATTAGTAGAACGCATTTTAATTTCTTTTAATCTGATTTACTACAAGGCTTTTTTATTTATTTCTCTTAAGTTTATTTTCATCTATCTATCTATCTATCTATCTATCTATCTATCTATCTATCTATCTATCTATCTATCTATCGCAATGTTTCTCTCTTTCTTTCTTTCTTTCTGCTTCTTTCGTTTAAATCTACTTATGTATCCCACTATTGCAATTATTTTATTTCTATTTATTAATCTATCAATCGATATTTGACAGCTAATTTTCTTGATAATCTATCTATCTGTCTATCTATCTATCTATCTATCTATCTATCTATCTATCTATCTATCTATGTCCGTGCTTGTCTACTTACATAACTCTTTAGCTAACTAAATTAATGATGTATTATACTATTTCTCTTTTTTTTGCGATATTCTTCACTCTTTTGAATAACGTTTTGTCATTACGTTACAAATTCATCCTAATACATTTATGGATACAAATTTCATTCAACCGTTCTTCTTCAGCGAAGTATTGCATGTATTTGCATAAGCTGGCGCCGCTATAAATGAAGCAGAGCTAATGCAACTGAGTTAATGTTCTATAGTTTTTGTGCATTATAAGCGCGCCAATAAATCGAGGTAATCCATGTTGAGATCAACTTGCCGTTTGGGAAAATTTTGGACCATCAAAATTGTATAACAAAAATGAATGATTATTTCCCAGCCAAAAGTGAAGTTGCATCATTAGCTGAAAAACATATAAAAATATAAATAAGTAAGGAAATATGCTGGTATGCTACCCAAATCAAGTTCAAAATGGTTAATTTATTTGTTAAAATACTAGCAGCCAAATATATTTCTCACTAACACCTACGATCTTATACGCACTTAAAGCTATGCTACAACCACACTGAATAACTCAATAATATGATTAGAACTTTCAGTGAATGTTTCTCTGGATGTGCATTGAGGTGTAATAGATATCGCTTTTTAATGAGAAATATGGAAGCCGAGTTCAAATTTTAGTCGTGTTTGTTACAATCACTTAAGCAGAATAGTATGAATCCATCTGTACTTCCTCCAGCTATAATTTGAAAAGCAGGACACACTCGATTCTATAGCTCTTGGTTGGCAACCTGACTACTGCAGACAGGACTGGATATATACTCCTGGAAAATCTTCAAACGCTTACTTACAACATGGATTGTGCAGTATGGAAGATTAAGATCATACTTTTAACATGAAAATAAAATGTCATGTTGACGTGCAGTATGCATCTAGAGGCTGATGCTTTTTAAGAATTCTGTTTCCGTTAATATACAGGCTATATAAGAGATACTATCAAATCCAGTATAAAACCACCATATTTAGTATATTGATGCTGCCACGACTCAATATTAAACGAAACCGTATTCGGTTGCAATGATGGCTTCAATACGGGAAAGAAACCCTGTATGTATCTTATATGTATTGACTTGGTCATGACTTGTGTAATGTCGGATATTGCCCTCAACAAAGCTTGTCCTATAATATTCAGTGGGATATTGGTCTAAAAAATTAGAATGACTTCATGACTTCATCCAATCTTGAGTTACCACATATTTTTTAGAATAGTCTTCCTGAAATTACCTTCAGTTTTTTTCGAGATCCATCCAGAGATCTTCGTTATCACGCAAAACAGTAGAATCTGAAATATCCAATGAAATACCCTGCTGAATTAAGCGAAGTGACATGACATATCCATCAGCACACATTACTACTGAATGTTGCAACGTGATCTTTGAGTCTCGCAACAAAATGATAAACCGTGTATGAAAACTCACACAGCTGTACCAGTTGCCGAAAGCGTGACTTTTCCCCTATATATCTAGTGTGTAAACACAGGGTTGTTGAAATGTAACTTCCTATTTTATGCTGTCAGATGTCCTGAATTGACAAACTGTAACAGTCTTTTTGGTGTTGGTTAAATGAGAATATCTAATGTAACAAATTTGAAAGAAACTGAAATGCAAATAAAAGAATGAATATCTTCTATACAAAAATAGATCCCGCCTAATGAAAATACTACCTAACTGCACAGGATATGAATAATCTGCTATTGTTAAAAGAACACCTCTCTGCTAATTCTCACACCTTACACATTTCAGAGAGACTAGCTCCTAATATGCCAGAATAACAAATTGAAGACTAGTTTATATTTTAATACAGTGCTATCTACTGCAAACTTATTTTAAGCCTAATAATTATAATGCGAATGATATGCGGATATATGTCATTAAGGGGTTTCCGTGAAAAAGCCGTTACCAATGTTGGTAAAATTATTTTTTATATACCCTGTATATATGTATGCGTATACATGGTTTAAATGCTTTCTTTGTTATTGGGGATATAAGCGTCATTGGATGTTATTTTATATGTTGCCACTGAACCGTGTAGATAGTCAATAAAAGTACAAATCTATTCAAACATTGCTAAAAAATATTTTGAATTAAGTTTATAAATAAATTTTTGCGAAAGAAAAGGATTTGTCTTGATAAAGCCCATCAAAGAAAAAAAAACGCTACATTACTTAAATTATATATATATATATATATATATATATATATATATATATATATATATATATATATATTAGTAAGAACGGAGTAACATTCTCCGGTTCATAGCATTTATTTTTAAAGACTACCTGATAAAAATTAGAGCAATAATATTATTGTAATACTTATTTTATAAGTAGTTACAATAACAAGTATATGTTTCTGTTTTAACTACTTATATATACTTCGATGCTTAAGAATATGTAAGAAGATGCTTCGACACTGCTGTTTGGAATCACTTTTATGGGAATATAAAAGCAATACGTTACCACTTTTTTATACAGAATTAAGAATGTTATTGAGGGTAACTATTTGTTTTTATATTTCAATATAAATCATTCCCAACGCAAGTGACCAGCTATCTCCTGATGAATACATTTAACAATACTGAAACACGATCACTTTAATTCAGCCATGAAAAATGCTTATATTATAAATACTTATATTATAAATAATACAATATATACATGGCTGAGTGGTTAGAAATTTCTATTTCAACTATGAAAGCCCGATTTCGAATATTACCATGGTCGATTTGTTAGGGATTTGATTCCGTGATGTTATCGGTCGGAAAGAGGCAATTCGAGCGTGAGGCAAATTTAGAAAGTGTGTGAAAAACATATTCCTGGTTGACCCAAGACTTGTGACTGATTGGGCTAGCTCAAAATGACAAGTCATTGTGACCAAGGTTTTGAACGTCCTGTTCACGATAGATAACGCGCTCTCCCCCAGAAATTGTAAATAAGGTCACCTTAGCAGGGTTGGATTATTCGAGTGAGATCTCTGGGTGTTGAAATAATAGGCGTTTGCATGTGCCGGTGTCTAGTAGGTAGTCGTTCTTGAATAAGAGAGCCCAGCGATTATATATATATATATATATATATATATATATATATATATATATATATTCATGACTCTTCAGTAATGAATTATTTCGTTGACTGGTCTGAGTATACAAAGCTTATATATAACACGTTAAAATGCGAAACAGGCTTGATATGTGAATAACAAATATATATATATATATATATATATATATATATAATTTTACATGTAGGATAATTATGCCAGTAAGAAAGTAAACTTCCATTAATTATGACTTAATACAAAATTCTCTGCTGAAAGTTTTCAGTATAATGCTTAACATGAGTGTTTTCATTCAGACTCGTTTAAATGCATTTGCTCGAATGCTGAAAAAGTAATATGTTAAAATATATTGATGCTTATTACCTACTTACAAGTGATTCGTCTGGTTTTATTTCGCTTTATTTTCAATTCCTATCTCATCCATGTCTATATAAGCACACTTGTTTATTCTGTAATATGTATTTTTATTTCTGTACTTATAATTAGATGTATTTAGAAAGACACACTTTCAGGAAATCCTCACGTATAATATCACTTAACATTGAAATTTTTATGAAGAAATAGAGTAACCAATATGCATGAATGTCAATAGAAATACTGACTAATTATTTTTCTACGTAGTCAATCATCTAATTTAGCATTCGGACACAGTTTTATCGATTGCTTAATACATTAAATTAAAATGCAAAAACAAACTGAATTAAATGTCACTTATGTATATCTGAAACACGTGGAAATGTTAGCAGGAACCAATATACATATTCTAAGTAAAACACACACACACAAAAAGAAAAAGCGAAACAAAAAACACAAATATATACAATTTACCTCAAGTTATTTGGAACAATATTTACTGGATATCAATTATTGCTCCAAGATACAATGCGGAATGTGATATTTTGTATTGCAAAGAAGTCTTTTTAAAATAAACTTAATATTAGCAAAACAATTTCGCTGATATTTTCTGTAGAAATTTTTATTCATAATAAAAATTTAGCGTGTAAATTTCATTTCAAAATATTTAACTTTCATCGCGATATTTGTAATGGTGTATTGATGGATATATCATCAGTGTAGTATTGATATTTGTTATGTTATTTTTATTTTTTCTCATATGTAACTTTTGTCATGTTTGATTACAATGTTTATTTCAAATTTATATCTCAGTCCATTCGGTAGTAGTCATTCAATTAAATATGTGTTTATTAATTCACATTTTTGAAAGAGTCAACAAAGAACTATGTATAAGATGCTGCTGCAATACTGTGCATAAAGATAGTCTTTATAAAGAAGCTTTTTGTTTATGATCAACATCAATTTGTTCATGATACTAAAATGGATTATATTACATTCACTAAATTTAAAGTTTCTTGAAACAACTGTGTCAACACTACAAGCCACAAAATTTTATTTATCCCTGTACAATGCTACATCGCCGTAAAAACCAAATCGTCTCCTAATTCCATTCTAACTCACAATAGGATTTCATATACTTCTCCAAAATTTCCAATTTCTTTTCTCAAAGTTTATTTAAACCAGATGAATTTCTTACCTTTACGCAATGTTTTCACGATTGCTTTTTGTCATTGTTTACATTTAGAATATCGTATTCTTCTATCATTTATTTATTAACATTGAATATACCGTACTAGCATTTCAATTTGAATCACGCAATCTCTTCATTGAAATATTTAAATATGTCTCTTTTATCGTTTATTTATTGCCAACAATTGCAATCACTATCAAATAACTTATTTCTTTTATATAATATATGATTATAACAATGTTTGGCAAAACTGATATATACCTGAAATGATAAAATACATATAAATAATTATTTCTATCTATCTATCTATCTATCTATCTATCTATCTATCTATCTATCTATCTAAGCAGATAAGACTAAATGAGCCAGACGAACCTTCCAAGGTTTCATTTAAACGAATAGTCAGGGAAATTTGGCCAACCTTTCCCTTATCGTCTGGCTCATTAAGTGTTATCTTCTTATATCGCTCTATCTCTGGGTTGAGCGCATTCTGTTAGATGATTTCTCATATCGTGGTTTTTTCTTTGGGCTTCGTGCTGATCTCGGTCCGAGCACTTTTGACTGGCGTTCATGTACTAAGTTTTTTCTTTTTTTAAAATCAGTTTTCCTTCCGTCGAAAGTTTTCGGAGAAGGTTTCGACACGAGTATAATTATAATCTCCTTTATTTATCTATATATATATATATATATATATATATATGGTAATATTTTTCTTTGAATTTATAATAAAAATATAGTATACTGCAGTAAAACAAGCCGTTGAGTGTCGCTCACTTATTAGCACTTATTAACACCTCCCTAGGGAAGGTTCTAAGAAGATAGTACCGAAACTCAACGACTTTATTCTAGTAAACTTATATTTTATCTTAAATGTATAATAAAACATTACAGTATATAATGTTTTGCTATGTATAGAGCATTATTAATGAAGTAAATCACTTTAAGCAGTAGATCGCTAAACCAGTTGTTTTTTCCATGAATGAATTTCATGAAGTTAGAAGATGGCGATTGTAACAGCATTTCTAACCATTGTCATTATCAGGAAGAAAATGAACAGAATGTATTTTTAAAGGCCGAAAGCAGTAGACAATAAACTTTTAGATTAGAAGCTTCAGTTGAAATCATTTATTTCAACAGTAAATAGCTGGTAAGTAGATTCCAGTCTGATAGTTCATTCATGGCACCTGAGTAAATAATGTATTCAGCACAATTGCTATAAAAATATTTGGCGAAAACACGAGTCGAAGCCACAACACTTTGAAGAGAAATTGACTGAAGTCGAGATAACAATTCAGGATCGATTCCATTGAAATGGTATACGGAATGAAAACTCTCTTCTCTTCTTCATTTTTCACAAAAGTTTTGCAAAATACAAAGTTTCACAAATAGGAATTGATTGACATCGTACAGAAAGAAAAAAAAAACGACGCCAGATGTTAAATTAATTTTCCAAACAACGAATGGAAGCAATTTTTAAAACTGAAAAAAGTTAACAAGCCTATGTTAAGAATGTCTTTAACTATAATAAACAGAAAGAAAATCGAAGCAGTCAGTCAAATGGGAACAGATATGAGAGACTAGGCTGCAATATGTGACTAAAGAAATTTAATCTGCCGATCCGGACATAAATTTCCGTCACATTTTCTTTCTCTTTCTTTACTACTGATATTTTTCTTTTCCCTCCTCTTCTGAATCCTCAACATTCCAGCAGTCAACATAGAAGTAAACGAAATCAAAGTAACATAAACAACACCAAGAATAATATATTTCAACTGACTCTTAAAATTAACTTCAATAAAAAAAAAACGAAAGGAACACAGACTTTATTATTAATCTGTTAATCTTTCTCTATGCACATATTCTCATACGTATTAGTATTTCTCTAAAATATTTAAGTACGTACCTTTTCTCTTTGAATATTTCAGTTAAGTGCCATACGTGATACACGCTTTGGGCGATCATGTCTCGAAAAAGACATGACTGACTGAAAAAAAAGATTACCTCACAGTTGCCATTGTTATCTGCGGTAGACTGGTTGCCAGCCAAGTCTATAGAACCCAATCTGTCCTATTATTTAAAACATAACTGGAGGGAAGACACGGTTTAATACCTTTCCAATGGGCATTTGTGCGTAAGTGAATTCAAGGAATTCAACTGAAATTCTAACTCGGCTTCCCGACGTGTCGTTCCGAGTCGATATCCATTGCAACACAACACACGTCCATTTGAAAATTTAACTTTACCAATTGAATTTATTCTGTTCTGTCAATAAAATATAACTTTAACATAATATCGAAATAATTTATTCTTCCATATTTCATTTTTTTGATAATTATGATAACTCCGATGTCGATCCCAAAAAACTTTACGTTTTGGGAATTATTGGCTATGTTTGTAATCTTACCTTGTACTAAACATGGCTGAGTGTCCCTAATACTACACTGGTGACCGCGCAAAGAACACGCAGCGAAACATCCCCTACTACATGACTTGTGAACACTGACGTAAATAAAAAAAGATTCAAAGGGAACTCTCTTCGGTACTTACACATTTGAACATTTAGCGACTTAATAATTTCACTTCACAAAAATTGGATTGCTTTTTCGCTCACCAAAATAAATTCAACATTTATATGCACAAATGAGAAATCTCTTGTCGATAAAAACTACTTGAAATGCCGCTAGCTCTTATACATCTCACAACCTTCTTTTTTTTTTATAAGCGTTTCACCCCGAGCAAGGCATGTCACTGCCACTACTGCGCAGGGGGCTACATAGAGTGGAGAAATGATGATTAAATATAGGAAATGTCAGGGTGGGTGATAGGCAGGTAGGGATACCGAGAATGGTTAAATATAGGAAATGTCACAGGGTGGGTGATAGGCGGGTAAGGATATCGAGAATGATGGTTGGGTAGATGAGAGTATTCTGAGAATAATTTGGAGTGAGTGTGATAGGAGGTGTCTATTGACCCTACATGTAAACACCTAGAGATTGTAGCTGTCGGGAAAGCAGACATGTGGAAAGGAGTTCCACAGAAGGGAAGCGCGAGAAAAGAAGCTCTTGGAGTAGAATTTACGGTTACACCTTATCTCTTTAACTGTAAAAGGGTGGGACCTAGTTTGCTAATCTAGTATCTCGTGTAAATTAGTGCTTAGGCGGCACCAATGATCTAAGCTCATCGGAGCAGAAGCCATGAAAGTTCTAATTACTTCATCGTTGGCGACCCCACAAATACCACGCAAAATTATTCCCATCTCTACATATATGACGACTCTGCAAATAACACGCAAATGAACTCTGATAACTACATTAATGGTACCATCCAATGCTAAGAAACACAACGATCAACCTTTCGCTCACAACAAAACATTTACCACATGAAACACTTAACCATCACTAAATAAAATGGCGACTAACTTTCTACAGGACAAGAAAGAAAGGAAAATATGAAAAAAAGAAATAGTACACGGTTGAATAAAATGTGTTGTCAGATTATACCCTGGTATAATGTCAACTTCTAATGACAATTGGAAAATTTCAAGGTACACTCATTTCCGAAGCTAAGTTTCTCACAATATACGCTTTTAATTCATGTTGTATTCAACTGTATAACTTCATGTCAAACCTACTATGTCAACTTGTTTTAAATTTTGAATACTGCTTTCTGTCTGACCATTTAATATGGATATTTTTCTTCCTACCAATGCATGGAATTTTAAAATCCCATTCGTTTGAATACTTTCCAATTTCAAATTATACGCCGAAACGTTATTAGATTTTATAGAGAACAGCTGAATTTCAAAACACTCTAATCAACATCGAAACCTTTTTAATATTTGACTACTTTTCCTGAAAATAGCTGCTGACAATTTACCAGTCTAAAATTCTAAAGAATGTTTTTATTTTGTTTATCTTTAATAACACGCATGTTATTTTTCTCATTAATTTTACCTTACTATAGATATAAGAAACATACCTACAGTCATGGCATTCAAGCAATACGTTTTACGACGAAATGGACAACAATTTCCCAAGCATTTCAACCTGCAATGAATGATCTAAAATGACTATTTGAAAATGTAACAATAGATACCCCTGATACTGATTTTACAACTATACATATGCTAGATCTGACTCCTTCAAATGTGAAGAGAATTGATGCGATTAAAACAGAATTAAAAGTAAGTCTCTTCTATTAGCCACACTTTGCAAAATTTACAATTCCTTGTGAAATCTAAATGTGAAATTGTGAAATCTAACATTAAAAGGAAGCGATTTGCAAACCAGGGAGAAATTTAACAAGCCCATATTAGAATATTCTTTGGCTATAAAAACAGAAAAAAAATGTTGAAGCAGTCATTCTGATTTGAGCAGAAATTAGGGACGAGAACGCAAATATTACTAAAGAAAATATAATATGCTGACCTGGACATAAATTCCGTCACACATTCGTTATTCTTCCATGTTCGTATTCTTCCACGTTCTCAAAATTTCCGCAGTCAAAAAAGGAAAACGACGACGATGACGACGACAACAACATCAACAACAAGAAGATACTTCATCTGACTCCTAAAATTAACGTCCGATAAATACAATTTCGTTTTATCAATATACCATCAATTTCACTTTCTCACCGGCAATAAAAAGAAAGGAAAATGCATTATTTCTCACCTGTTAGTCTTTCTTCAAACATATATTCTGCTATTCATTACTAATTCTCTTAAACATTTAACTACTTATTTTTTCTCTTTTAATATTTAACTCTACCATTTGATGTTATTTTGTTCAGCTAAAAATTATAATTTTACATTCTAACGAAATATTTTTATTCTTCTACAATTCAACCTTTTGATACTTATAATATTTCCAATGATAATTCCAAAAATCTTTATGTTGTGGGAATAGTTTGTAAATTCGACTTGTACCAAACATTGCTGATCATTCCTTACTACAGAATTACTGATCCTTCTTTTGATTTTGTAAAATTAGTCGAGATTAATAGATGTATTATCAGACCAGAAGTCTTTAATGCACAGGCGAATGGTAAATTTGTTAAAAGTCCGAAACAACGTAGAAATCAAATAAGAACATTGCGGGACAATCGATTTCGTGTGAAAACTTCTGGAAGTGGGCTTATTTAAAACAAATTTCATTACACGATTTGATATAGACTATTAGAGTAAATGAAACAACAGTCGTGTCATATCATTGCCCTCGCTGTTGCCTTCAAAACCAGCTTTTCAAAAACTGTCAAATAATTTTTAAAACATTGAAAATATTAAAAACAGAGATTGAGCTTCACTGCTATAATTCATAGTTTGATATACATATTCTGTGATGTCCATTAAGATTTAATCGTCAGTCCTGCCTAAATTTAAGCAATGTTGTTTGTCATAGAGGAAGTCGTGATAAGTATTATGATTAACCACTCCAGCAATGTTTAAATATAAAAGAGGTAAGAAAATAATAGGTTAATAATATGAGTGTTTGAAAAATTATCAAGAGATGTTAGAAAGCAGAAACTACAGTAGATGACTACCTTTAAGACGATAAAAAGGTATAGTAAAACAACTGTTGTAGTGTTTGGTGATACCTGGAGACAGCTCAACACCAGATATATCTAGGACGACATTTGGGAATGTTTTGCCTTGTTGGAATCCAAATTTTAATTAATATCTGAAACGAGTGACGTGATTATGCGCATCCTTAGTGTGCATGTTCATAGAGTTAGTCTTGTGTGGATAACCCAAATGAAAAATTATGTTGGTAGAAGATTATTTACGAGCAAAACACGCAAACTGCGGGAATTCCAATATATATATATATATATATATATATATATATATATATATATATGTACACACACACACCACTATATATATATATATATATGTATGTATGTATGTATGTATGTAAACACTGATATATATATATATATATATATATATATATATATATATATATATATATTACTGTGTGAAGTTGGGAATATTTTGTTTAAAGTGCAAATTTGCAGTTCTTGTTATAACAGATGTTAACTTTATAAAATACATTAACATTCCATACTTTTTTGTTTGTGTCTGTTCTCTTGTTTTGAGTTAAAAAATGACACTGTTCATGCAAATAACTTTATGACAATACACATCAAGATCTGTTTTTTACACACACGGAGACACACACGGAGACACACACGGAGACACACACACAGATACTCACGCAAATACACACCATACACACACAAGTATACATGTGTGTGTGTGTGTGAGTGTTTGTCCGTGTGTGTGTGTGAAAAGAAAGGAACAATAGGTAAAAGTAAATTTAGTTATAATGGACGCATTTTATAGACTGATATATATTATCAAGGCAAATAAAAAAAACAAAATGAAATTATTTGAAATTAAGTATCTATGAACAATCAAAATGCTGTTGTATACAAACATCGCTCATGTATATTCATTAAGTCAAATTAAAAATTTACATATTTTATTATGACATTTTGCATACAAGAATTTACATTTTTTAAATGAAGAATATTTTTACTTGGTTTGTAATTGCAAATAATATGATACATTTAACCGTTTTATTTTTATTTTCTTTATGTGTTTGTTGTATATATTGGCTTAGAGAGGTAGTGGTATCATTATTAAAATTTTAAGAGAGCAGAATATACGTTTAATTATAGTTTCATTCTTAGTATTTTTTTTTCTTTCGAGGAGCATGGCATTTTCTTCTATCGATACTTTGGCGAATTTATTTCTGTATAGAAAATTAGCTTTTTTACATTGGTATTTATGACGTCATATTTGTTTTCATAGATAGGTTTTTCAAATTGATGAATGCTTTTCTAATGTATCCTGAGGAAAGATTTTATCGACACATTTTAGTTATGCATTTTTCTTAACTAATATTTCCATTTCTTTTTTCAGATATGGTTAATTCCATAATTGTTTTGAAAGTGGTTGTGAGTATTTGAACTTTGTTTAGATGGGATAAGTTGTTCTGTATAGAGTTGTTAAGCAGTATTACGTTTTTGTTGATTGTGGACAACGTTATTTCTGTCGTGGTTGTGTATTTTATGTATCTATTTTTTGCGTTGTCAAGTGTTATGGATAATGTAGTCTTTCGAATGTGTTTTATATGTTTCTTTCTGCTATGGATAAATATTGGAGGTTGCATATTTTTAAAGCTGTCAAATAGAAACCTATAAAGATAGCAAATAAATTTAATTTTAGCGGGGTGATTTTAGTAGAGATGTATGTACTGAGAGAAAAGTCACGTAGGGCTTTCTTTTTTTTTAAAGTAAACATTTTTTCTCAAAATTCATAAAATTTGCCGGAAAAGAAAAAATGATTTTCAAAAAATGTACTTAAACAGTGAAATTGAAAACATACGTTGATGAGAGTATATCAGCAGTGTTGAAATGCGCTTATATTCAGAGTCTAATCGCCATCGGGTAGTGCTCATCGCAAGAATCAATATGAAAGTCTCTATAGAAAAAGCGAAAAGAGAAAACATTATTGCAGAGGGGAAAAGACTGAAGTTAATCCAATGATATTGATGATATTTGGAACTCATCAATGAACTCTACATAAACCACTGGAGTATTGGGCAGTGGCAGCAATATTTTAACCATTGTCGAAATGTAGAGCTATAAAAATATAAGATAGATTCTAGTGTGAGAAAGTTTCTATCATTAGAGAGTGAACCAATCTTTTTAGAAGCTTAACTAACCCATGTCTCAATCACTTCCAAGCCGAACTAGTAAAAACAACAACTCTTATGCAAAATTTGATATTTATTTATTAATTAATCATTATGCACTTATTCCAACGCTTCTCTAAGAATTCGATATATTTTTGAAAAAACGATTAGTTCTTGGCCTCAAAATACACCTAAATGATGTAAAACAACTAACATATTTAAAACACTATTACAGAGTCACGTGTAATGTTCTTAGCTGCAATACGGTTCCGCATTCTCTTTGCAAGCACAAACTTAGCTCCTTCTAGGATTTGTTTATATTTATTTCTAGCAGCAACGAATAAAGATCTGTTTTGATGCGAGCTGTCGCTCTGATATAAACAAAAATATTGATTCCTTTTTACAATAGAGAAAATTCATGTTTCACCGGTTTTTTTCTGAAGAGAAATGAAAGCATACGTACCGGCTTTGACCTAAAAAGTATGTTCAGTGGCACAATTCTCTGTTTAAAGTTTTAGACTATAAGTTGATGCATCTCAAAGAAAGTAATGAAAATCTGTTCCAATAAACATGTTGTTAACTGAAAGTTTTCCTATCTTTAGCGGCTCCTATTTAATAGTTACTTCGAAAGAAATATCAAGAGATACAGTTTTGTGACCCAAGTTTTTGAAGGATAATGACGTGAAGATCGACAAGAGCTGGAAGATAGGGTAAAAAATAATAAATAAGAAAAGCTCGGACTTTTTAGGGAGCTGGGTAGTAAGATCCATGATTTGTGTGACGACAAATGTGATGTCTGAACAATTGGCAACATTACTAACATAAAGATTTTTAAGAAACGTGGCGTTGGGCGCATGAAAATCATCGAAATAGATGTTTACAGAGGAATCGATAGAACGTGCAGTTTTTATACAGTCAGTGATTATTTCTACTATAGAGCATTGCAGGACATGGAGTGATAAATAGAAAATAGGTAGCTACAGATTGTAATAATGAATACCGAAAACAAAACCCATGAAATATTCGTCTGGGGACTCGAGAGGCAAAACCTATGTAATCAGAATATTATCGCCGGTCTATAAACCAAAACCATATCTGTGAATTCCGTTTTTTTACGGCAAAGTGTAAGGTAGTATTGCAGATATTTCCTTTGTAGCAATATCAGCATTTAAGATTGTATCGCACATTTAAACGGATATCTGAAGACTGGCCCATGAGAAATAATTTTCTCTCACTCTTTCTTTCTATCTATATATGGTGATTCTTACAAACCTATTGGAAACTTTTCTAAAATCAAGTCATCAATCATTGTGTCGGCTTTTCCATACTTTTTACGTCGTGCTGACAAATTCAAATATCTTTTTTTAATCGCACCACTGTTCAACTTCCTTTGCATTAATATATTTTTACGTTTCTTCCGGTATAGAAATTTTGTAATATATTTGAATTAATAAAGTCTTTGTTTTCGACCGTTGTTGATGAAACAAGAATCTTCTCGGTAAAATGACTATCCAACGAAATTGATTTTCAAATTTTTTTAATTGGTTTATATATATATATATATATATATATATATATATATATGGAATTTAGTGGTTGCCTACAATAGAGAAATTGACAGTATAAGTGTGGTTTTCGTAATTTATTTACTTATCAAATTGCTATGCTTTCTAAAAATTATCCTTGTAAATATTATAACCGATTTAGATAAAAATACCTTATATTTAGTATTTATTCATATCTCTCAAAGTAAAATGTTGAATATTGTTAATATCTTAGAGAGTTTTGCACACCAGTGATAAAAATCTGTCTTGTTATATTTCGAAATGTCTTTGTCAAATGATTGATAAAATTCATAAACTGAGTGTTAGTAATCTTTCGCTAAATAACGCGAAGAAAGCCGTTGTAACTATGACTTTAACGTTAAATTCCAAACACAAGATTATAATTTTGTAAAAATAATTTAAAATGTCACAATCTCATACATTCCATTGTTGCTTAAAAGACAAATATGCAGTTTTAACGAATCGTGAATATCATCATCATCATCATCATCATCATCATCATCATAGTCGTCGTCATCAGAATCATTCACATGCCCGGGTGTAACTGTAGAGGTTTGTCGAATCTGAAATTTAGACTAGTTATCTCCTCAAATCCTGTTTGAAAGCCCGAATGTTATTCGTTCATATACAGGCAAGTTGAAAATTTGAAGCTCACCCTCCTAATTTCTGGTTTAAGCGATAGTTGTCGCCCTTCAGCATGAAGGCATGACTTGGTAAAGGATGCTTGAAATGTGATAATATCTGGGGTATATACAAGTTTGGCCGATTGAACCCAATGTTCAAAATACTGGTTTAGTGTCAACAACGCATTTGGTATTCAGCCTAACCCCGTTGTGCCACACGGCAGTTGACCCTATATGTGTCGTAACTAGAACGGAATTGTAAAACTAAGTTAAGGACATTGTAAAAGAAAGAAATCCTATACGTGTTTGCATAATCCATTCTGCAGCAAAATATATCGTCATTTGTAGTGTATGAATTGTAGCTGTGAAGAAAGAAACACCTAAATTTAAGCCATCTGGTATGTATAATCTTAATCATAACTGTCTAAATGACGAAGCTTAATCAGGATTGCCATCGTCAGACACACAGTAATGATTAATCTTAGGTTACTTCTGTAAATATAAGCAAACTAAAACATCATTCTTCAGCAGTCCTACGCATTTATTTATATATGACCTTGTAAATAACAATATTTGAAATAATTGACCTTAAAATATAAGTTTTTTCAATGGATGTTTAGCGAGATACAGGGACACTTTGCAAGTATATCATTGATTACATTTGATGTGAGAGTAAATGCTATCAAAACAGGATGCAAGTTTTCTTTGGTAAATTTCTAATTGATTTCCTTTTGTCACCTTAAGCGAAACATTAAAACAGCTAAATCACAATGGTCTAATGAGTGTGGATATATATTAGATAACATGCACAAAGTAACGAAAACAAAAAAAGAGTAATCAGTATGACAGTTGATAGTGAAAAATATTGACTTTAAAAATTTAAAGATTAATGCTCACTGAAAAGCATTGAGCCAGAAAAGAGTGAAAGTGAAAGGTAGAAAAAAAAAACTGAATAGAACGTAGAGTTACATCAAGTCAACTCAAATGTAAATTGGTAATACTTCATCACCAGGGTAGTACTGCGCTTACATTCATAAAGAAAGCTGACATAGCGAAGATCTCATCTAAACAATTACTATGAATATATTTATAGAAAAGACAGAGGGAAACGAGTTGACTTCGGTGGAAAAGTGATTGAAGCTGAGACGCTAAATTAGGACATGTAATATTGCTGATACTTTTTTGGATATTAGATATACAGTAAGTGCAACAGACCATATGTGACAACAATATTCTAAGCATGGACGAGTGATAATGATTTAAATAAGTAAAATAGTTCATAGAGAAAGATTGTCTAGCAATGAACGCAATCTAGGTTTTTCTACTTCCTGTTAGCACACAAACACACAAGAAGTCACACTTATGAACGTTAGCATCAGATATGATTAATGGAATCAGAAAGGGGTCTCTCATATGGATAACTGATAGCAGTTTACTTTTTCTGGCGTTATATTTAACAACAGACTGATGGTCACTTATTTTTTTTAGCTCAGCCGCCAATTTAAACTTATCAGGCTGATTAGACTTACTACCGAAGCAATAGTAAATAATTGTCATCAGCATGGATACAATGTTCTTCAGTGGTACAATCGGGAAGATTGTTATTAAAATTTAATGAGAATTTAAAATCAAGAACAAGTCCACTGCTGACGTTTGCATCAATAAAAACTGAACCAGAAGAGTGATTCCCCAGCACAAATATTTTTCATGATTTGATCAGAAAAACTGGAAAACTTCAAAGTTTTGAATGGAGATACCGTAATGTTCTGGTGAAAAAAAAGGATAGAATAATAATCATCAGTGTTATATTAGTTAAAAGGTTTTTAGCAACCACTTATTCAATTTAGAAGTTTTAGCTATTGAAATCATCAACCATGAGCAAGGATACGTAAGAAATGTAATATCCTCATATGCTAATTTTTAAGTCCATATTATTGTCAGAATAAACCAAAGCATTTGATTAATAGATGCATTGTCATCATACCGATGCCATTAGATCGCAAATAGGCATGTACGCCGATGGCACCACAATTTACTCTGGCCTCGATCAAAAACTCGGTGTGGGCGATAAAGCGAACTTTGCTGCCGAGCTTGAAAAGGACCCCCAATCCGTAGTGGACTGGGGTAGGAAATGGCTCGTAAATTCCAATGCTTCTCAAACGAAGAAGCTATCAACTAACCACCATAGACACTCGCATCTACCTCCCATTAGCATGGAACAGGCTTGCATCCCAGAGAGTAAAATACTACGCCTCCTTGGCCTGACACTCTCGGCGGACCTCAAATGGAATGACTATATCGAATCCATTGCCAAATCCGCCGCTATGAAAGTCGATTCTCTGTGCAGGGCCCGGAAGTTTTTCACGTCTTCATCTATTCTGCACATATACAAATCTACCATCCGCCCGTGTATGAATACTGCAGTCGCATCTGGTCGGGTGCCCCTGCTACTATCATCGGGCTTCTTGACAAAATACAACGGAGAATATGTAACGTGATCGATACTGACTTGGCAGACCAGCTGCAACCACTCTCTCACCGGCGTGACGTAGCTTCCCTGTGCCTCTTCTATAAATACTTCACGGCTTTAGCTCCGATGAACTTAGATCATCGGTGCCGCCTACGTACGAATTTACACGATATACTAGATTAGCAACTACGTCCCACCCTCTCACTGTAACTCAGATGAGATGTAACCGTAATTTCAACTCTAACAGCTTCTTTTATCGTGCATCCCGCCTGTGGAATTCCCTTCCACATGTTTGCTTTTCCGACAACTACAATCTCCAGGATTTTAAATGTAAGGTCAATAGACACCTCCTTACAACCTAACTTGCATCTATTCTCCCAACATTCTCACCATCTACCCAACCCTCATTCTCGGTATCCTTACCCGTCTAGGCACCTCCTATTACACTAACTTGCATCTATTCTCCCAAAACTCTCACCATCTACCCAACCCCCATTCTCAGTCTCCTTACCCGCCTATCACCCTCCTCCCGACATTTTCTATAGCTAACCATCATTTCTCACCACTTTCTCCTCTATGTAACCTCCTGCGCAATAGTGCCAGTGAAATGCCTTGCTCGGGGTGAACGATTATAAAAAAACGCAAAATAGCTGATCAAGGAACTCAATGAACGTGATAAAACTTACTCGGAGTCTGTTCTATTGGTAACAACGGTTAAGAAGTGGTATGATGACTTAAACGCGGTCGTACAGACAAAAATGATGCTGAATGTTCATATCTCACAAAACCAGCATTTGTCTCGGAATACACAAAAAAAATCCAAAAACTCGCATTGGCCGATTGTAAATTGAATTTGCGTGAGATAGCAGGGGGTTTGAACATCACAGAAAGTAGCGTATTAACCATTTTGCATGAACATCTGTCAATAAGTAAATTGTGTTCAATGTAATTGACGAGCTTGTTCACAGTCGATAAAAAGCGTGTACTCGATTCAGAGCTTATTTTTAAACTGTTTCAACGCAGTAAGAAAGAGTTTTATGTGACAATAGATGAAACACAGACCAACCACTTTCCTTCGGAGTCAAATAGGTAGTCAGCCTAATAGTCAGCAGCATGTTAATGCCCCTTTTCTCACTATATATTAGTATAGTTTATTATTATTATTATTATTATTATTATTATTATTATTATTATTCGTTCTACTATAATTTTGATTGTTATCATCATTAGTTTATTATTATTTTTATTATTAATTATTATATATTATTGTATGTAATATGTAATTTACATGTAATATGTAATTTACATTTCTTAATTATAATAATTTAAAGATATAATATGGTATTTTTATATATATGTTGTCATATTAATATACTATGTATAGCATTTAATTATGTTATTTTAATAATTTCAATACGAAGTAAATATTTAGTAACTAAATTCAGATTATTTAATTGAAAGTTTCTAACGTTCAAAATTTTTTCTGCTGTTCAAAATTTAATTATTATTTATGAACTGTTTACTTAATAATTTTATATATTTTCTCTAGAATTTTAAAAGCAAATATATTTTTTTATGATTCAGACGCATAGACAAACACATTGATATAGAATTATCTTATAAAAATATATACATTAATGACTCTCTCACTTTATTTATAACAGAATATCGTTTGATCCTTTGAATGTGTATAGAGTATTATCTACAAATTCGATCGGAGATGTATTTTCTTTCTCTCATTCATACTAACGTTATTTACATATACACGCAATTTATTTATATTCTAAATACGCTTGTGTGTACTTTTGCAAACGATTTCTTCAACTTCTCAGGTTGCCATTTGTTGCGTGTCATTTTGAAATTGGTTGAGAAAATAAATTCTTGTTCATATTTCTAAGGGAACCAATGGTTTACTTGCGGATAGTCTTCAAGAACTGTTGTCAAAAAAACGTGGCTTGAACAGAATGTCATATTTTGCGCATGGTGAAATTTCGTTTGTTGATGCACCTTGAGAATATCCAAAATAGTTATGCTTTGAATGCTGATATAAATATCAACCACTGCATAGAATGTATGATATTTTCAAATCCCAATATCCGGCATTCATCAATTTAAGTTTCGCACATGTACAACATGGTACCGACTCAGCGCTCACTGGCAAGGCCATTGTACGCAAATGTTAGAACTTGAGTAACTGCCTACAGTTCAGTATGCACTATAAAATTTCGACATTATCAGAGTAATTTTTCTTGTGCTTAATTAGTTTTAATATTGTGGATGAAGTGGACATTTTTTGATTTTGCCCTCTAGACCAGTGAAAATTTAAGAGAGTAATTGAGATTCGATCAAAATAATGGCAGCAGCGGTAGAATATAATGACATTTATTAAAATAAATAAAATTCTTTGGTGAATATTTTGGTCAACTATTAAAGTTTGATATCCGAAAAATTGTTTGACTTTAAATACGATATAAATAGTGTAACAAATATTTCAGAACACTTGTTTAGAATAAACCTATACGTGATTAAATTGGACTAAAGTTCTTGTTCCTTTGTATTACCTCAGTATGTGCACTTCGACTCTATTGCAAGATATTCAATGCTGTGCTCTTTGTTTATCCGCCAGCTACATAGATTCGTAAATGACAACATTTTTAAATGGTGCCGGGGATTTGTATTTAAAAGAAGGAGCAAATACACCAGGATTTTGGCAAGAATGTGTCTCCAGAAGCCAACAGAATAAATAAATTTTCAGCGGTCATACATTATACAGAATACCGAATTCATCCAGAATGCGCAGTGATTTATAAGCGTTAATCCTGGTAAAGAAATATCCATTAGTGTCAACAAGAGAACCCTGAAGTCAAGTATGAACAAGGGTCACCAAGGAAATATTGACGTGTAAATAGAGAAAAGTGACACTCGGTGGGTAAATATCAACACCTGTTCATGTAGCAACAATGTCAAAAGGAGAACCATTTGGTACAAATATCATGATGAGTCAAAAAGTTTCCTTGTGTGGAATTATCAACTAGCAGTAGCAGTTGAACGCCACCATGCAAATGTCACCGAGACAAGCGTGAGATACAAATATCAATAAGTTTCTACAAGAGACTTTAGGTGTGAAAATATCAACATTGTCAGCAAGTAAAAAGTATATAAACTTACTAAGCGAATTTATTCGGTTATTAGGACAAAATTTACGCTCGTCGTTCATTACAGCTTTTTTCAATTATTCCAATTTTGAAATATTCAAGCCAAATATTTCACTTGCAATGTCATCTGATGGTATTGAAAGGTGGTTACAATATTTGATTACAATGTAACTGAAAATTTTAAATCTTTATTTTAAATATATTTTTAATTGAGGAAACCTAAAGTAATGTAGAAACACACTTAGAAATAGTATAAGTGACATATGAGTATAAAAGGGATTAGTATTTATCTGTAGTTAACTGACTAATTCTTGTATCTTGTGATAATAGATTTCTGTAAAATTATGCATTATAAGATGCTAACAAGTAATCATCCAAAGTTCTCTAAATACTTGTGTCTACGCACAGACACAAACACACACATACACACAAAGTATATATATATATATATATATATATATATATATATATATATATATGCAGTTAAGAACATATTCTGTACTCGGCTCAATCGTTGTTACACACGGTCATTTTATCGTATTCTTTTGCCAAAATTTCAAAATAATATTAATCTCAAGCCCAAGAGGGCACATTCTACTTGCTGTACCATTTTTCTAGCCTAAGGCTCCCCTAAAACGGTAGGTGCTAAGGGGGAGTGTGCAGACATTCTACAGTATATCCGTTAACCTTTATTTTGAAATTCTATTGTGTCACATTTGGTTTTGATGTGGGCTCGCCGAAAATAACCCTGTCACAAAGTTTAGTTGATTTCGTTTTCATTACAATGATATTGATTAATTAGCAAGGCTAAAGATGCATTTTAGAAACTGGATACAATATTGACATCCTGGAAAATTTCGATAGAAACAAAGAAGTATGTACTGGATGTTATCTGATGTATGTTCTTCAATATGGCGGTTAATTCCGGACAATCTCCTCAAATATGAAAGAGTGACTTGAAAAAACCGAAATATGTCTCTGCAGAAGAATGCTGACGATATTAGCAGTAATAAGATTTTGGAGAGGATGAAAACAAACAGTAAACTAATACTTAAAACTAAGAAAATGCTGCTGAACATCGTGGGACATAGAATCAGAAAACAGGGCTTGGAGAATCGGATTCAGAGATCATATATAGGAAAAACTAAACAGGGGAAATCAATACATCACATATATAAGGGGCTTAAGTAAATGGATGGTAGTATGGGTTTTAGATGGTGTAACAGGAGAAATCCACTAGGTACATGAAGATGAGGAAAGCCATCGTGTAGGGACATGGAAGATAGAAGAAAATGTGGGTAGTACCGCTGTAGGAGACGATCTTTTTTTGTGAAATGGCCTAAAGTTAAATATGCGTGTATAGACGTATTAATATATTTGGATCAAAAACATACACAGGACATCCAAGAGAGGCACGTTTTCTCCGAGGCAAATTAGGGCAGAGATAAGTTTAGAAATAATCTAAGGTGATATTTTAAAATGTAATTTTTGCTGCTCACCTTTTCATTTCAAGTGGTTTTATTTATTCATGTTGCATTACTTATAATTTTATTGTGGATTTTAAAATTATTTCGTAGTATTTCCTTATTAGATAATCCTAAAAAATACACTAAAAACCAGTTTCATTGCCTTGTGTTAAATAAAAGCAGTTTAGTTCTATATTTGAGGACTAATAGTTTGATAAGATTCTTTTGGCTCATTTGTTAAAGGAGTATAAAAACTTCAGTGTGCCGCACATATCTTAGTTCTCGCCTTAGTAGGACTGCATTCAATCAGTTGGCAGTTATATTTTCTTGATAATGACAAAGAAATCAAACCGATAGCCGTTTCTTGAAACATCAGCTGTTCACAACAATTATAAAAAATATCGTTTATCATTCCAATTTTCTGACTCAAGAAAGATTAATTGTCCTTAATAGTGACAGCTTCATTATTGTCCTTAAACATAGTATGACAAAATATCAAATACCAGGAAGCAAAAAGAGAAAATCAGTTATGCCCGCTTAGAGGCTGTTTATATGACCTATAATATCCAAAGTGAAACTTATTAATCAAATATGTCAATATATTTAGTCACTTCAATGATTAAACATCGAGTTGGAGAGATTTTCTGTAAAGATTAAAACAAATTGCTAAAGGTTGCACTTGAAGCTGATATATCTTGGCAAGATTACGTCTATTCTTGTCACTTTCAACAGTTTGCAACTTCTTCCGAATATATAAACACTGTACATTAAAAACAAAGAAATTTCTAGCGTTAACTGTAATTTGCTTGTTTAAGCTCATAATGTTCAATTTTTGATCTGATATTTAGAGATACAGCGTTCTCTTAATGTGTATATATGGAGATGAAACCGAAGAAAAGTGACCATCTATCGCCATAAGACAAACAAGATTTGTGACAGAATTTCACTAATATTAATTTATGTTGATATCTGTAGATTAATGTATGACTGTTGCTTCCAATGCTGATAAAATGTATTTAAAAATCGAGCTTCTTACCGCAAATTTACAGACATCCTTCAGAAACATACTCTGTTTTCTTTCTAGGCAATAAAATAGACGACTGCTAGATATGTCTGTTTTATATTGCCTTGAAATCATCTTTTATTCTGTGTGTCAACAGCATTTTTATTTATAGATTTTTGACTAATTAATGGGTCCATGCAAATACATTTTCCTTAGTATCAATGTGCTTTCTTCTTTTTCACTTTTTTAAGTTTTTATTACAGATATGGTCAATTCAGCGTTTTAATCATTTCTGCCAAATATATTTAACCATGGAAAATTACACTACATTCCAGAGACTAACCTAATTAAAAATTAAAATAACTTAATGGTAAATATATTAAATATAAATATAATAATTTAAGGAACACAGATGTCACTAATTTTCTATTAGAGATATGGCCATTTCTATATTTTAGCCATTTCTGCAAATTATATTAAACCATGGATAATTACACTACATTCCAGAAACTGATTGAATTAAAACTTAAACTAACTTAATGCTAAATATTTCAAACATTTCAAATAATTTAAGGAATATCACTCCTACTCTTCTTCTTCTTGTAATTCTTCTTTCATGTGCAATTCTCTTTAGGATGTAGGCAATCATAGAATTTCCCATCTCCCTAATTTTAAACAAAAGTTTAGCACACTTTCTTCTATTAACCAATCCAAACCCAGCTCTGCTATCTATCTGCTCAAGCGCATCAATTATGATACAAGTTACTTTCTCCTGACCCTCTTTCCCTATAACTGATTATTGAGTATCAGTTTACTGAGGACATCTTTGTTTGCAACGTAAACGAAAAAGTAAAATAAACGATGTTTAAACACAATATCAGAAAAATGAAAACTGAAATATTCTTCAATTGGAGAATTTGAGACCCATGAAACGTATAGTATATCAAAAAGTTAAAGAAATTCATCGTGTAAGCGATCAGATTAGCGTTTTCAAAAAGAACAAAATATAGAGTGAAATACATAGGGATAGGAGGTTGGGTATAGCGATGAATCCAACACTCTGACGGGACATAGTAAATAGAAGAAAATGTATTTGTAGATTTAATCTATTCTATGCAACAAAAACGAAATTTTGACGAACGCTGAACTGCCACAATTCTTTGGTGCGCTGTGTTCCTTCAAGACGTAGTGGATTGATTTACGCTGCTACTTTCTATCCATTATAACACGGAGCGGTCCTTGTCTTTTTTATTTATTTCAGCGTCTGGTCCGTCATGCATTTGTATAGAAACGTTAGGTAGATTATTCTAGGTTTCATTCTGCATTTTTTGTTCAATATGTTGTATCAATATACAATTCTCTAAGTTTCCGTAACTAATTATGAGTTCCAGAAATGGGAAGTATTCCGTTTTCATTCTGAGATTATGTCTTTTTCGGTGCCTGTTTTCTAGAATATACTTTTGCTGCTTACAATTTCTACCCATAATTTTCTCAGCAAACTTCTAAAAACCATAGCATAAATGATTTTTATAATCTATTTATATTAGTGAACATTGGCCAGTTCTTTTGTCCTAACGACGAGGAAGAATGCATCGGGTCAGATCACTGCTTTCGTTTGATTTTATCGACATTAA